>JZKD02S2361454.1:20284-30671 GCA_000966675.3 Picea glauca | reverse complement strand
TCCATGTTCTCAACTAAGGGAAACCAGGTCATCTCATCCCTTTGCGCTCTGTTGGGATACTATTCTGATCAGTGGGTAGATGAGCCCATTCTAGGTTTTCTATCCATTTTCTCCATTGACGAAAAACCCACCACCCAGTTTGATTTCAGTACATTGTTGGCAGACAATATTCACGAACAGTTCGTGAATTTTGGCACAGAAGGCATGTTTAGATACTCGTCTATACTAGCATACATGTTTGTTTTCTTTCAAGCAGATAAATTTAGTTTTTCCATGCAGAAGATGGATGAAGATGGTAAACCTCAGGCAGTCACAGCATGGACTTCCTTGCTCAAGCACAACTCCACAGAGTACAGTTTCAAGGCGTTCATTGATCAGTTCTACCACCCTGTGGTAAGTATGCTGAGCGGAAGGCCCGAGCCTCGAATAAATGACGAAGTCTAGAGAATCCTGCATCTCTCGGACAACACAAAGATCGGGGATTGGTACCTGTACCAAAATCATACCGAGATCAGAGTATACGGTTGCGAGTTGGCAGCGTATAAACTGCCCAAATATTTGCCTGTCAGAATCTTTGCTTTAGAATATATAAGGCAGATTATGAATTCAGATGATATCCATTTTGTATCATTGAAGAAAAAGCAGCAGTTTCAAATCAAGGGGCAGATTGGCTCCTTCATCTACAACAGTTGGGGCGTCGGGGAAGAAGCAGACAGGATGTTGAAAGAAATGAAGTTCTTCATGAGCTTCCCATGGCACTATGAACCTTGTGGGATCATCTTAGAGATGAGGGTGAAGAACAAGAACATCCCCTATATTCACGAAGCTAGGCCTGAGGTGGAAAAATTTGCAAATCAAACAGTGTGGGAACCTAACACATTGGTCGAAGTGGAACAACAGGTTCCCCTGACCACTGCGTCACCAACGACCACGCCATAGGTCCCTAAGGAAAAAAGGCCTCGTCAATATTTATCTCCACCTGTCACAGAGGTATCGTCCAAAGAGTTCCAGTTGCATACTAAGAGACCTAGGACAATCTCAGTTCCTGGCCCGACTGGAGAAAAATAAACCCCTCCTACCACAGTGACCAAGTCTGTTATTCCACCATTCGGTTCGAGCCTCTATAAGGACATCACCCTAGCATTGTCGAAGAAATCCTCAAACTCCCCATTGAACACTTAGCCAGGCAAGACTGGGCCTAAGCTAAGCATTTTCGAGAAGTACGAGCTGATAAAGAAAAAGAATCAGACCCTTATCAACAGTACTTGCGCTCAGTTTTGGAAGCAGATGTCAACTGCGCAACATAGGATGTTGTCTGCATTTGACACAGAGAAGGGAAGAATGCACATGGCCTTCCTTCAGGCATAGGTACCAGATCCCAAGGTGATCACCGACTACAAGAGGGCCACCTTTGAATTCCAGACGAAGAACGTGCCCAGTCATGTCAGATGGGAGGAACTCTGCGATCTTATCGATTAGAAGATGAGCTATCCAGGTCCAGTCAGTTGTCCAGTCAGATGAGGTCGTGCAAAAGGCTTCATCAACGGTCTACCCAGAAATCAGCATGCAGTTACACCAAGTCATCAAGCAGTTCCTAGATTTAGGAAATTTGTTAAGTTAGTTAGGCTAAAAATAGATTTAGCACGTCCTGGTCATTAATGACAGGACCGTTTGTAATTTNGCACAAACCTCGAATAAATGACGAAGTCCAGAGAATCCTGCATCTCTCGGACAACACAAAGACCGGGGATTGATACCTATACCAAAATCATACCGAGATCAGAGTATACGGTTGCGAGTTGGCACTGTATAAACTGCCCAAATATTTGCCTGTCAGAATCTTTCCTTTAGAATATATAAGGCATATTATGAATTCAGATGATATCCATTTTGTATCATTGAAGAAAAAGCAGCAGCTTCGAATCAAGGGGCAGATTGGCTCCTTCATCTGCAATAGTTGGGGCGTCGGGGAAGAAACAGACAGGATGTTGAAAGAAATGAAGTTCTTCATGAGCTTCCCATGGCACTATGATCCTTGCGGGATCATCTCAGAGATGAGGGTGAAGAACAAGAACATACCCTATATTCACGAAGCTAGGCCTGAGGTGGAAAAATTTGCAAATCAAACAGTGTGGGAGCCTAACACATTGGTCGAAGTGGAACAACAGGTTCCCCCGACCACTGTGTCACCAACGACCATGCCACAGGTCCCCAAGGAAAAAAGGTCTCATCAAGATTTATCTCCGCCTGTCACGGAGGTATCATCCGAAGAGTTCCAGTTGCACACTAAGAGACCCAAGACAATCTTAGTTCCTGGCCCGACTGGAGAAAAAGAAGCCCCGCCTACCACAGTGACCAAGTCTGTTATTCCACCTTTCGGTTCGAGCCTCTATAAGAACATCACCCCAGCATTACCGAAGAAATCCTCAGACTCCCCATTGAACACTCAGCCAGGCAAGACTGGGCCTAAGCTAAGCATTTTCGAGAAATACGAGCTGATCAAGAAAAAGAATCAGACCCTTACCAGCAGTATTTGCGCTCAGTTTTGGAAGCAAACGTCGACTGTGCAACATAGGATGTTGTCTGCATTTGAAACAGAGAAGGGCAGAATGCACATGGCCTTCCTCCAGGCACAGGTACTAGATCCCAAGGCGATCACCGACTACAAGAGGGCCACCTTTGAATTCCAGACGAAGAACGTGCCCAGTCATCTCAGATGGGAGGAACTCTGCGATTTGATCGATTAGCAGATGAGTTGTCCAGGTCCAGTCAGTTGTCCAGTCAGATGAGGTCACGCAAAAGGCTTCATCAACGGTCTACCCAGAAATCAGCGTGCAGTTACACCAAGTCATCAAGCAGTTCCTAGATTTAGGAAATTTGTTAAGTTAGTTAGGCTAAAAATAGATTTAGCACGTCCTAGTCATTAATGACAGGACCGTTTGTAATTTGAGTTCTAAATACTTCACCTTTAGAAGTATTGGGGGTTGTTGATCTTCACACCATGACGCTATTAGACTGTAATATTTTTTAAGAGATCTTCCATTAATAAAAAGGAGACACTTTTACAGGATTCTTGCGTGTAGTCACTGGTGATGTTTTCTCTCTAAGTTGAATGTTATTCTTGCTTTGTGATCATCTTGTTTTCTAATTCTAATCTTTAAGAGTAACAAATGTTGCAGGATTTATCTCGTACACCATGTTTCTGACTCGAAAGATTTTAGTGTTTTTCTTCTGGTATTCTCAATAAAGGAATTTTTAACTACTTCTTTGTTGAAATTATCTTTCTCATATTTTCTGCTAATCATCATTTAAGCTACTAAAAGATTCAGTGATTATATTATCTCGCCCTGTGAAAGTTTTTTCCTTTGCGTTTCTGGTTTGTATTTCATATTTTATTTAAACGCAGACCCCATAGCCCAATGGATGTGTAGACTGTCTCAACCAATTCAAAAAATACTTTGACAACAAAACCGACCTATTTCTTTACCTAGCCTAATATCTAAAATTGGAAACATAGCTAAATCATATAGAGAGATCCCTCTCTGAAGTTGGAAGGGCTAGATCCCAGCTTCAAAAGTGGTTGGATAAAGTTACCTTTGTATATTTATTTTGTTTTCAACCTCTAGGAAATTTACCAAGTGCTAACAAGTCTGTCACTCTTTTCTTCATAAGGAAGAACAATCTTTGAGGTTAAAGGTTGGAGACAACAATTCTAAGTTTTCCCCCCATTATGCGAATCTACAAAAAAATCTAAAAACAACATGGGAAATAAAAACTGAAGATATTTTCACTCCCTCTTTCAAGCCCTGGCTAGTTGTCCTATCTAGGAAATTTTGCAAGTAGTTTCCAAATTCCAAGTAGTAATTACAAAAGATATGAATAAAGCTTTAGAAGAAGAAGTAACGAAGGCAAAGGTATTAGTTGCCCTTTCTTCCATGCAACGAGGAAAAATCCCAGGTCCAGATGGGTTCAAATTGGAATTCTTTCAAGGATTCTACGACCTAGTAAAGAGACACCTTCTTATGATAGTCAGAGAATCGCAGAAGTCTGGGAAGGTATTAGGGTCTTTCAATGCCACTTTCATTTTCTTAATACCCAAAAACCAAGAAGGACTGTCTTTAGAGGACTATTGTCCAATTTCTTGTTGTAATGTATTGTATTAAATCATAGCAAAGGTGTTAGCAATATGATTGAAGCCTATCTTGAGTGACATTATCTCGAATAAGCAATTTGGCTTTCTACAACACAAACAAATCCATGATGCAGTCATAGTAGCTTAGAAAGTTTTTCATTCTGCTAAAAGATAGAAACAAAAGGTCGCCATTCTAATGTTAGACCTATCAAAAGCATACAATAGGGTCGATTGAACCGATTGAACCTTCTTGCAACTAGTCCTTATTTTGATGGGGATGGCTCTTTTAGTGGTTAATTGGATAATGGGTTGCATACAATCAGAGTCTTTCGCAATCTTACTAAAATGGAGCCCCTTCAAGGTTCTTGAGAGCTTCGAGGGGCCTAAGGCAAGGATGCCCTCTCTCCTCCTTTTTATTCCTCATCATAGAAGAGGCCCCGAGTAAAGTTATTACAAAAGCAAACGAAGCAAGATCGATTAGGGGGCTAAAGGTATCGAAAAGGGAAATGATCACATATCTTTTATTTGTAAACAATGTCTTCTACTGTACCAAAGGCTCCTTAAGGGACATTTCGACGTTGAAAGGTGCACTCGATTTATTCTGTTATACCAAAGGTATGGAAGTTAGTTTCAACAAATCATGCATAATCCCCCACTAGTGCTCTATAGCAGTGAAGAGGTAGATTGTCAATATTTTTTTGGTTCCTATGCGAAATTTTGATGAGGCTTCAAATATCTAGGGTTCCATCTCAAGCTAGATTACTATAGGTTTATCAATTGGGGATGGATAGTCAAAAAGGTCAAAGATCGAGTATTAGTGTGGGTAAACAGACTTTTGTCTAGGTTAGGACTTCTAGTCCTGCTTAAGTCGGTACTGGAAAGTATTCATATCTTCTAGATATCCATCGCAACAATTTCGAAAGGAATCCTCACTAAGATTCAAAAAATCAATTTCCAGTAGGCTCACGAAAATCAGGAGGGATCCCTTTGGAAAAATGGTCTTCCATAGCAGCATGCAAGGATCTTGGCAGATGGGGGATTAATAACATCTATTTCTTTGCGCAGGTGCTAGCAAGAAGAAACCTATGGAGATTTTTATCCATGGTTTTTATCCTAAAATTCCCTGTTTGTCCACACTTTCTGTCTTTAATTTCCATATTAACTCTTCTTCTTTCTTTTAGTAGAACAACTCACTGGGGCAATAGACTCCAAAGCACCCACTAGATGGCACTGTATCGCCCGTCTTGCCTCCTACGTTGGGGAAAATGATTGATTGGGGCCGTGTCTTGACCTTGTACCTCTCGCGTTTGTTCTGGTCTTGATGCCTCGTGTGGATTGAGCAAATAAATTAATTATTTCATTGTTAAGACCGCAGAGGACAGGAAATATTTGAGATGTAATTAATTTCGTTGGAATAATTAGATATTATGCTACATGTTATTTCGGTAACTAATAGGCCCGGGGAGATAAGTGCATAAAAACAGACAACCAAAGAGATAAGAATAAGTAAGTCGTGGGGGTTTCTTGAATCTGTTGAGCTTTCTGCCCCTCCCTCTCATGTATGTCAATCCGCCCTCTTATGGGGGGGTTCCTTACTCAGCTATACTATAAAGGAAACCTTAATATGTGCTCTCACTAACATTTTCTTCTGAGATGACAGTAGGGGTATCAAGTTCTCACCAAAATAACTCGAAATCCAGATAGAAATACTTTGACTACGATAATTAGATCCATAAACCTTGAGCTACTATACATGTTCGTCGATCTCTGCCCAATGATCACGACAACGTGAATCCTACTCTGAATCCACTCAAGGCTTATTTGAATCCTACTCTGAATCCAAAGCTTTAATTTCGACATAATTTCGTGGCTGCCAAAGATCTGGCTCTAACAAGTAAAGATCTGCATGAATGTTGAGGGGTAATCTAATATGTAGCCCGCCCATTGGTAAAGTCTCAATTATGTGGTCAAGGATTCTTAGTACAAGGCCATCAATCTTAGGCGTCCATCTCTAAATCCACTCAAGGCTTATATGAATCCTACTCTGAATCCAAATCTTTAATTTTGGCATAATTTCATGGCTGCCAAAGATCTGGCTCTAACAAGTAAATATATGCATGAATGTTGAGGGGTAATCTAATATGTAGCCCGCCCGTTGGTAAAGTCTCGATTATGTGGTCAAGAATTCTCAGTACAAGGCCATCAATCTTGGGTGTCCATCATTACAGATGTAGCTGAAATGGAGAAATCGTGGGGATTTTCATAACCTTGCTTTGCAAAAATGGGATATGCATTTGAAATGGATATCTGAGTTATGATATGTATCATGACCATGACGGAATTAACTAAGTCATTTTTTTTGTCCAGTCATAAGTATTTCTTTTTTGTCCACTCTTTACTACTATATTAAGTTATTACATTGTTAGCATGGGGCACCACTATGACTCCTTTCTACGGGTCGAGGTTGTGTTGCCTCTACTGTCCAAATTGACGGTTATAGGGGATAGATATCACTGTTTGAACAACTTCTGTAGTAAATCCACTTGATCCAGTCGTTCCTCTAGGGCACAAATAAAATCGAAACCAAACCTTTCTCCATCGACAGGAACCGACATCTGTATAGTG
Source organism: Picea glauca (assembly GCA_000966675.3). NCBI lineage: Eukaryota > Viridiplantae > Streptophyta > Pinopsida > Pinales > Pinaceae > Picea > Picea glauca. Next base: position 23,914 of record JZKD02S2361454.1, on the reverse strand, counting down.
GCTCCTAGAAAAGGTATAAAACAGTTGGGCAGGGAACCGTAGGACATAAAGCGAAAGATGAACAGTGAAATTCAATCAAGGTTAGGCGGGTGACACGGAAAAAAGAAAGTTAGGTCGAGCAAAAAACAACCACCTAAATCGACCTTGCACCCTCCACCCTCGTATGAAACTTTGTAACGCGTCCTTCACCGATCAAGAAGGGCGTTGATTCATGAATGGGGGCTCTCTATATTTCTTTTCCAAGGGAAGGGTGTTATTTTTAACCGACTATAAAGAAAGCCTGAGTGCCAGGCCAACCGAAAATAGCGTATATTACAACCCACAACAACAGCCAACTATTTTGAACCCGCAACTTAAGCGTCGAAACAAAATCTTGACTTACCGGCCGAAACAAAATCTTTACTTATTTTGGGTTTTCTTCCTGTCTTTCCACCCCAATCGACTCTACTTGCTCGATGTTACAACTGACATGATGATTGAGTTGATTTGAGTTAAATATGCACCCAAGAGGACTAGGTAGGTGTACGACCATTTCTGACAACATTTATTTACCTATCTCCATAACTTTCATTACCAGACCTTCTCCTAATCCCAATCTGTATCCCGAAAAATTTCCCTTCTGTGTAGGTCATCAGTTCAGCATTGGAACTAAAATTGGATGGGAGATTGGGACTATCTTTAAGGGTGATCATAGCATTTTTTGAGCTCCTTTTTGTATGTTGCATCGATGTGTACAACCCTCCAATTTGGGGGGTGTATGATGGGCCCTCAGAGTACCCTCCATGAAGCTCCATAAAGGAAGGTAGGTAGGTCTTCTCAGGTCCTACTCTTTCGGGGCGACTACTCTTTCGGTGGCTTGGTTTCTTTGCAGCTTATTTGCTTTAACGCTTGGTGATAACCACATCAATAGTACGAGATTCCAAATCAAGGACCAATCCATGAGAACCCCACAATTGAAATATATGAAAAGGGTTGTCTTGGTCTTGTCCAAGTAAAGGTGCTAGACCTAAGGCTTGACCTGTTGCCACTCATTTCTTGATAAGGAAGAACAATCTTTGAGGTTAAAGGTTGGAGACAACAATTCTAAGTTCTTCCACCATTATGCGAATCTAAAGAAAAATCTCAACACAATATGGGAAATAAAAATCGAAGATATTTTCACTCCCTCTCTCAAGCCCCAGTTGGTTGTCCTATACAGGGAATTTTGCAAGTAGTTTCCAAATTCCAAGAAGTTATTACATCAGATATAAATCAAGATTTAGAAGAAGTAACGGAGGCAAAGGTATTAGCTACCCTTTCTTCCATGCAACAAGGCAAAATCCCAGGTCCAAATGGGTTCACGTTGGAATTCTTTCAAGGATTCTACGACCAAGCAAAGGAACACCTTCTTAAGATAGTCAGAGAATTGCAGAAGTCTGGGAAGGTATTAGGGTCTTTCAATGCAACTTTCATTTGCTTACTACCCCAAAAGCAGGAAGGAGTGTCCTTCGAGGACTATCGTCCAATTACTTGTGGTAATGTGGTGTATAAAATCATAGCAAAGGTGTTAGCAAGACCATTGAAGCCTATTTTGAGTGAGATTATCTCGAAGGAGCAATTTGCTTCCTACAACACAAACAAATCCATGATGTTGTCATAGTAGCTCAGGAAGTTTTTCATTCTGCTAAAAGATTGAAACAAAAGGTGGTCATTCTAAAGCTAGACCTATCAAAAGCATACAATAGGGTCAATTGGACCTTATTGCGACTAGTCCTTATTCTGATGGGGATGGCTCTTTCAGTGGTTAATTGGATAATGGGCTTCATACAATCAGAGTCTTTCACAATCTTAATAAAATCGATACCCTTCAAGGTTATTCAGAGCTTCAAGGGGATTAAGGCAAAGACGCCCTATCTCCTCCTTTCTATTCCTCATTATAGTAGAGGCCCTGCATAAAGTGATTACAGAAAAAATGAAGCAAGATCGATTAGGGGGCTAAAGGTATCGAAAAGGGAAATGATCATACATATTTTATTTGTGGACGATGTCTTCTACTGTACCGAAGGCTCCTGAAGGGACATTTTGACGTTGAAAGGTGCACTCAATTTATTCTGCTCTACGAAAGGCATGGAAGTTAATTTCAACAAATCATGCCCAATCCCCCACTAGTGCTAGATAGCAGAGAAGAGGTAGATTGGCAATATTTTTTCAGTTCCTATGAGAAATTTGGATGAGGCTTCAAATATCTAGCGTTCCATCTCAAGCTATATTACTATAAGTTTACCAATTAGGGATGGCTAGTCAGAAAGGTCAAAGCTCGAGTATTAGTGTGGGTAAACAAACTTTTGTCTAGGGTAGGACACCTAGTCCTGCTTAAGTCAGTACTTTTGAAATATTGTAAATGCAAAGAGTATTCTAATTATTATTGATGTATTATTCATTAGATCAATCCCCTTTTGCGGATTGATCATGTGGGGTATTGTAAAGGTGGTTATAACTAGAATATATTAAAGGTGGTTATAACCACCCAGAACAAGAAGTCGACTCTACTAGTGAAAAGACACCCTGGTCCACATGTGTCAAATTGTATAAATAAAGAAGCTAACACCTCATTTGGACACACACTCACTTGTTTATCAGAGCACAAGTTCAGAGTTGCATTTGGAGAAGAAAGAGGAGAGAGAGAGAGACATCCTTGGGAGAGGACTTTCTGTATTTGTTTGAGTTATCTCTTGGCATTGTATTGGCTATCTTTATTAAGGAAGTTTTTGCTGGGTTTTCTCCCCCATGAAAGTTTCCCAGGATAAATGATGTGTCTCTAGTGATTGTGTATTTCTCATTGGTCCTATTTATGCTATTGTTATCTAGTGAAATGAAAAGAAACTTAATAATAGCTTAAACCTTAACATGGTATCAGAGCTAAGCTGAAGAGAGCATTTTTCACAAGAGAAAGAGAAAAATGACATTGTTGTCGTACATGAAAGTTATGGCTTTTTATTGAATAAGCATTTCAGCCCCAAAACTATCTAGAAAAGTGCGCCCTTCCTCATGGATCACTTTGGCATCCTCAACACAACTTTTCAGTGGCTATATCTCTCAGAAAGTGAAACCCTAGTTTTCACAAAGTACCAGAAGTACCAGAAAACCAGAAGCACCAAAAAACCAGAAAACCGCAGATTAAGTTTAGAGGGATAAAAGTTGGATTTTCTGAAATCTAACCACACCAGGCTACTCGCCTCATCCTTTTCGCACTTCTTGGTAAGTTCATAATTTAATTTTGAGCATTTTCATTTTTTGATCATTTTCCCAGCTCTAGGTAAACGATATCTGCAAGCACTAAGCTTGTTGACAAGCTAAAACTTCGTGCCTGGAATTATAGGATTGGATTCATTGTTGAAGATAATTACCTAGCAATATTCGTCAAAGAAGAAGTGTCGGAACCCGACGATACTGAAGATAAATCAAAGCACCAAAATGACATAATCATGGATAAAAGAATCATTGCAGAGTCCATCAAAGATCACTTGATTCCTCAAGTGTCTTCAACGAAGACTCCAAAAGAAATGTTTGATGCCCTAACCAGAGTATATGAAGGAAAGAACATAAACTGGAAGATGAATCTAAGAACTCGACTCAATAATACAAGGATGC
>JZKD02S2361454.1:0-13761 GCA_000966675.3 Picea glauca | reverse complement strand
GATCTAATGCATACATAAGAAGGTTATAATGATCAAATATGACACATACCATGATACCTTGGACCAATTACCTCATGGAGCAAGAGCCTTTCTGATGCAAGCCCAGGCCGGTAGTCATGGAGGCTGGTATTGCTGGCAGGACAAGTCTGGCTGAGAAGAAGGAGATGGGTCCTCCAGGACCATGCTCATGTCGCTCCTGCTCTCGGTACTCCATGTTTAGGACCATGTGGGCCTCGAGACATGATCTCCTAGTTATCCCTAGATATCGGGGATAACATGTACTATGTATCTTTTATTGATGATTATTCTCGTAAGACTTGGATTTACTTTTTGAAATAAAAAGATGAAGTGTTCAAGGAATTCAAGGAATTCAAAGCCTTGATAAAGAATCTTTCTGAAAGAAAGATAAAAATAAAGATACTCAGGTTAGATAATGGAGGAGAATACATCTCGAAAGAGTTTGTAAACTATTGCAAAGAGGTTTGGATCAAGAGGGAGCTCATCACTCCCTACAATCCTCAACAAAACGGTGTAGCAAAAAGAAAGAACAGAACTATAATGGAAGTAGTGAAGACAATGATCCATGATCAAAATATTCCAATGTGTTTATGGAAAGAAGTAGCAAAGACAACAATATATGTACAAAACTGATTGTTCCATAGTGCACTTGGGTTCAATACTCCTGAAGAGATGTTCTCCAGAAAGAAGCCAGAAGTAATTCATCTCAAAATATTTGGCTGCCCAGTATTTGTACATATTCCGAAAAAGAAGAGAAACAAGTTGGACCCTTCAGGAAAAAAGGGAATATTTGTGGGATACTGTGAGGTCTCCAAGGCCTTCAAGATTTATATATCAGATCACCATCACATTGAGATTAATAAGGATGTGACCTTTGATGAAGACGCAGCACTCAAGAAATCAAGAAGATGTCAGCTTGAAGAAGTATATGAAAAGGAACCTATAGCTCCCAGAGTTCCAGAATCAGTGAAGGAGGTTCCCAGAGTTGCAAAACCAGTGAGGGAAGTCTTAGTTTTCCCTGATGAGAAAATTCTAGAAGATTATGACATAGTAGAATTTCAATAACCTCCTCAAATGACGATCTCCCATAAGAGAGTCTGCTTGGGTTGGGGAGCTTATTCAAGATGGAAAGAAGTATGGTGTTCTCGAAGGCACCACAAGACAGGTGAAGAGACCTAAGTCATTCCCCAGCTATATGGATTTGATGTGTGATCCCCTAGAGGAGTAGTCTACATGCTTTGAAGAAGCCATTCAGAAAAAAGAATGGGCAGATGCCGACAAAAGAATATCAATCCATAATAAAGAATGATGTATGGAAAATAGTTCTCAGAACAAAGAGAAACGATATGGTATCTTCCAAATGGATTTCCAAAATAAAACATATTGTTGATGGAAGTATTGAGAAGTATAAAGCAAGGTTTGTCGCTCGTGGTTTTTCTCAAAAGGAAAACATTGACTATGAAAAGACATTTTCTCTTGTAGCCAGATACACTTCGATCAGAACCATCATAGCCCTTGCAGCTAAGATGAAGTGGAAGTTACACCAGATGGATGTCAAGACAGTCTTCCTAAATGTTGTCATCGAAGAAGAAGTATATATAGAACAACCTCAAGTATTTGAAGTTGGAGACATGAAGACTCATGTATGTAAGTTGAAGAAGGCTTTGTACGAGTTGAAGCAAACTTCTAGAGCTTGGTATGGAAGGATAAACAGTTTTCTGACGAGCTTGGGATTTACCAAGAGTACAGTGTTTCTAACATTTACTTCAAGGTTATGAATGATGAGTCGGTGATATTGCTGTTGTATGTGGATGATTTATTCTTAACTAAAGAAAAAAAACTCATCATCGAATGTAAGAAGAAGCTCGCTGCAGAATTTGAGATGTAAGACCTTGGCCTAATGCATTATTTCTTAGGTCTTGAGGTATGGCAGAGCCCAGAGAGAATCTTCCTTAACCAAGGGAAGTATGCATTTGAAATCCTGAAGAGATTTGATATGTTGGAGTGCAAGTCCATGAATACACCCATGTAAACGAAGCTGAAACTTCTAGTCGACACTTCGTCAGGATTGATGGATGCCATGCTTTATAGACATATCATTGGATCGTTGATGTATCTGACAAACACCAGACCAAATATTTGTTTTTCCGTAAACACCTTGAGTCAGTTTCTGGTAGAAGCTAGACATTTTCACCTAGTTGCTACAAAACATGTATGAGGTACCTTAAGGGTACACTAGATTGTGGTCTCAGTTATGATGGAGATCATGAGTTCACACTGAGTGGGTACACTGATTCAGATTAGGATGGAAGTGTCTCTAACAGAAAGAGCACTTCAGGATGTTGTTTCAGTTTGGGATCAACCATGATCTCATTGCAGAGTGAAAAGCAATCAAGCATTGCTCTCAGTACAGCGGAAGTAGAATACATTGCTACATGTTCTGCTAGTTGTGAAGCCATATGGCTTCGTAAGTTGTTGATTGGTCTATTTGACCTAGAGATGGAAGCAACCACGATCCTATGTGATAACCAGCACTGCATAAGAATGACAGAGAATCATGTATTTCATGACAAGTCAAAACACATAGAGATCCGATATCATTATATTCATGAAATGGTGCAAAGAGGAGCCATAAAACTGAAATATGTAGCATTGATGAACAGGTTGTTGATGTGTTGACCAAACCTCTATCTCGTATAAAGTTTGAGCACTTTCGAGACAAGCTTGGTATAGTCCGAAAGGATCTCCCTCGAAAGGAGGAGTAGTGTTGTGTTGATGTGTCAGTCTAGTGTTGTGTTTCAAGCTTAATGGTTGTGTGGTGTTTCAAGCTTAATTGTTGTGTGGTGATGAGCTAGCCTAATTGTTGTGTGGTGATGAGTCAGCCTCGTGCTGTGATGATGATGTATTAGTTTCATATTAATCCATGTTGATGGAGATGATGATATCATTCTAGTTCTTTGTTGTGAATGACGATGTAGATGATGAAAAAAACTTCCGATGATTTATAGATACGTCAGTCAATGTTCCAAGATGTTAATGATGTTGTCCTCTCTCTCGTCGGATGTTGTTGTAGAATACCCTTATTGTTAAGGGGGAGTGTTGAAATATTGTAACTACAAAGAGTATTCTAATTATTATTGATGTATTATTTATTAGATCAATCCCTTTTTGCGGATTGATCATGTCAGATATTGTAAATGACCAAATCATTTTTTGGGGATTGGTCAAACCCTAATTGTAATAGGCAGAATAAGAAGTCGGCCCCAGAATATATTAAAGGTGGTTATAACCACCCAGAACAAGAAGTCGGCCCTACCAGAGAAAAGACACCTCTGTCCACGTGTCAGATTGTATAAATAAAGAGGCTAGCGTCTCATTTGGACACACACTTGTTCATCAGAGCACAAGTTTGGAGTTGCAGTTGCAGAAGAAAGAAGAGAGAGAGACGCATTCTTGGGAGAGGACTTTTTGTATTTGTTTGAGTTATTTTTTGGCATTGTATTGACTATCGATATTAAGGAAGTTTTTGTTGGGTTTTCTCCCTCATGAGGGTTTCCCAAGATAAATGATGTGTCTCTTGTGATTGTGTATTTCTCAGTGATCCTATTTATGCTAGTGTTATCTAGTGAAATGAAAATAATCCTAATTCCAAAAGGAATCCTCACTAAGATTCAAAAAATCAGTTTCCAGTAGCCTCATGAAAATCGAAAGGGATCCCTTTGGAAAAATGGTCCACCATAGCAACACGCAAGGATCTTGGCAGATGGGGAATTAAGAACATCTATTTCTTTGAACAGGTTCTAGCAAGAAGAAACCTATGGATATTTTTATCCATGGTTTCTATCCTGAAATTCCTTGTTTGTCCACACTTTGTCTTTAATTTCCCATATTAACTCTTCTTCTCTCTTTTAGTAGGACAACTAACTGAGGCAATAGACTCCAAAGCTCCCATTGGCTGGGGTTGTATCGCCCACCTTGATTACTACATTGGGGAAAATGATTGATTGGGGCCATGTCTTGACCTTGTATATCTCGCCTTTGCGTTCATTTTGATGCCTCATGGTGTGGATTGAGCAAATAAATTAATTATTTCAATGTTAATATCATAAAGAACATGCAATCTTTGAGATGTAATCAATTTCGTTGGAATAATTAGATATTATGCTACATGTTATTTCAGTAACTAATAGGCCCAGAGACTTAAGTGCATAAAGTCAGATAATAATAAGTAAGTCATAGGGGTTTCGTGAAGATGTTGAGTTTCGTACCCCTTCTTCTCATGCATGTCAATCCGCCCTCTTATGGGGGTTTCCTTTCTCAGCTATACTATAAAGGAAACCTTAATAGGCACTCTCGCTAACACATGCTTCTGAGATGACAATAGGGGTATCAGGTTCTCACCAAAAAAACTCGAAATCTCGACAGAAATACCTTAACTACGATAATTGGATCCATAAACCTTGAGCTACTATACATGTTCGTCGATCTCTTCCCAATGCTCTCGACAACGTGAATCCACTCAAGGCTTATCCAAATCCTACTCCGATTCCAAAKMTTTAATTTCGGTATAATTTCRTGGYCGRGAAAGATCTGGCTCCAACAAGTAAAKATTTGCATGATCGTTGATGGGTGATCTAATATGCATCCCGCCCATTGGTAAAGTCTCAGTTATGTGGTCRAGGATTYKAAATACGAGGCCATCGATCTTAGGCATCCATCATTATAGATGTTGCTGAAATGGSGAAATCTTAGGGATTTTCATAACCYTGTTGTGCAAAAATGGGATATGCATTCGAAATGGATGTCTRAGTTAAGATATGTAGCATGACCAGGACGAAAATTAACCGAGTCATTTTTKTGTCCAGTCATAAGTATTTCTTGTTTGTCCATTMTTTACTCCTATGTTAAGTTATTACACTATTAKSACAGGGCACCACCGTGACTCCTTTCTACRGGCCCGCTCTGGAAGGTTGTGTTGTCTCCATCGTCCAAATTGACAGTTATAGGGGATAGAGACCRTTGTTTGAMMAAMTTYTGTAGTAAATCCACTTGATYCATTCATTCCMTTAGGGCACAAATACAATMGAAACCAAACCTTTCTCCATCGGCAGGAATCGACATCCTTGTAGTGGCTCCTAGAAATGGTAGAAAATAGTTGGGCATAGAACCGTARGAAATAAAGCGAAAGTTGAACAATGAAATTCAATCAAGGTTAAAYGGGTGACAYGGAAAAGAGAAAGCTAGGTTGAGCAAAAAACCACCTAAATTGACCTCGCACCCTCCAYCCTCGCATAAAAATTTGTAACACGTCCTTCACTGATCAAAAAGGGCATTGAYGCATGAATGKGGGCTCTCTATATTTATTTTCCAAGGGAAGGGGGATATTTTTAACCTRCTATAAAGAGAGCATTGWTAGAAAAAYARGACCGYGRAGCAATAAAATAAAACAAATGCAKAAACAAAACACAGAAGACACACAATACAAGAGAGACACAGATTTACGTGGTTTACCCAGTGTGGGCTACGTCCACCAGAGAAATTGCCAAGTCMTTCMTTTATTATTATCCAACAAATRAAGGGATACAAYCTACAGCAAAACCCGCTGTAACTTCCTCTTCTTTCTCTCACAGTCTCCTCTCTCAGAATACGATATTCACCACCACCCATAGTCGCGATGCATTTCCMTCATAAAAGAGGGTTGCCTTCTAGGGCAAAAAMCCTAACATAATATCTACCGTTAGATCTGCGACYTTATAATGAACRGTCCAGATTTACAATGARATTACAATATACTTTTACAAGGCAATTTTTRCTTCRRGGGCTTCGCCCCYGAACCCCCGCTGGGATCCCACTTGCCCCCAGACCCCCCAACCGGAGGGATAGGCCCCCCGGACCCCRYAGAGGGGSYACCCCCCCTCTGCACTCCYCCGCRTSGAAGAGTGTACATACTTCTGGGGTGTAAATACTTCATGGGGTATAAACACGGCTGAAAGTAAAAGACCTATAAATCAGGAAGATAATCAGGCTCCACAACCAACAAGCATGAGTGTCAGGCCAACTGGAAATAGAGTATATTACAACCTGCAACAACAACCAACAATTTTAAACTTGCAAATTAAGCATCGGAACAAAAGCTTTACTTATTTCTAGTTTTCTTCCTATATTTCCACTCTGATGGAATCTACTTACTCGATGTTACGACTGACCTGATGATTGAGTTGATTCGAGTTCAATATGCACCCTAGAGGACTAGGTAAGCGTACAACCACTTCCGATAGCATTTCTTTGCCTATCTATCTCTGTTGAGGAAGACCGTACCTGACCTTTCATTACCAGATCTTCTCCTTATCCCAATCTGTATCTCGAATAATTTCCCTTCTATGTAGTTCGTCAACTTAGCATTAGAACTAAAATTGGATGGCAGATTAGGACTATATTTAAGTGTGATCATAGCATTTTTTGAGCTCCTTTTTGTATGGTTCATAGGGGTGTGCAACCCTCCATTTTGGGGGGTGTATGATGGGCCCTCAAAGTACCCTCCATGAAGCTCCATAAAGGAATGTAGGTAGGTAGGTAGGTCTTCTCAGGTCCTACTCTTTTGAGGCGGATACTCTTTCGATGGATTGGTTTCTTTACGAGTTGGTTTATTTAATGCTCGGTGATACTAGCGTCAATAGCATGAGGTTACAAATTAGGGGCCAATCCATGAGAACCAAGCAATCGAAATATATGAAAAGGGTTATCTTGGTCTTGTCCGAGTAAATGTACTAGACCTAAGGCTTGACCTGTTGTTCCCACTTTACGTGTCTCGACTAATCCTATTGTTCCAAAGAGTGATGGAGATCCAAATCCAATATTTGCATATCCTTTAGTTGCATAACCCATTCAAAATCATATTCCTATGAAAGTGGAAATCTAAAAGAAGAGGCTACCTTGTACCCATGTAAGCATCTGTGTCGAGGGTGAATCTGGATGAGCGAAGGAAAGTTGTGGGCTCCCCTATGTCTGGGAAATCTACCATTGATGTTGCTAGGGATGATCAACTGTCTTCTACACCTTTGTGTCTGGTCCCGATTGAATGAACTGGATGACCTGCTCCCACCTCCTACTGCCCTTGCTCCCTCTATTACTGTCTTTGTTGCTTACTCCTAACTGGAGACTCCCTATGGCTCAAAGTTCTAGTACTTTCTGGATTTATCTACGAAAGAGTGGTTCCTAGTCTGCCAAGGGATCCATAGTCTGGAAAGGCCTGGTCTCAACCTTTCCACTGGTTGGTGACCAGATTATTTGGAAAATTGGCAATGTGCGAAAGGTTTGCCTTAGGGAGGACCCCTGGCTAGGACCAGGTAACAATTTTCTTCTTTCATATCCTCTCATCTAAGCATTAAGACAACAAAATATATACACTTTGAGTGATGTAAAATCCCAACACCCTCAATCAAGAGACAGAGGGGTGGAAATCAGCAAGCTCCTTGGGCTTGGTTGGAGCTGAAGCTAGAGAATGGAGTTTTTTTATCAGTCTTATGACTGTTAATTTCATTTCGCTCGTGTAGGAAGATCCAGATAACCTATGCTGGTCTAAAAACCCAAAATCGGGGGATTTCACAACAAAAAATGGATACAAAATTTGGGCCAATTCTCATTTTGGAAGGGGGCAAAAAATGGTGGTGGAGCCTAGTATGGAAGATTAGTGCTCCATTAAAGTGAAAAATAACATTGTGGTTGGCTTCAAACAACAAATTGTTAACTTGGGAAAACAAATTAAAACGAGGATGGAATGGTCTCAACAAATGCCCTTTATGCAAGTCCCATGAAGAATTTATCTCACATTTTTATTGATTATGTTTATGCAGTTCAGGTAACGAAGATAGTTCAGAAAAAACTTATTCTAAAGCCATCCTGGAACAAACCCAAACTGTAGCATTGTCTTAAGGATTGGATGGAAGACAAAGTGGTCCAAACTTTAGCACAGATTCCAAGCATTATGGTTAATAATTTATGGTGGTATTGTAACTCTATCACCTTCAAGGACAAGGATATCCCACTTGAAATAACAACAGGGATCACGTTAAATCTTGCCAAAGAATTTGAGATGGAGCTAAAGACCAAGAATCCAAGGAACCCATCCATKMCCAAGCTTGATTACGAAATACCTTAGGGTTATTTTGACGAGGCATGTCAAGGACAYCCCTCTCTATGGAGTGGGAGTGGTCATGTTCCTGAATCACAAGCACTACTTGCATATCAAATAYGCCCTAGGTGCAAGAACAAACGACATGGCYGAGTTCATAGCATTATGGAAGCTGTAGGAAGCAACAATTAAAAARGACATCAAGAAATTGMAGGTCATGGGTGACCCAAAACTGGTAATTGATTGGGYGCAATAGAAGGCTACAAAGTCAGATGTCATGCTTTCTCCTCTRGTACGCAACATTAAATTGACATATCAATCTTTTGAATGGTTATCCTTCAGTYRTATCTTGGGAGAGTTAAATTGGAAAGATGACRAACTWTCTAAGTACCTCCAGGGGMTTTTGGTATTTATGAATTCATAGATGGAAAAGAGAYTGAGGMCATGGAATTCYGGTAGAAGAAATACYCGCCATGTTTNCTTCGACATAAATGTCGTGCGTATCAAGTGGAACTACRGTGTGAYCGATTATCTCKCTCAAAGTAGATCAAAAKTCATCTTGTTCGATTCTTTCAAGCTCTGGGAGAAAATAAGAAYGGTGATGCATATCATCCCAAGGCTTGTCGRAACCATTCATGGCTTCGATGATGGCTTCATMYGAAGGAAAAGTCTCATCGAGGYAATCACGTGAACAAGACAACGAGGTGGCCCACACGGGCCTAGACATGAAATCCTCATCATCYGTTGGYGAGAGAACATGATCAAGATTGATGGAAGAGTCGACAACAACTTGATAAGMAATCTYTGTTGYCGATAGCGGCATGGCCATCCCTRTATGCGACTGTACTTCACAAGGCAAAGTCGAGAAAGGTAGGGTCSACAGATCATGAAAATAAGATGTGCRGAATGGAATGAACCTCCCAGTYGAAATGGGCCTACTGGACATGGTGTAAWCTTGAWGGTTCGATGTMGAGAATTTGAAAGTACCCATAAGGGAAGAATACATTCCAACAACGACATTCTCGGTTGTCRGYCGAGAATTGTCGATCACAGGGATCGACTGTCCAAGAGATGCATTAGGACTAGAGTACGCAAAGGATAACTGATCGATCRTCACAATCTTCCCTTCATGAGGAAAACAAAGAGKGCAGAAAAYGGACGATATGACGACGATCATAGCATAAGTCCAATTACAGCCTAATAATAGATTATAATCAAGAAGCGCATCCAYTACCTCTACTTCCACCTCTACCGTCTTCCCACCTAACTGGATCAGAAAGGAATGAATGACMGTCGAAAGAAGTCAACATGTTCAATGACTTGGAAGGGGTCGGAGAACCAAGAGCTTTCCAAYAAACCAGGGACATCACACACGTAGCAGCGCCTTCATCAACYATCGCGCGTTTGATGGTATACTTTAAATACTCCGCATGGATTTGGAAAKCCACATGGTAAGGCAAGYGAAGCTTAACATCTCTGACGTCAAACTTGATAAGCTGAGCCACTGAATTCTAGAGCTCCTAGAGCAGAGAGTAAGGCATTCCTCTGTRAAGGACACATYTGGAGTACCTCTAAAGCCGACATAGCGTAAGGGGTTTGGCCCARGTCCTCAACAATAGAGTAGTTCTGGGCGGCTCTAGCATTTGGATTATGGGTAGAGTGCTTGAGTACTCCTTTYARAATACGAGGYTGTGGCTTTAGTTTCTCAATCTGTAAAGTAGTATCCGGGGGAGGAGGAGATTCTAGACCAGGAATGGTTTGTTTAGAACTATAGTCTCGAGACAATTTTTGCATCGACCATATTGATACATCAATGGTTGCCATCTTGTGAATGTTGGTTTTGACCTCCACCAGCCGCATTTTCGACGTTTAAGGAGCTCGAGGCTAAGTGTTGATTATGTGGGAATGGATTCGTCAGCACGGCAGACAATTAAGATAAAATCCTCGTAGCTTCTGCAAGTTTGGGGCACAAATGGGTAAGGTGATCATATGTGCAAAGCTTACAGGGAAACTTCACCTTACGTTTTTCTCATTTTCCCTCTCCAACACTATTACCCGTCTTCTCATTATTGTCCTTGGATTTATTACCATTTTTCCCACCCTTACGGTTATTACGTCCTTTCTTCTTATTCTCTGCTGGTGGCTAGATACCATTCAAGTTGGTCGACGATTGCACTGAGTGTACATCCGTTGACTAAGTGGGATTGGAAGACACAGATGAGGTTGGTCCTACTACAGACTAGCTTAAAGACAACTTTTTTAACTAGTTCGACATTGAGTCTGCGGACTTTACATTGTCAAAACCTACAATGCCATCGACATGAGGTCTGGGTTTTTGTGTAGGGTCATAGGTAGACCGTGGTGCTTCAGGAAGAAGATGGTATAACATCCCAGACTGAGCATATATCAAATCTAACTGTTGAGCTCTAAAGATAGTTTCTTCCTCAGTGGTAACCCTGGAAGTAGCAACATCTTTCGAAATAGGAGCGTGCAAGGACTTAAGGAACCATTCTAAAAGAAAGGCCAGGGGTATAGGGGTCTTAATCAACCTCTTCAGTCTACACTACTCCTGGATATGGTTTGAGATGAGTGGCAGTATCCTGGCGTAAAGTAAACAACAACTCTAAACCATCATCATAACAACTGGGCAACTGGAAGTGGTTAAGAAAGACCATCACCAATTGACTAAAAGTCCCATATGCCCTCCTTGGTAGCTCAATATACCATTTCACAACAACTCCTATAAGGGTGCATTGAAACAATCTCAAATGAATAGAATCATCGTTAAGGGAGTTTCATGAGCACCAAAGGTGAAAGGTAGTGATGTGATCACCAGGGAACTTCATTCTTACCCTCAAACTTTGGGAAGGAAGTTTGGTGGGGATCGAGGGCTATGTAGGATCGTGACTCACAGGGTCATTCATTAACTTAAACAAATTTGGTAGATTAAGACTGGCGAGAAAAGGGAGACGGGGTTGCGACATTTGGCCCCAACCTCCCGGGAAAGATTGTGTTTGCAGATTTGGAGGCCATCCAGGGTTCTGGTAAACACCATGGCCCTATCCAACATTATAAGGCCCTCCTCCAGGCTGATTCATATGAGGTGGGTTAGGTATCATTCCAGCTGGAATGTTCTGTTGAGGGTTATAGAAACTGCCCCCAACCGGATTAGATCTAGGTTGGGGGTTGCCCAAAGTATGAAACTGACCTCCCCCAAGTTAGAAAACGAAGGATATAGGCAGATTCGGCATGCCAAATGTATTGGTCGAAATATGCATCTAGGAGGTAGGATTGTAAGATGGAACTTGAGTCGAAACTTGTCCGTCGGGTTGACTATTCCACCCAGAAGTAGGAGGATTGGACCAAGGGTTGAAAGCAGGCATACCTCCCATATTAGGAGTCATTTGAGGGATTTGAGATCCACCAAATGAAAAAGGAGTGTACGGAGGTGTGTTGCCTCCAAGACCAACGCTAGCATTAGGGTCAGCAGCTGGAATGGAGTTCGAAAACTGCGAATTGAAATTAGGCATACCATAAGAAAATGGACTAGAAGTCATAAGGATGAATTGAATATTGTAGCCCGGTGAGTGGCCAAGAGACCCAAAGGGGTTCGAGGCGGTAGCATGAGCATTAACTATAGGTCGGGCCATAGTAATGATAGGTGCCTCCGATACTACAACCATGGAGGTTGTAGGAGTCGAAAGGGTGCCATTAACTACAGTGGATATGGGAGTCAAAGGGCTCCCAGAATTCCAAAGACCAAGTTCAGTACTCATCCTTGTAGAATCACAAGTCTGAGCAGTTGATGTGTGTGTAACACATGTAATGACTCTACGCCTTTTAGAAGGCAAGGACACGAAATCCGGTGGTAACTGTAACAAGCAACGGGACCGGCGGAGTGGCTAGTCCGACTCCACGATGACTTAAGACTCTAAAGATAAAAAAATATATCCTAAGGACAACTAGTAAGAAAAGAGCACACCAAAAGTCAAACAGGCAATATGCATGCAAATGGGCTAAAGTGGCTGAGTGGCCTCCCTCCCTAAAGAAGGTATGTCTCGTCCAAGAGGGACTTGAGACTCCCTGCTAAAGATCGGAGGTAAAAAAATCAGTTATAGGGGCCCTCGTGGGCTTAACAACCAGTCGGTCAGACCCCCCCGGAGAGGTAATCCTCCATAAAGGTTGTGTGTTGTCTGACCCCTATCTGACCCAGGGTACCTGCAAAATAACCCCTGCAAGTAACCTATGAGATACCTAAGTCAAGCAACTAATAAACCAATGTATAACCGATGCACAGGTGAGCAGTCGTAAGCCCAGATCACCATATGNTCATACTTGTAGAATCGCAATTCTGAGTGGTGGATGTGTGTGTACCACGTGTAATGACTCTACGCCTTTTAGAAGGCAAGGACACAAAATCCGATGGTAACTGTAACAAGCGACGAGACCAGCAGGGCGGCTGGTCCGACTCCACAATGACTTAAGACTCTAAAGATAAAAAATATATCCTAAGGCCAACTAGTAAGCAAAGAGCACACCAAAAGTCAAACGGCCAATATGCATGAAAACGAGCTAAAGTGGTTGAGTGGCCTCCCTCCCTAAAGAAGGTATGTCTCGTCCAAGAGGGACTTGAGACTCACTGCTCAAGATTGGAGGTAACGGAATCACTTATAGGGGCCCTTGTGGGCTTAACAACCAGTCGGTCAGACCCCCTCGGAGAGGTAATCCTCCATAAAGGTTGTGTGTTGTCCGACCCCTATCTGACTCAGGGTACTTGCAGAATAACCCCTGCAAGTAACCTATGAGATACCTAAGTCAAGAAACTAATAAACCACTAATATAACCATTGCACAGGCGAGCAGTCGTAAGTCCAGATCACCATATGGGCAGGGTAGCAAAGCCCGAAACCTTGAAAGCACCGCCTCTCACAGAGGTATGGGAACTAGCAAGATCCCCGAATACGAATAAATCCACAGAAATATCTCTGACGCTAGGCGAGTATCCGGGGGATATCCCTTCAACCAACTTCGCGCGACCTCGTGATTAACTCTGGTGTGAGCGGAGCCTCCTAATCTTACCAATTATACAGTGGATTTCTCCACTCCCTGACTTAGACACATATGTTGATTTAATTGCCTTGGAGAAGTTTACTCACAAAATCCTATTCCAAGGCACTAAATCCTAGACTAACTTGTGCACCCTAGAAAATAAAATCGTTACTAATAAATTTTAAATTATAGCGTTGATTTTATGGCCGTGATTACTCAAAAGGTATATCGTAATGAAACCCATGGTGGTATGACTCTGCAAGAAAGTAAATATGAAGATAATGCAAAGTCCTAACTTTAACTTTTGATGAATGATATGCTCCTAAAATGATGCCATTTTCAAATTCAAATCTACGATTCAGAAGTAAAGATGCAATATTTTACTGTATGTACTAAGCTACTGATAAAAATTCAAAAGACAAAAATGCCAAGCAATGCAAAATGCCTATTTTTTTTTTTGTATTTTCAATATATTAAAACTGAAAATGCATGGACTGAAAAGTAACTTGATATATAAACCTATTGTGTATAAAAGAAAGACAACTCAAGCAGGATACAGTGCTC
>JZKD02S2361443.1:0-13562 GCA_000966675.3 Picea glauca | reverse complement strand
ATTTTAGGATCTTATAGAAAATGCATGTTAATGTAGCATTCATGAATTGTACATTTATTTCCCTTTGGTACTTGAGCATGAATATTTTAGGATCTTATAGAAAATGCATGTTAATATAGCATTCATGAATTGTCTTGTAAAACATTATGTTAGTACTAAATACACTTATCCATATAGATATACATAAAGAGAATATATACCTTCAATATTGAGAGCATACAATTAGTCCAAAAATAAATAAATAAAATAAAAAATAAATAATTTTTGTCGTAATTTCAACGACAATAAAAATTCCTGCGACAAATTTGCTAAATAAATCAAGAAAAGTTGTCGTCGCAATTGCGATGACAATAATAATCCTGCGACGAATTTGCTATATAAAACAAGAAAAGATGTCGTCGCAATTTCGACGACAATAAAAATTACCGTGACAAATTTGCTATATAAATCAAGAAAATTTGTCATCGCAATTGTAACAACAATAATAATTCTGCGACAAATTTGCTATATAAAACAAGAAAAGATGTCGTCGCAATTTCGACGACAATAAAAATTCCTGCAACAAATTTGTTATATAAATCAAGAAAATTTGTTGTCGCAATTGCGACAACAATAATAATCCTGCGACGAATTTGCTATATAAACCAAGAGAGTTGTTGTCGCAATTTCGACAACAATAAAAAATCCTGTGACGAATTTGCTATATAGACCACGAAAAATTGTTGTTGCAACTGCGACGAACAGTTGGTTTCACTTAGTTTTCCTATATTTTCGTATTGGCGACGATATTTCTTTTTTTGTTGCAATTATGAGAAGTTCCATATGGTCGTCGCGCTTGCGACGTTAATTCAAGTTCGTCGAAATTTCCACGTTCTAGGATACGACGTTTGACAGACTCAAGATTCGTCGCAATATCCACGACATAACATTGCAAGAGCGTCGAAATAGCCATCGCAAAATGACCCAAATTTTCTAGTGTCTTCTCAATGCAGAGTGGCAAAAGTCTGAGATCGGACGGGTTTCCGGTGAAGTTTTTCAAATTCTTCTATGACTTCTTAAAAGAAGACTTGCTCCTCATGATCAAAGAGTCTCAATCCACTGAAAGAATTTATGGTCCACTAAACTCAACCTTCCTATGTCTCATTCCGAAGAAGAAAAACATAGAATCGCTTGAATACTACCGCCCAATCTCCTACTGCAACGTGACCTACAGGTTGATTACAAAAATTATTTCTTGCAGACTTAGACCCCTCAGTAAGATAATAGGTGATGAACAATTTGGCTTTATCCAAAATTGGCATATTCACGATGCAATGGCCTTAGCTCAGGAGTCTCTCCATTCAATAAAAAAAAAAAAAACTTAATGTTTATTTCTTCAATATGGATCTTTCAAAAGCCTTTGACCATGTAAACTGGAATTTTCTACGACTAATCCTCATTCAACTGGAAATGAATCTCAAATCGGTAAACTGGATAATGGGGTGCCTCGGCAGTGCCTCTTTTGCGGTCCTGATAAACAAAGCTCCCCCATGCTTCTTCAGGGCCTCCCGAGGTCTTTGCCAAGGTTTCCCCTTGTCTCCCTTCTTGTTCCTAATCATCGCGGAGACCCTAAGCAAAGTGTTAAAAGAGGCCAAAACATAAGGGAGATTATGAGGTTTAAAAGTGACATCCTCTTAGACGGTCTCACACCTTTTCTTCATCGACGACATTTGGGTCAACATATTTTTCTCCTTGAGGGATGTGTCTTCCCTTTCGAAAGCACTAGACCTCTTCTATAAGGCGATAGGTATGAAGATTAACCTTGATAAGTCGTGTTTACTAACCATTTTTTGCTCAGAGGATGAAATTACCCCTTTTCTTTGCATTCTACCTGTCCAGCACAAATCTTTGGATGAGGGGGTGAAATACCTAGGATTTAACCTAAATCCATACAAGTACAAAAAATTATATTGGGCCTACTTAGTCTGAAAGGTGGAATCCATAATCGACTCATGGGTCCACAGAACTCTCTCTTGAGGAGGCAAGCTATTCCTTATGAAGTTTGTGCTGGAAGGAATTCTAGTTTACTAGAACTCTATCGTAGCCATCCCTAACGGTATTTTGGACAAGATAAAAAAACTCAACAATCATTTATTAAGGACTGACAACAATGCTTCAGGGGGAATGCACTTAACTAAGTGGTCCACCCTTGCTACTCCAAAATCCTTAGGTGGTTGGGGGATAAAATATATTTGACTCTTCGCCAAATATTTAGCTGGAAGGAACCTATGGAGGCTATTGGTAGGGAAATCACTTTGGATCAAAGTAATGCATTCTAAATATTTCCCCAACCTCACAGTCATCGAATGGCTTAGACAACTGAACAAATCCTCAAAAGGATCCATAGTGTGGAAGGCCCTGGTTGAAGCTTTCCCCCTGGTAGGAGAATGGGTGGTTTGGAAAATTGGAGACGGAAAAAATATCAAGGTGGGAGAAGACCCTTGGTTGGGAGCAAGAAACAACTTCAAACTTTCCCCACCCCTCATCCAATCCTTACGGACCAACAACATGCACTCTCTCCATGACATGTTCATTGGGTTCCCTTAACCTCAAGGATGAGCTGGATGGAAAGGCATGACTTCCTTAGGTCTCCCAGAATCCCTTCAAGGTGAATGGAACTCTTTTCTATCACGATTATGCGAAAATACAGTCATTCTCTCCCAAGATGATGAGAACTCCTTATGTTGGTCCTACAACTAGAGAGAGGGTTCCTTCACAATGAAATTAGGATACAAATCCTAGTAGGAAGAAAGGAAAAATGTCCAACCACAATGGTGGTGGAAGAATTTATGGAAATCCAAGGCCCCTTTGCATTGTAAACTCCTAATGTGGTTGGCCCTATTCAATAAACTCTTGACCTGGGATAATATGGAAAAAAGGAACTGGCATGGTCCTAACCATTGTGTACTCTGCAAAAAAAACTCTGAAACTGGATCTCATCTATTTGTTTCATGCCCCTTTGCAAGTCAAGTTTCCCTGGCTTTAAAATAAAATCTCAAAGCAGGCGTAGATTGGAGTAATCCATCTCTCGAGGAATGCTACAAGCTCTGGATACATGAAAAATCGCTAAATTTGTATGCAGGACTACCATGCATCATGGTAGAAAATTTATGGTGGGATTGCAATGTGACACTTTTCAAAGATAAATGGATGATTCCAGAAGTCATTACAGCCTTAAGCTGGCACAGGCAACAGAAACCAAAGAGTATCAGAAAAATCCGAAATAGCGGGCTCCCTCCTTCCCTATTCTGGATTACTCCATCCCTTGGGGATACTTTGACGGAGCTAGCCAAGGACACCTTCCCTCTATTGGAGTTGGACTGGTACTATTCTTAATCCATAATCACTACATTAACATCAGGTATGCACCAGGAGGGGGCTCCAACAATAAATCTGAACTCATAGCTTTATGGACCCTCCTAGAGACAGAAAAACAAAAGGACAATGGGAAGTTTCATCTCATGGGAGACTCTAAACTGGTGATCGAATGGGAAAAAGGAAAACTCTCCATTCAAAATATCAACCTGGCCAATATTACACGAGACATAATACTTTCCTTCCAATCCTTTGAATGGATTTCTTTTCAACATGTCTTGAAAGAACTAAATGTAAAAGCAGATGAACTCTCGAAAGAAGCTCTACAGCGACAAAGAGGAGCCTTTGGGTACTATGAGTACTTTGAAGGCACTGAAACAAAAGCAATGAAATTTCGGTTGTAACTTTTCAAAAGAAAGGTTGGAAAAGATGCAAGAAAAACCCAGAAAGTACTGAATGTTTTTGCCAACAGAAAAGTGGTTGTAGTTAAACTTTTTTGTAAATATGAAGATGAAAACCTCTTAAGACAGTTTTGTAAGTTCGAAACATGTATATTGGATGAATATAAGAAGTTTTTTTTTATGAGAAAAAAATATTTTTATTAATAAAACAATTGATTATTATATTTAATTATTTAGTTTTCTCTTTTTAACTCCTCAATATAAATATAATAACAATATAACATGATTAATTTTATATATGAGTGTATGAATAATAACCTGCAATACACTTGCCAATAGTGAAGGTTACGTATACTTTTAGTGAGGCCTAAATGATTGGAATTAAAACTATATTTATGGGAAAATATGATATTGCGAGTTCAGAATGATTGGCAATAGCTGCCATGTTATCGGAAGTTTACTAAGATTGGCGAGAGCTGCCATGTTGAATTTTTTATAATGTTCATTTGTCATGGAACAATAAATTGCAACTCCAAAAGAAAGATAGACTGATGAATAGTATGCGGATTCTTTTGAAAAAGAGAGATACGTTCTGGAATTCATATCCAATCTCTATATTAAATAGAGGAGAAGTTACAAAGCTATAATAGTTTATCATATGACGTTATAAGAAGTACAAGACTTGCAGACACCTAGCTCAATTTGATATACACTAGTTCCACCATTCCTGCTGCTTTCCTCCTGGATTTATGGGATTTCAAGCTTTTTAACCTCTGCACTTTAGACCAACCTTCCCAGCTACCACGAGTGCAATACATTCACTCACTATAATTAAACCCCACGAGTCTGAAAGCCCCTGAATCCTTACAAAATTGAAGAAGCATGGAAGTTTCCACCATGAAAGATTGGACTGTTTTCTTCACTTTAATCTCCTGCGTGGGAATCGCAGTAACATTAGAGATCCCTGTGAAGGCCGGTACGTGGGATCTGTTAGTGGAAAATGCAGGAGTTTCTGCAATGCATATGACAACGACTCATTTCAGTACAGTGGTGATGTTTGATAGAACAAACTTCGGCCCCTCGGAGCTTCGGCTTGACAAGGGCAGGTGCCGAGATAACCCAAAGGATCTCGCCCTAACACACGACTGTTGGGCTCATTCCATAGAGTACAATATCCTCACCAATGAAGTTCGGCCATTAATGGTGATGACTGATACCTGGTGTTCTTCCGGAGCTTTTATGGAGAATGGGACTCTGGTTCAAACAGGAGGATACCGTGATGGTGAAAAGTCTATAAGATACTTCAGCCCTTGTGAGGATAATTCTCTGTGTGATTGGGTTGAATATGAAGAAGCCAGGCTCTCTGATAACCGTTGGTATTCTTCAAACCAGATCCTGCCTGATAAGAGAATTATTGTCATTGGAGGCACTAGGGTTTTCACGTATGAATTTGTTCCCAAGAGCAGCTTGGTCGAGGGGTCTTTTCGTCTTCCATTTCTCAGCGAAACTAATAAGCCCAACGTTGAGAACAACTTATATCCGTTTCTGCACTTGTCTTCTGATGGATATCTGTTCATTTTTGCGAACAGAGATTCAATTCTCTTTGACTACAGGAATAACATGGTTATCAAGAGGTTCCCAACCATTCCAGGGGGTCCCAGGAATTATCCCTCGTCTGGATCTTCAGCCATGCTTCCTCTTATGGCAGCTGATGGCTTTCAGAAGGTTGAGATATTGATCTGTGGAGGAGTCCCAGAAGGGGGTGTTGAAGCAGCCAGAGATGGGACCTACACAGATGCTCTTGATACGTGTGGAAGAATGGTAATCACAGATCCTAATCCAAGCTGGAACATGGAGACCATGCCTGCACCCAGAGTAATGGGTGATATACTTGTATTGCCCAATGGAGAAATCCTTATTATCAATGGTGCTGAGAAAGGTGCTGCAGGATGGCTGTTGTCCAGAAACCCTTCCTTTAGCCCTTTTCTATATAAACCCAATGCTTTACTAGGACAAAGATTCTCAGTCCTGGGGGCTGCCACTATCCCTAGGGTTTATCATTCAACTGTAAATGTTTTACCTGATGGAAGAATTCTAGTAGCTGGGTCTAATCCCAACAGAGGTTACACTTTCACAGGAGTTCTATATCCTACTGAGCTCCGGATTGAAGCTTACAGTCCATATTATTTGGACGAATCCTACAAGATTTTGCAGCCCACCATTACCTTTATCTCTCTTTCTTCAATCCCCTATGGTTCTGCATTCGTTGTGACATTCTCCCTCCCTGGCATTATTGCAAATGGTAGCTGCAATATTCAGTTCAATATCTATGCTCCATCATTTACTACTCACACTAATTCCA
Organism: Picea glauca; assembly: GCA_000966675.3. Taxonomy (NCBI): domain Eukaryota; kingdom Viridiplantae; phylum Streptophyta; class Pinopsida; order Pinales; family Pinaceae; genus Picea; species Picea glauca. Next base: position 7,445 of record JZKD02S2361443.1, on the reverse strand, counting down.
TGAACCAGAGACTGCTCACACTGTCAGCAACAAATCCAGTGGCCTTACTACCGCTGTATTATAGTAGCGTTGTGACTGCACCTCCTAGCCCTGTGGCTGCACCTCCTGGCTACTACATGCTGTTCGTTGTAAACTGTGGAATCCCCAGCGCAGCTCGATGGATTCAGCTCAGGTCATTATAGCATAATATTTGGCCTTTCAAAGTGTTTCATGCTGATTTAGAGGATCATATGGGAAGATTCAAATGGTATGTCAAAATACTGTGCTAGACTTCAACAAATAATTGTTAGAGATTGTTTCTTTTGGCCTTATAGTATAGCATAATCTATTCTATATCTGTAAAATTATAAATAACGTTGCAATAGCATTCTAAGATTTGCATTTGCCTCGTTTGCTTTCAATATTTCTACTTCCTCAACAGTCCTACGAAATTAGTGTACCTCATTTTGTTAGATTTTTTTTACTGATAATGCAATTTGTTCTCGTTCTTTTGATTCACTCACGGTGGATTACTTTGTGGAAACGAACCAGCATAGAAATCGATTACTTTGTTCACGTTTTTTAAGTTTAGTTCGGGATTTACTATTATGACACGTCCATTATATTTAGTTATTATTATAACACATTCAACTGGAATGTACTGTGTATTTAGTTGTGTTCTGCAAAGGAAATTAGCATAAACCATTTTGACACTTTTCTTCTTATCAATAGTGTGTTTTGTCATTTCTAAATGCAATCCATATAGTAAATCCATTTCAACATTCTTTTTTAAATTGAGAAAGCATCACAAAAAGAATAAGCTTAACAGGATGAAATAAGAGCTTAGAACTTTAAAACACAAAGATACAGTCATAATGAGCATCCAATCTCCTTCAAATACTAAGAAAATAAGCATCCCTTTAAGAAAAGGGTGACCATCTCTTAATCCAAAAGATAAGCACTGAGGCTAAGTTTAAAGGAGATTGGATTAATTAACGACCATCTCTTAATCCAAAAGATAAGCACTGAGGCTAAGTTTAAAGGAGATTGGATTAATTAACAGGCATTTAGTCTGGTGGATTAGCTTAAGTGATATAGCGTTGTAAGTTCAAGCCCCTGGGCTAAGTAGCTCTGTAGATATTATTAGACATATTATTGGACCTCAACAGATATCTCTACACTAAAAAATAAAAAAACGAGTAGCTCTGTAGATATTATTGGACATCAGCAGATATCTCTACACTAAAAAATCCTTTAGGAAAATGTAAACTTTTGTATCCTGTTTTCATATGACTTATCTCCTGTGAGGACACTGTAATTACTACTCTTTCTATGAAATTGAGCAGTTTGAGCCATTGTGAAGATGTAAGTGATATAAAGAAAATCCAACTCTGAGTACTCATGTTGCATCTCAACTGGAGTAGTCAGCATTGATACAATAGGCCTATGTTCCCAAACTTCTATCCTTGGAGATGACCTACCGCTTGAGTTTTTAAACAAATCCTCAATGAGAGGCCCATTGGAGGAAATCCAACCTTCAATGAATTTGGGTTCCTCTGTCACAGTGGAAATGAAGTGGAAATCGGGATGCCTTTACGACTGGCTAAGTGGCTAGTGTAGCAATTCATCAATGAAGACAAAGTCACCTCCATAAGGTTATACATGTGGAAAGAAACTTTATAATGATGTAAGAATTTAGAATTTATTTTTTTCATAATAATAATAACAGTCACATTAATTCTGATAAAAATCTAATCAGTGTATATGTTTTTAACTATTAGTTTAATCAGAGTAAATTTATTTTAAATTTATATTTATCAAGTATTTAGAGGAATCTAACTTTTTAAAGTGTTTCTTTTTAAATTATTTCATTCCATGTCAAGTTTTACACTTTGAGTGTAATTGTTTTTTTAATTGAATAGATTTTATTTTTATTATTGTTATTTTTTCAGTTGAATAGACTTTTTTGTTAAGTAATGTTATAACATCTCTCTCATACTAGTTTGTAGAGCACCTGGCTGCTCTCAATCATAGAATAACTTTGTTTGGTACAAGTTTTACAATTAGAGTGCAATTTCACTGTTTAAATTAATTTATATTAATTTTAATTCATAACTATCAAGAAAAAAATTTAATTTGAGAATTAACTTTTATTTTTAATTTTAAATGACTCTATATTAAAATTCAAAAATTATGAAAATATAAATATGTGAAAAAAAAAATTATTTATTATTAATATATTTATATTTACATTACAACAATATCTTTATAAAAATATGTTATATATCTAATATTTATCTTTTCATAAATTATGAAAATATAAATATGTGAAAACAAAATTTTATTTATTATTAATATATTTATATTTACATTATAACCATAGTTTTATAAAAATGTTATATATTTAATATTCACCTTTATATAATTTAGTATTTTTATTTATATAATGTATGAGAGAATATGTCACCTTTGTGAGATTAAACTGGTAGAATATGAAAAACACTTCCTCTTGGATTGCCCTACCTATACCCATATTAGGTTCCAATTTAAAAATATTTGTCACATTACCCAGCTTCATAATCTCCTAAATCATCAAAACTATGATTATCTTGAAACCCTTTTTTCAATGTTTTTTTAGCATATAGAAATACAATTTTAAAGAAATTGAAGTAATCTCTTACATTCTTAAGGTCCCATAGACCATCATCATCATCATAAATATGGTAATTCTTTTTTTTCCTTCTATATAGCATAAAAATATTCAATATTGTATGGTGATTGTATGTATATATTATATTTTTCTCTTCATATATAATATTTATTTGAGCCTTGTGGACATATAATGTTATTATTATTATTTGTTATCACTGTTATTTTTTTTAAAGACAATATATGATGATATTATTGATTGTACCCATTATTATGTCATCTTTACACCTAGTTATAAAAGAGCCTTTAAGTTAGGTTCTATCATCGCATGATTTGTAATTTGGGAAAATTTTAACCCAAACAACAAATGTGTGACACAACTTAGGACACCTATCACTGTCACCTCAATATATATCCCCCTCATTTTAGTGTTGGATAAGTCCAACACAAGAGAGGCTTCCGGAGTAACCTTAGGGGGATTGCAAGGGAGAAGCCAATAAGAAAAATGAAGCACCCCTATGGGTCACAATGAAAGGTTCTAAGGGCTTGATGGAGGATGAGTATCACTCAAGGAGAAGTTTTCAATGAAAAGTACATGTGAAACAATGGTTAAAAAACCAAAAACAAAACAATGTATTATGAAATGAGCCCTAGAACAAGGGGGAAACAACAAGTTATGCTTGTTGTACCAAAATTGTAGTTGTAAGGAAATATAGATCAGCAATGAAAAAGTTATAACAGGTGCAAATTACATCATCTAATTAATATATAATATTGGATAAATTAGCATGCACTTAGAGGCAATATTCCAATGCTTTAAACAATGAATTATATGAAGAGTGAGGGCTGCAAGAAAGTGTTATCAGAAAAGAATTGTAACAGCCATATGCTTGTAGCAAACTTTTTCTACAACAACAACTTTTAACCATCAAAATCAACAAGCAAGTTACCCAATCAATAGCCATTGACAAGTAGAACAATTATCACTTCTTACATGCAAATTTTAGTGGTCAAAAGTGAAAGAAACTTGTTTTAAAAAAAGAGTTTATTGCAGCCCTAATGGTTGTAGCTTAATTTCTATTGAAAAAAACTAACCACTTAGTCAATCAAGATGCCCTTGTAAGACAAGAGATCCAATAGCATGTAAAATTTAAATCCAACTTGAACAATTCTAAAAGCTCAAATTTCACATTTACCAATGCAATAATTAACAATCTCCAATGCAAAATACTAGTGCCTTGTTATGGGTAAATGGAGTATATTCCCTGGAAAGCAAGTTAGACAAAGAGAAAAAAGAGATCCTTGTTGAGAGTTAAACCCTTATAAAACCAAACAACACTCATTCTAAGTCGTCTAGCTTAAAATCCAAGATGAACTAGGGTTTGAATTTTCTCTAGGGGTGTAAACCTTCTTACTTCCTATAGAAATAAACCCTAGATAAGACTTGAAAAAAGGGTGTAAATCATCTTACTTCTTGTTGCAATCCTTATAGCACTTCAATAGAAAAGAACAACTTATTTTTGACAGGACAAGAGTGGATATAATTCATAACTCCACAGGATGTTTCTTCCATTAATATGAAGCTCAATAAATACACAAACATGCAACCATTGGTCTTCTCCAACATATGACTCTTCCTATCACCTAGGATGCTTCATATGTACATTATGATTATGTAACGCAACCACAAAGGATTATGTGTCCAACATGTTCCCCCTTAATCCGAAGGGGTGTGTGTGAGTCCAAGCATCATTCTGAACTTCTCAATTTTTTCTCTTCCAAGCGCTTTGGTGAAGATGTCTACAATTTGTTCATTTGTGGAACAATGTCTTAAATGAATATTCTTGGCCTCTACATGATATTGAATCAGGTGATACTTTGTGCTGATTTTCTTATTTCGATCATGGAATCTGGGATTCTTGTCCAACTTGATTCCAAAAGTATTGTCAACTAGAAGAGGAGTAGAATTCACTTGTTTCTCATGTAAATATTCAAGTATTTTCTTAAGCCACACAATCTCCTTTGTCGCTTATGTAGCTACCACATATTATGCCTCTATGGTGGAATCTGTTGGAACTGATTGTTTTTGTCATCTCCAAGAGACAGTTGTTGATCCAAGACTCATGAGATAACATGAATTTGATACTATATTTTCCTTATCCCCATCAAAGTTTGAATCAAAATATCCAATCAGGTTGAAGCCAGCCACCGTAGAGTACTTGAGTCCAAAATCTTGAGTTCCTTTCAAGTATTTCATAACTCTTTTTGCAGCAGACCAATTTCCTTTGCAAGGATTTTGCCTGAACCTGGAAAGAATCCCAACAACAAATGTAATGGTTAGTTTGGTTGTAGTAAGATAGATAAGACTTCCCACGAGTTGTCTATACTTGGTTGCATCCTCAAATTCATTCCCTTCTTTTGATGTGAGTTTCAAATTATGTTCCATTGGAGTAGAAACGGGATTGCACTCATCCATGCCAAAATTGTTCAACATTTATCTAATGTACTTCTTATGGGATATGAATATGTACTTTGGATTTTGTATCACTTTAATCCCCAAATAGTAGTGAAGATGTCCCAAATCTATCATCTTGAATCCTTTCTTTAACTCTTTCTTTATGGATGCAATCTAGTTCTCATTGTTCCCTATTGTGAATAGATCATCTACATATGCTACAAGATACACAATAGTTTTTCCAACTTTATTGAAAAACAAAGTTGCATCGTCAAGATTGAAATTCTTGAAATTTAATTTCAGAAGATGCTCAGTTAACTTTTCATACCATGCCGACGGTGCTTGTTTCAATCCATATAAGGATTTGATGAGCTTGCATACCTTATGTTCTTGTCCCTTCACAACAAAGCATTATGGTTGAGACATGACCACATTCTCCTTCAAGTCTCCATTCAAGAAAGAAGTCTTCACATCCATTTGATGAATTTTCCATCCATTTTGTGTTGTCATGGAAAATATAGTCAGGATGGTAGCCCATTTTGTTGTGAGGGGAAAAGTATCCTCATAATCAACACCTTCTTTATGTGCAAATCATTTTTCCACGAGCCTTGATTTGTTCTTTTAAAGTGAGCCATATGATTTGTACTTGTTCTCGAATACCCACTTCGGCCAATCGGTTTAGTTCCATATGGAGGATCCACCAACCTCCATGTCCCATTCTTGATGAGAGCATCATATTCCTTCTGTATGCCTTCTTTCCATTCATCATGAGAAGTGGTTTCTTTAAAGGAAGTTTATTCATGGTTAGTAGATAAATTCAACTCATGATCATATGAAACATCCAAGTCATCTACATCATCTGAGTTTGAATTATCTACATTACCTCCATCATGTTTTGAGGACAATTTGGTTCTTGTCTTCTCGACCTAATTAGGATGAGCACTTTCAAGTGTTTTTTGTGAGTCATTTTGGTGGACCTTTCTAAGATGGTCCAGGTTGCTTGGTTGATTAAGATGGTGTTGAGTTCTCATCAAGCCTCAGTTTTTCAATATTCTCGATCACATCATTCAATTGAACTTTAGGTTCTGATGAAGTGGTGGGAACTTCTTCATGTGGGGGAGATGATGCTACAAAAGGATATTCCAGACATTGACCCAAGATAGGGATCACCCCTTCAAGACATGTAATCTCATCATAAAATTCATGATATGTGTTTACATGAGTGAATCTTTCCATATGATGAAGTTGCATCTCAACAGTTTCATCTTTCTTGGAGGATTCAAGAAATATCACATCTCTAGAAAGGATGAATTTATTGTTTGTCTCATCATAAAGACAATACCCCTTGGTGGTATTTGAGTACCCCAAAAATATGCACTTCTAACTACTTGCATCGAGATTTCTTCTTTGCTCCTTAGGAATCAAGGTATAGTAGGTGGAACCAAAGACCCTAAGATGCCTCACCAAAGGAATGTGTCCATACCACATTTCATAAGGAGACTTGTTTTAAGAGCATGAATGAGATGGACACTTTTTTTTGACATAAACTACACATAGAACTGTTGAAATATTGTAACTTCGAAGAATATTCTAATTATATTTGAGTTATTATATTATATATCAAATCCCCTTTTATGGATTGATCATGTTGGGTCTTGTATAAGACCAAATCCCCTTTTATATATTGGTCAAACCATATTTATATGGTGGTATTTGTAAAGTCATTCCTTAGGGTTTATAAAGTGGTTTTAACCACTCTTGGAAGAAGTCGGCCCTACTAAGTGAAGAGACATAACCCTAACACCTCCTCAACTAGTTGTTTATAAGTGAGGATGGCACCTCATTTGTTCACTCACTCACTCACACTTCTAGTGTGCATCTTTTGAAGGAAGTTGCAGTTGCAAGAAGGAGAAGACAATCGCATGCTCAGTCCTAGTTTATTCTTGGTGGTTTGGTCTTAAGTCTTGGCATTGTATTGGAAATCTATTATTGAGGAATTTTTTGCTGACTTTTCTCCCCCATGAATGTTTCCCAGGACAAAATGTTGTGTACCTTGTGATTTTGTTTCTTTAAGTGATCCTACTTATGTTTGTTATTTTGGAAATGCTCTAGTAAATTGAAAAGAACCTAATAAAAGCTCTAAATTTAACATGGTATTAGAGCTTGACTGAATAGAGCACCTTTTACTGGGTATCTAAAAACATCATTGTTGTCGTACAAGAAAATTAGGGATTTTTTATTGGAGAAGAATTTATGATTAAAAACTATCTAGGGAAGTGAGCCTACCTCAGCGCATCCCTTGGCATATTGAGTGCACCTTTTCCATGGCCAGATTCTCTGGAAAGTCAAACCCTAGTTTTGA
>JZKD02S2361442.1:398202-415200 GCA_000966675.3 Picea glauca | reverse complement strand
CACTCTACTCCCAAAAGCTTTTGAAAATTGGCACTTCCCACTTCCGTTTTGTGCTTCTCACTCTTGCTTTGCTTTTGCTCCCAGCAATGTAGGGTCATAGACATTACACATGTTGTAAATCTCTGGCTTCAGGTGTAAAAGAAGTATAAGTGCATAATTTGGATTCATTCTTCATGGACCTTGAAAGACATTGCAAAAGTTTAATTAGAGTTTGAAATTAATTAAGGGTTCGGTTAAAATAGGGTTGTTCAAACTTCACACAACCATTGCAACTAACAACCCAGTGAGAATAAACCATGAGGTCTTAGACTTAGAGTCTCGGCTCATAAAAGAATTATGACAACCTTAGTGAGAAAAGATTGACCCATATCAGTAGCTGTGCGGCCAAATTAAACCCACAATCTCCTTTTCCACGGCCAACCGTTACAATCAGCTGCACACAGATTTTATGCTCTTCCTTGCTTCTTACTTAAATGCTATTCAATGCATGCGCTCTTGGATGCTCACTCTTGCCATACAGAAATAGCTTCTAAGACGAAGATAACCAACATTAACACCCTCTGTAATCGTCCATGTCCTCTCTCAAGTCTGCGATATGGGCATAGGTGTGTGCACCATTGCATTGCCTTCATCTGCTGACACAGGAGGGGGAGGCATAAGCAAGCTGCAACAGCAGCGGCGGCAGCCGGGGGGAGGGGACTCGGGAGAACCAAAACCTTATACGGAATGTAGTCCAGTAATTTTAATGCCAATTATAAACCATAATTAAAATTAAGCCACCCATTCAAGTTGATCCAATGTTAACTCTGACACACCCAACAACAGGAACACTACGTGTTAATCCAAATATTCAAATGCATGATAATTGTGACATACTGTACCTGTACCTGGAAACGGGTATGTTGAATTGGAGAGGAGTAGTTAAAGGCTTGAAAACTTCGTGTCAAACATTTCCCTGCCAGGGTGGAAGGCAATAAGAAAAAAGAAGAAGAAAGATTATAGTCATAGTTACCTGTAACCAGGCTCGCTGAAATAAAAGGGTACCGAGTGTCATGGCCGACCCTCCTGCTGTTATTTGAGTAGAGGGAGATGGTCGAGCGTTCTTCAATTGAGCAGCAAACAACTTAACGGCAGCTAGACTGTAATCCATCCTTCCTCGAACTCACTTCCAACTTCCTCGATGTGCAAATTTATTTCCGCTTCGCAAAAAATGTATAGACTTTGAAGTTTATATTTGTGAGAGGAAATTTCATAGGATGGATTCTTTATAAAAAAAATTAGCATGGTTTTCTTTGTCACAACTGTTATATTATTTTCATTTTGTAAAGTATACGCGCAGAGTACATAATACATTTTGACCATATCGACAGCTAAGTTTTGAATTTGAAAAATTTGTTCGATGACAATTTCACTTTGAAGGTGAGCAATAACAACAATTTTGGGGTTTTAGTTATTAAACTAATATTATTGTAATTGGGAAGTTTGATGAGTAGAATCATAACTTAATTTATTATTTCTTTAAAATTAAAAAATTATTTGATTAAAAAATTATTTGATGTAAAGATATTTTTTATAATTTAATATAACGGAGATGTGTAATTCCTTTTATATTTAATGTGAAGTTAATACCTAGTATATATATATATATATATAGTAAATAAAAAAATATACAATGTCAATTATAATTTGAAGTTAAAAATCTATATAATATATAGAATTTTTAGAATTTTGTTTTCTTTTTTCTTTTTTATGATAGGATATTGTTTTTTTCTTTTTTATGATAGGAGATTGCATTTGATGAGTTCACCTAGGGTTTCCTTGGAACCTCGGGTTCAAAGGTTGTGGATCTTTAGAGCTTTTGTATGCAATCCCTCCCTCCTCTGAGGCCCGTGGAGGAGGAACTTGTGGGTTACATGGAGGATCCTTTAGCTGGTCAGTGAATATGGTCAAACTCAAAGGACATCCAGGTCACCTTGGACCCCCTCTCACTCGCTCCTCCTGCACCTTATTTTGAAGAGGGGCAATCTATCAACATAGACCTTTTTAGATGACAACAATTTTAATCTCAGATCATCAGCTCTCTAATTTGATAGATCATACTATCAGACTGGCAACGTTAACCACCTTGGCTCAAAGAAATTGGCAACACTCTAGGAATGTACTATGAAGATGAGTACGACCACTTGGTTAAGGATTGTGCTCTTTATTACTCTATAAAGGATTGGGTTTGAAATCCATCTCCTCTTGTCAAAGAATAGGCTCCCCTATCACAAGAACAAACACCTTTGACCTCCTTACTTGTTTCCCCGACAAATGACCCACTAGTACCGGACATTCCAACAAAAAGGCTAATGGTGGAACAATAGGACTCTTCCAAGGAGTTTCCCCCTCAGCCACAAAAGGAGAGCTCATTTACTCAGGGTAAGACTCTTTCTCTCCCCCTTTCTCCTATGGATTCCTCTAGTCATTTACAGTTTGTCTCTTGGGAAGTTAATTTAGAGAATGAGATCGGAATTCTCCACAAATACTTTCTCTCCAATCTATCAAGGTTTTCGAAGCCTCATCCTATTTCACTCATCCCCCTAGATGGGTTGGAACTTGGGAGAATCCCCTGTTACAAATTTGTAACCTCTTGACCCATTTCCTCCTCCTCCTCCCCATTAGACCATTCTGTGAAGAACCCAAAGAAGACTGTCCTTATTCATAGGGCTCAAAGTATAGCATGAGACCTCGCAATAAGGGAATTGGGCTTTGTGAAGGATATTCTAAAGGTGGCCTCAGACACCTAGAGGAAAAAAACCCTAAGACATGACAAAGACACATAAAATCATACTTATCCATTGCCCGAAAGCAAGTCAACTTAAAGGTAAAATGTGGTAAACAGTAATCCTTACTTGGGACCCTTGAAGAAATTGCCCTAATGTAGCTTCAAAATGATTTTTATTTCCTTGAACTATAGAGGGATGGCCAATCCCTCCAATAAATTGGCCCTTAAGAGGTTAATTAACACTCACAATCTCTTTATCATTTTCGTGCAAGAGCTCAAGACAGAAAGGATCAAAATTGTTCAAGATCTCCCAAAGCTTATCAAAGGATGGGATTTCAGTTATGTGGATGCTTTAGGTCATTCGAGGGGACCTGTTACAGGCTGGAAGACAAATTCCTTTTCCCTATCTGATTCATGGGATTTTGATTTAGGGTTGGTTGTCTCCCTTTTCACTCTAAAAATGGGAAAAGAGATCAATTGTTTGAACATCTATGGTCCCTATTCGGATCATCGGGCTTATTAGGAGCGTCTTTTTTCCAAGTCATGGATTCGGAAAGGGATGGTAATTCTAGGAGGGGACTTAAATTTTACTCTCAACACCTCTGAGATTTGGGGGCCAGTTTACCAACTTGATGCTCTCTCAAAAAAAATTATTAGAAGCCTAGAGCAAGTCGCCCTACTCAGCATTGAACCCACTAAGCTCACCCCGACTTGGACAAACAAAAGGACCATGGATGCTCAAATAGCAAAGCGGCTCGAACGCTTCCTGGTTTCAAAATATTTATTGGAAGAATCATTCATAATTCAATAATGGGTATCAACAAGAGGGGACTCTGACCACAACCTATTTTTGCTAGATATAACCCTTGCTTCGAGAATGCCCCCTAGTCGGTTCAAGTTAAACCTTGAATGGATAAAGTACAAAGACTTCATCCAAATTATGAAGAATGACTGGATCCCCTTCAATAATACACTTCATGAATATAAAAACATCCAGTTTCACTCGAATTCGTAAATGGATATAAAATTGGTGATCCAATGGTGAAAGGATAAATAGGAAATGGATGAGAGGCTCCTTCGGGAAGTAGAAGAATCCATTACCTCCAAACTCACAATATAAGGCTTCGGATTCCTTACGGATTCTCAGAGGGAGGATCTTTGTCAGCTGGAAAACAAAAGAAGAAACCTTCTTCTGGACAAAGAAAAGGAATGGTACCTAAAAAGCAGGGTGATTTGGCTTTAGGCTAGAGATGATAATACTAAAATTTTCCATCGTTATGCAAACTATAGGAAAAATATCAACACGATTTGGAAAATAGACAAAGGTGATGGGTCAAGGTTGATAATTTTAAAGACATTGCTTCTGAAGGGGTCTCCCATTTCCAAAATATTTTCAAAGAGGATAACGGACCCACCATCAATGCCATTCCTAGACTATCCAGCTTCTTCCCCTGATTTGTAGACTCTGAAGACAACCAATATCTCAAGGAAAAGGTGGGGAAAGAGGAACTACTTAGAATCCTTCACAGCTTTCAGAATGACAAGAGCCCTGGTCCGCATGAATTACCCATTGAAATTTTCCTCAATTGTTATGAATTCATAGAGGAGGATCTCCACGGGGTAGTGGAAGCCACTTAGCTCTATGGAAAATTCTTGGTTTCCTTCAACACCACTTTCATTTTGCTTATTCCATAGGAGCTTCACCTTGTTGACCAATATCTTATCACATTCATTCATAAAGGGGGTTTTTAAATTGTCAAAATAGAGTCAACATATTGTAGGTATTAGGGGGTGGATGTGGGGTACATGGGGTTTTATAGGTATTGGGGGATATAAAAAGGGGTATATAGTAAAAATAGGTGATATCTAGTAAAAATAAGGGTTTTTTATTGAAACGATGTAATGGGAGGGGAGTTCAATAAATGGATTTTGTGAGGTATTTATCAATATCTAGTAAAATTAAAGGTATTATTTAATATCCCATGAATGCACGTGCTATGTCATAAGTTCACTGAGTGGAGACCACGTGACTTATTCCAAATACAAACAACCCAACCAAATTTGAGATCTTCCATCCAATCTCACTCTACAACAATATTTATAATATCATCTCAAAAATTATTTCACATGGACTGAAAGAAATCCTCTCTAAATAGGTCTCTCTGGAGCAGTTCAACTTCCTCAAAGGGTACCAAATTCATGAGGTGGTTGGTGTTGCTCAAGAAAGGATACACTTGGTGAAAACAAAAACTTTAATGCCATGATAGACAAAGTAGACCTATCCAAGGCCTTTGATAGAGTTAGTTGGCTCTTTCTTTGAATCATTCTCATTCATTTAGGATTCAACCTACACTTTGTGGCTTGGGTAATGACCTGCACTTTCTCTGTTGCCTTTGTAGATTTAATCAATGGGTCAAATTCACCATTATTTAATTCTGAAAGAGACATTCATCGAGGATTTCCTCTCTCCCCCTTTCCATTTCTCCTAGTAACAGAAGGCTCAAATAGGGCACTTAAGGAAGCTACAACAAACACCTCTTTTAAAGTTTTCCTTATTGGTAATTCTTGCTCTATTCTCACTTGATTTTTGTGGATGACGTCATAATATAATATGATGGTTCCAAGTATATGGTGGATAAACTCAAATATATATTAGACTTATTCTGCATAACCACAAGTATGTCGATAAATTCTTCCAAGTCTCTGGTTATTAGTTGGGGTCTCCTTGAGCCTAGGAAGCACTATATAAATCAAATTTTCTCTTTCATGACTTCGGCCTTTAAGGTTTCTCTCAAGTATTTAGGCTTCCACCTAGAGGATAACTCACATCTAAAGGGAGACTAGCAAGGGCTTATAGCTAATATCTAAAGAAAACTAAGTTCTTGTAAAATCAATCCTCGAGACCATCCATGTTTATTGGATGTCTCTTGCTTGGATACCGAAAGAGATCCTAGACAAAATTTGCTAGCTTTGTTACCAATTTTTTGGACATGAAATTGAGAGAAGAAGGGAATGGCACTTGTCTCTTGAAGAAACCTAGCCATCCCTAAGAGCCAAGGGGGTTGTGTCCTTAAAAATATGTTTCTTTTCTCCAAACCCTTGGAAGCCAAGAATGCTTGGAGGGTCATCTAGAGAAAATATTTTTGGGCACAAGTAATAAAATAAAAGTACCTTGGTCCCATATCCATCGAAGACTAGATTCGGTCCCCAATTAAAAAAAATCCAGAACTCTCCAACCATACACCATCGGATGGTTGAGTCAGGGACGAGACATTTGTGTCAGCCAGCAGTGTCACATGTCCTATGGCATCAAGCCCTTCAAGGGTGAGGTACTGTGTGATGTTGCCTCACTTGAAGTTAATGATGTTCTTTTGGGACAACCATATATGTGGAAATGCCATGCTATATATGAGTCTCGGCCCCATAGTGTCATTGCTACTCTCGGAGGTCATCTCTACATGGTACCAAAGGTAGCCCGACTACTACTACTTCATTGATCTCAAAAAAATAGTGTCGCAAAGTAATCTCTCAAACCACAAAGTTTTCTCTCTTCATGATCCAGTTAGAAGGTGAACATAAGGTCATTGCAATTACTACAGCCTTGGCCCAATACCTTTATATCCAGTAGAAGTAGGTCGATAAGATTGTAGACAACTCTTCTATCATTTGGAAAACCACCATTGTTGCTTTCCCTTTCATTGGAAATTGGATACTTTTAAGGGTTGGGAAGGGAGATAAGGTCCAACTTGGTCTAGACCCCTAGATTAGAAGCAAAGATCATAGATTGCCCACCCCCCTCATTCATGATATTGAATCAAGGGGATTATATACCCTTCGTCAAATTGCAATAGGTCAGACATTGAACTCCAAACAACAACAATGGCTTTCCTCGAGAGACTTGGATATCAATTAGGAATATGCTGCAACCTAGACCTCTTACACAAACTATCTTAGAAAGTGCACCATTTTCATCAACGAAGAGGAGGATGAACTCTTTTGGTCGACAAACCCCTCAGGAGGTTATGAACCTAGACTCGAATGTAAATCTATGGCCATTGAATGCTTCAATCAAACTACATGATGGTGGTCAAAAGTGCTCTAGAAATACAAATGCCTTGCAAAAGCCAAAAAAAATATGTGGCTTCTTCTTAACAATAGAGCCTTAACCTGGGATTTGCTTCAAAAACTAAGTTATGAGGGCTCTAGAAGACGTAGCTTATGTGAATATGATCAAGAAACAAACATACATCTCATCCTCTCTTGCCCTTTCACTAAGCAAGTCTAGATTGAAATTGAAGGACTTACAGGCTTGAAATCCAAATGGCAAGGGGACTCTATTGAAGCTACTTTAAATAATTGGCATAAATACAAAGAAACAAAATCTTGCAGAGCCTTGCCTCTCACCATGGCACGGGGAGTCTAGCTTGTAAGAAATGAAAAAAAATTAGAACAAGGACACTCTGCCCTTCAAATGTGTTTCCAAAATTTTGAATATATTAAGCACATTTCCCCATTCTCTTATGTACCTCATCATGCTCAAAAATCTGATATGAACCTTGACACTCAAACTCCATGATCATTTTTCAATGGAGCCTCCCAAGGAGCTCCACCTAGAGGTGGAGTGGGGGGCTTAATCTCCCTCTCACAAATTAACTTCCTTAGCTTCAAAGTCAATGCTAGTCACTCTTCAAACAACCAAAGTGAAGTTACAACTCTTGAATTGGTTCTAATCATTGCCATTGAAAAATGAATTCTAAAGCTTCAAGTCCGAGGGGATTTCTTCCTCGTGATCCAATGGGTGAATGGTGATGCCGAGCTAAGAAACTTCTTGTTGCAAATCCTACTTTGAGACATCAAGCAATTGCAATTTTCTTTTACTCACATCACTTTTTCTCATGTTTACAATGAAAATAACAGGTAAGCTGATAAGTTGTCCAAGGATGGCCCAAAGCTACAAGAAGTCAATTGGGAGATCAAAGAGTCTCAACAAGGACATATTTCTTCTTATTTTCATGAATCTTGGCTTTAAGATTCATACTATTTCTAAGCTAAGTTGCTGGTAGGCAAGCCTTGTAGCCCCCTAATCCATAATTGCTTCATGTAATTTTATTTTTGTCTCCTCGATGATATCATAATGAACCAGTCTTTTTTATCATACTTAGACCTCTCAGTTTCTTCAGATTTTGACCCAACAAGGGTGATGGAAATACCTTCATGGTATTATGCTCATATAATTTTGTTATTCTCTAATAAAATTACTCGGTTTTTTCCTTGGGAAAAAATTATGGTTTTAATAAAGAAATTACGTCAATACATCTCACTCTTGGTAAATCATCAAAGCATATATCCATAAAAACAATATAAATGAATGCACTGAGAGTAGTGTTTTTGTCACTTGTGTAACGCTTACATCTAGACTTTAAAAAAACATAAGATTATAACAAATAATAATAATAGCTAAATACAAATATAAATACGAATATCTTTATACATATGAAAGAAAGAGATTTTGATATTTATATCTAATATAAAAAATACCATGTAGAGAAATAAAAATAGAGATTTAGATTTACATATAAATAGAAATACTATAAATATGATATTTACATAAAAACATTGTCACCTCTCTTTTCGTTTGCTACTAAATTCATCTTAAGTAATTAAAAAAATAACTTTAAGAAATATAATTCATCCCTCTCTATATTTGATAAATCCACATTTAAAATAGATCTAAATTTGGTTTACACCTTTCACAATATTGTCCTTCCCCAAATCCCTTATATTTATATGTTGTCCCTCACTCATTTTATATTCACTTTTGTTTCCAACTTGAGGCTATCCATTTGCCTTCATTATATTCATTTTTCACGTGTACTTTTATGCTTTGCTCGTATTCTTAGTTATCTTTTTTCACATGTCTTTTTGTTTTTGCTCTTGGTTAGATTCTCATTTTCACAACAGTCGATGAACTGTGTAAATTAAAGGTTGGTGGGTGTAATTTATTAGATCCATTATTACCCTCCGCTAAGAACGTAAACCACCCAACTTCCTATTGTTTACCAAAGGATTTTCAGTCGAGCTTCGCTGGTATCAGTCAGGATTCGTCTCAGAATCCCTCGGCCTCTGGTTTGAGTACAGAACACCATCAGAGGTTTAATGGTGTGGGGATTGGCACTGGATTTGTAAAGTTTGGTACATGTACTCATAGGGTGCACACTTGGATGTCAAACGACCGCTTCTTGGCGAACTCACCGCGGGGAAAGTCAATCATAAAGGAATCCCTACACAGGAAAAGTGCGAGGGTCTGGAAACCCAAGAGGGTTTGTCGTCTCCTTATTATTGGGATGGACGTGGAGTTGGAGGAGACATGTCAACTCTCCCTTTGTGCACTTGTAGGGAGGTTCGCATACAAGACTAGGAGCAATATCTCATTCTCGGAGTGGATGCAGGTGACTTGGATGCCTGTTATGGGTTATGTGCCAGAATATCTGACCATTCCTTGTGGGTGGTTTGGACTAATTTTTAAAAGTCCGGAGGATGTTGAGCTTATCCTGAATAGGTTTTGGGATTTCGAGGGGGGTATCATCATGTTGAAACACTGGAGAACACGTTTCGACCCCGCTACAAAGTACTTTAGTTCCAAGCATGTCTGGGTTTTGCTTCCAGGTTTACCACTTAACCTTTGGAACAAAAATGCCTTGGCAGCTATTGGGAACCTATTGGGTCGTTTTCTAAAGGTAGATGAAGCTAGCCTACTCTCTATGGATAAGCGTATGTCAAGAGTTCTTGTAGAAATGGACATACATGCAGGCCTCATGGACACGTTAGAATTGGAGTGGCATGGTCAGGTCATGGTGCAACATTTGGACTATCAGGGCTTACCTTTTCGTTGCTCCACATGCAGAAGGACATGTCATTTACGTAAAGACTGTCCCAACATGACTGGAGCTACTGAATCGGAGGACAATTTGGAAAACTGTACAAAAGACTTGTACATGAGTGAAGAAGACTCTGAAGAGCGAGGCTTGTGTGCTGCTGTGAGCACTGAAGATACTACTAGAACCTTACCAGACTCCTTTATAGATAAGTTAAAATCCTATTGTCCTGCTTTGTTTTATAATCTTTCGTTGTGGGAACGATATTTCTTGGATAAATCTTCCCTGTCAGTTATAATGTCGTTTGTTGAATCTGAGTGTAAAATTTTGGACTCCTCTGTCTGCGGAGCTCCCCCCATTGTTTCTGATAAGACTCCTCTTTCCCCGTCTCCAATTGTTATCTCTGCCTCCTCACCCAAAGTATCTCTGATACATCCCCCCTTGGATAAGATTGATCACGACTTACCATCTACTAGTCTTCTAGTGTTGAAACCGATCCTAGACTCTGTTATTGATACCTTAATCCTGTCTCTTAGGGAGACTACTAGCCCTACTCCATTACAAACCTTTTGGGGCTCAAAAGACCTTGATAAACCGGTTTGTGAAAGTGAGTGGAACCAGACCTCTGTGGGAGAAGGCCAGGGGAAATCTCTTGCTTGGTCGAGGGGTATGAGCTTAGAGGTCTCTTCAATTAGAACAAGGAGTGCCCGTAAGAAGCAAGGACAACAACCATTTGTTGTTCAAAAACTTTTTGTTTCATATTTGGATATGGGGGCACTTAGAGGCATGAAATACCTTGCAAGGGATAAATCATGATCCTCCTCTCCCTGAACATTAGAGGGGTGGGAGGCCTCCTAAAATTGCCTTACATGCGTCGATTGATTTCCACTACTAAGCGAGACATAATTTTCTTACAAGAGACCTTGGTTTTTGAAGAAAAGGCTAGGACGTTCATGATTTCTTTATGTCCTACTTGGATGAACAACATGGTCAGTTTCGTAGGAAAGTCGAGTGGACTTCTGGTGGCATGGAATCCTAACGTTTTTGAGCTACAACCTTATCTGTGTGCTGGTGGAATTTTATTGACATGTCTCCATATATTGACAAAAAAAAGATATGCTTACTTAATGTTTATGGACCGTGTATCGGGCACAGACAGTTTTGGGAACAGGTGGAAGCCAAGGAATTTCTTGCTCAAAATGATCTTATTCTCGTGGAAGATTTGAATTTATCTTTGGGTGTTGATGAAGTGTGGGGGGTGGAGGCTTTAATCGATCCATTGGCGACATTTTTCAAAGATATTTTTTCAAAAAATCACTTGGTGGAGGTTGTGCCTACGGAGGTGGTGCCAACTTGGCGCAACGACAGAAGTGGGGTGTATGGGATTCAAAAGAGATTGGACAGGGTTTTTTCTTTAGAAGCCATTCTTAATGATTCTACTTTATAAAGATCATGAGTGGAACTACCTTTTATTTCTGATCATGCTCCTGTGCCCTTCTAACTGGATTACAGTTTTAAGTCTGTGACATATCCATTTAAATTTAACCCAGCGTTGTTGAAAGATGAGTCCTTTGGGGATCTCGTCCGGGATGTGTGGGTTTCTCAATAGGATTCATAGGTGGAAGGAGCATAAAAAAGATTGGTTGGGAATTTATTTAAGCTAAAAGCTTGAGTGAAGAAGTGGATAGCAGTTAGGAAACAATCCGAGTTACAAACCCTTGAAAAGATTGAAGAGGAGATTGCCTACCTCACCAAACATAGCTTAGAGACTCATCAATGTTTTGATCATGGTCCTAGACTAAAAACACTTGAATCTGAAAGAAACAAATTGTTGTTGGCGGATGAGGAACGTCGGTGCCAAAAGAATAGGGCCACGTGGATAAAATGCGGGGACAAGAACACTAAATTTTTCCATCGATTTGCCAGTTTTAGACGAAATAAAAAGCATATGTGGGAGGTAAAGGATGAATCTGAACAAGTTCATGATAGGAAGGAGGCTATAAAGGTGGAAGTGTTGAGATATTTTAGATCTTTTTATAAAGACTCGGCTCAAAATTTGATAGAGGATCATATTGCTTCTGTGCGTCTTTATCCTAGGATGGTCTCTGCGGAGGATATACAATTTCTTTAGAAACCTTGTACTATGGAGGAAGTTCTAGATGTTCTAAGGGGTTTCACTAAAGATAAGAGCCCTGGTCCCGATGGGTGGACTGTAGAGTTCTTCTTGCATTTTTTTTATTTGGTTGCTAGTGATCTGTTGGAGGCAGTCGAGGAATCACGATTAACTGGAGTGGTGAATAGATCAATAAACTCGACATTTATTACACTTATTCCAAACGTAAATGGCCCTGATACTTTTGGGGACTTTTGGCCGATTGTGTTGTGCAATCTTTGCTATAAGATAATTTCTAAGATTATTGCTAAGTGCATTAGACCTATATTGTCTCGTACACTATTATAGGAGCAATTCATATTCTTAAAAGGAAGGCAAATTATTGATGCCATAGGAACTGCAGAGGGGTGTCTTCACAGCATTAGAGAGAAAAAGATACAAACTTTAATCCTTAAGATTGATTTAAAAAAAGCTTATGACTGCATAAGCTGGGATTTTCTGAGATTGGCTCTATTACAATGTGGCTTCGGCTTGCCGATGACCAAGTGGATTATGGGCTGCATTACTTCAACTACCTTTGCGATCTTAATAAATGGAGAGCCAACGGAATTTTTTAATAGTGGCAGAGGGCTTAGACAGGGGTGCCCATTGTCACCCTTGCTCTTCATTTTAGTAATGGAATGTTTGAGACTGGCTTTTAAAAGAAGCCAAGAGGAAGGCACAGTGACAAGCATTAAGGTATCAAGACTAATCAAGATACTCCACCTTCTATTTGTTGATGACATTCTTATTATGACCAAAGCATCTATTGCAGAATGGACGGAGATAAAAAGGCTATTGACTATGTTCTGTAGCACAACTGGTCTTTTGATAAATGCTCATAAAACCTCCTTTTTCCAGTATGGTGTACAACAAATTTTTTTGGATACTTTAAAAGCTACATATAATTTTAATGATCTTACTAATGGCTTTAGATACCTTGGTTATTTCTTAAAAGTTCACAGGTACAAAGCTGAGGACTGGAACTGGCTGATAGCTAAATATGAAAAGCGAATAAGCCATTGGTGCAATAGATGGCTATCAATTGGAGGTCGCTTAGTCCTGATAAAGGTTGTATTAGAAAGCCAACCAGTATATTGATTGGCTCTGGCTAATATTCCATCCTTGGTACTCCATAGAATTCGTCAAGTGGTGTTTAACTTTCTTTGGTTGGGAAAAAAAGAGAGTTTTCACCTATGTAACTGACAGCTTATTGCTCACTCAAAGAATTATGGGGGTTGGGGGCTGAGGAATATATTCAGCTCCAGTAAGGCTATGGCGACGAATACCCTTTGGAGGGCATTGATGATGGATGGATTATGGCATCGAGTCCTAAAGGACAAATATTTCCCATATGTCCTACTTGGATGAACAACGTGGTCAATTTCGTAGGAAAGTCGGGTGGACTTCTGGTGGCATGGAATCCTAACGTTTTTGAGCTACAACCTTATCTATGTGCTGGTGGAATTTTATTGATATGTCTCCATATTCTTGACAAAAAAAAGATATGCTTACTTAATGTTTATGGACCGTGTATCGGGCACAGATAGTTTTGGGAACAGGTGGAAGCCAAGGGATTTCTTTCTCATAATGATCTTATTCTCGTGGAAGATTTGAATTTCTATTTGGGTGTTGATGAAGTGTGGGGGGTGGAGGCTTTAATCGATCCATTGGCGACATTTTTCAAAGATATTTTTTTCAAAAAATCACTTGGTGGAGGTTGTGCCTGCGGAGGTGGTGCCAACTTGGCGCAACGACATAAGTGGGGTGTATGGGATTCAAAAGAGATTGGACAATGTTTTTTCTTTAGAAGTTGTTCTTAATGATTATGCTTTATAAAGATCATAGGTGGAACAACCTTTTATTTCCAGTCATGCTCCTGTGCCCTTCCAACTAAATTACAATTTTAAGTCTATGACATATCCATTTAAATTTAACCCAACGTTGTTGAAAGATGAGTCCTTTGGGGATCTCGCCCGGGATGTGTGGGTTTCTCAACAGGATTCATAGGTGGAAGGAGAATAAAAAAGATTGGCTGGGAAGTTATTTAAGCTAAAATCTCGAGTGAAGAAGTGGATAGCGGTTAGGAAACAATCTGAGTTACAAACCCTTGAAAAGATTGAAGAGGAGATTGCCTACCTCACCAAACATAGCTTAGAGACTCATCAATGTTTTGATCATGTTCTTAGACTGAAAACACTTGAATCTGAAAGAAACAAATTGCTGCTCGCGGATGAGGAACGTCGACGCCAAAAGAATAGGGCCACGTGGATAAAATGCGGGGACAAGAACACTAAATTTTTCCATCGGTTTGCCAGTTTTAGACGAAATAAAAAGCATATGTGGGAGGTAAAGGATGAATCTGAACAAGTTCATGATAGGAAGGAGGCTATAAAGGCGGAAGTGTTGAGATATCTTAGATCTTTTTATAAAGAGTCAGCTCAAAATTTGATAGAGGATCAGATTGCTTCTGTGCGTCTTTATCCTAGGATGGTCTCTACGGAAGATATACAATTTCTTTAGAAACCTTGTACTATGGAGGAAGTTCTAGATGTTCTAAGGGGTTTCACTAAAGATAAGAGACCTGGTCCCTATGGGTGGATTGTAGAGTTCTTCCTGCATTTTTTTGATCTGGTTCTTAGTGATCTGTTGGAGGCAGTCAAGGAATCACGATTAACTGGAGTGGTGAACAGATCAATAAACTCGACATTTATTACACTTCTTCCAAAGGTAAATGGCCTTGCTACTTTTGGGGACTTTCAGCCGATTGTGTTGTGCAATCTTTGCTATAAGATAATTTCTAAGATTATTGCTAAGTGCATTAGACCTATATTGTCTCGTACACTGTCAAAGGAGCAATTCAGATTCTTAAAAGGAAGGCAAATTATTGATGTCATAGGAACTGCAGAGGGGTGTCTTCACGGCATTAGAGAGAAAGAGATACAAGCTTTAATCCTTAAGATTGATTTAAAGAAAGCTTATGACTGCATAAGCTGGGATTTTCTGAGATTGGCTCTATTACAATGTGGCTTCGGTTTGCCGACGACCAAGTGGATTATGGGCTACATTACTTCAACTACCTTTGCGATCTTAATAAATGGAGAGCCAACAAAATTTTTTAATAGCGGCAGAGGGCTTAGACAGGGGTGCTCGTTGTCACCCTTGCTCTTCATTTTAGTAATGGAATGTTTGAGTCTGGCTTTTAAAAGAAACCAAGAGGAAGGCACAATGACAAGCATTAAGGTATCAAGACTAATCAGGATACTCCACCTTCTATCTGTTGATGACATTTTTATTATGACCAAAGCATCTATTGCAGAATGGACCGAGATAAAAAGGCTATTGACTATGTTCTGTAGCACAACTGGTCTTTTGAAAATTGCTCATAAATCCTCCTTTTTTCAGTATGGTGTACAACAAAATTTTTTGGATACTTTAAAAGCTGCATATAATTTTAATGATCTTACTAATGGCCTTAGGTACCTTGGTTATTTCTTAAAAGTTGATAGGTACAAAGCCGAGGACTGGAACTGGCTGATAGCTAAATATGAAAAATGAATAAGCCATTGGTGCAATAGATGGCTATCAATTGGAGGTCGCTTAGTCCTGATAAAGGTTGTATTAGAAAGACAACCAGTATATTGGTTGGCTCTGGCTAATATTCCATCCTCGGTACTCCATAGAATTCGTCAAGTGGTATTTAACTTTCTTTGGTCGGGAAAAAAAAAGAGTTTTCACCTATGTAACTGGCAGCTTATTACTCGCTCAAAGAATTATGGGGGTTGGGGACTGAGGAATATATTCAGCTCCAGTAAGGCTATGGCGACGAATACCCTTTGGAGGGCATTGATGATGGATGGATTATGGCATTGAGTCCTAAAGGACAAATATTTCCCATATGTTTCAGTGTCTCGCTAGCTCCGAATGGGTCCCAAGGTAGGAGAAAAAGGATCACAAACCTAGAAGTATCTTCTCAAGTCCTTAAACATTATCTTGCATTGGCTTGTGTGGTGTCTGGGGTTAGGATAATCCATTTTGATTGGAAAAGACTGTATTTTGGGGATGGGGTACGTGACCATCCTGTCTGGAGATCTGATTACAACTCTAAATCAGAAAGGAGTGTTTTACTTATATTAGGCTAACAAAGTGCCATGTCTGGGATGAATTGGATTTAGAGGGGCCTTTAACAAGGGAATGGCAGGAATTTCAAAGTGCTCTCATAAACACTAGTGTAAAACTATTGATGCGGTCGGACGAACTAAAGTGGATAGGTGGCGATTCCTCTGGAAGGATTTATGTCAAAATGTATATGAGGCTACTGAAAAAAAGAAACAAAAATTTGTGATTGGAGGTTGGAGGAAAGCACTGTGGTCCTAGGATTGTCCTTTAAAACTAAAACTCTTTACCTGGCTGGTGGTTGAGAATAAAATTCTCACTTGGGAGAACTTGCAATATAGAGGTTTTATGGGTCCGAGCTACTGTATTTTTTGTAAGAAGAACATGGAGACAATGTTTCATTTGTTTGATGAGTGTCCATTCACGCGTGCAGTCTAGGAAAGAGTTTATAAATCCATAAACAATCTGAGGGCGTGGACTGGTAATTCCATTTCAGAGTGCTTTAAAAACTAGAATTTGCATAATTCTTCCTACCCCACTCTACCAATTTTTATATGTTGACATTTATAGCTAGAAAGGAACCTTGCAATCTTTGAAGATGGTTCTCCATCTATTCAAAAGGTGGTTTTTCTATCCTTATTAGTCATGGGAGATTATAAATCACTGATTAAAGCTCTGGCTATGAGGAGGGTGCCCTCTAGGCCTACAGTGGGTGGAACGGTTGGTTGGTTTGATGGGGCTTCACTTGCATCGGGTCAAAACAGTGGGGCAGGAGGGGTGTTACAGAGCAACAAGCACAGAATTTATAAATGTATTATTAATTGTAGACCTGGCACTAATACTAGAGTGGAGTTGTTGGGAGCATGGGCTCTTCTTACTCTGGCTTCTCGACTTGCTATTTCAAAGCTCTTTGTTCAGGGGGATTCAAATATTGTCATTGATTGGTTGTGGGGCAAGGGCCGCCTTCAGGTGGTGCAAGATACCAGATATATAAAATATGCTGAACAGAAACGAAATGCTAGAAATGACAGAATAACAGTAAAATATCCAGCATAATCTTCACAATACACAGAAATGATATACGAAAT
>JZKD02S2361442.1:327420-351649 GCA_000966675.3 Picea glauca | reverse complement strand
CAAAGATAGGGGAAAAGGAGTAAGGATATGGATTTGTTGAGGAGGATCCAATTTTTTTTGAGATGAGGTGAGGAATGCAATGGACACAAAAGAGATGAGAGCTATGCAAGAAGAGTTAAGCTGAGAAGGAAATTTGAACAGAGGAATAAAAAGAATTATCCAAGGGTGCGCGATGAGGGGTCAGGACAAGAATGAAGAGAAAATAAATTGCACCAGGTGGTAGTGTGGAAGAGTATATTGTTCCAGAAGGGAGCACAAATGAGGATAGGTCCATAAAGAGGCATGGCATAGAATATAACAATAGTAGTAGTGAGGGCCTAGGTGACAAAGTTCGAACCCTTTGGTTGTTGTGGTATGCTGCAACCTTAGAAGAAGATAAAGTGCATAATTGTAGTGCATAGATATGAAAGGAAGATGAAGTGTAGAGAAGTGTGCACTAATAAGAAGAGAAGTTGGTGCATAGAGAAGTGGTGCACTGATGATAAGAGAAGTTGGAGAGCAGAGAAGTGGTGCATTAAAAAGAAGAGAAGTTGGCACAAAAAAAATGGTGTGATGGTAGGAGAGGAAAATAGCGCGCATAGTGGTAGTGCAAAGATAAGATCAAAATATAGAGAACGACATGTTGGTATGCAAGAATAAGAGGAAGATGGAGGCTCCCCTAGTTTTGGGGGAGACGTATGGACGATTGAAGATGGTCTTGCATGGATGCAAATGGGAAACTCTCTAGGTCACCTCATAAGAAACATTGGAAGAAGATGTACTTACCCACCTTTTGTACCACCCCCATTGCACATTTTTAATCAGTAATAAATAACAACATATAGTGAAGCGATTAGAGTAGGAGAGAGAGAAGAAGAAGGTGAACTCATCAATACTTTACCTTGAGGAATAGTGGTGTGGAAAAACCAAACCTCCAACAGTCAAAGAAGAGGAGATAGTTCTGCATAATCAAGACAACACAGTGAGACTACCTGTGTTCTGCATAATGTGTAAGGATGATGTAGAGCAACACTGGTTCATGTGTGAAGAAATATGTTCTGTGAAGAGGATCACATATGAGGCAACAAAGATTGTGCAACTAGAGACCAAATTCAGGGATGGAGCCTTGATGTGGTATATGAAGTATAAAGCTATTGTGCTAGCGGGACAGGCAAGGTCCCTAGCTAAGATTAAGTAGGAGCTGCTTAGGGAGTTCCATAAGCCTAAGTTAGAATCCCAATGTATCACTGAGATAAAGGAGATCAAGCAGAAGGAAGGAGAAACTGCATGTACTATGACCAGCGGTTCAAGATCTTATTGGAAAGGATGATGTTCCAAATCTGAGTCTGGCTCACCCAATAGAAGGTGACGACTCAGGCAAAGGAATTTGAAATCCCGATGCACTTGGAAGCTACACCATGAGGCATAGAGACATATGTCAGATTAGCATAGGTTCAGTCACAACTGGGCAACCTGATGATGCAGCTACAAGATATGGAAAATACTAAAGTTGTGTGCAAGAACATATGGTGTACCACATGTCGTTCTGAGGGGCATTGTAGGGACGAGTGACTCATCCTTCCAAATTATGTGGTGATAGGCACAATGAATCCATTTCCATATGGATAGATGAAATGGTGTGAAATATGTAGACAATGTGGCCATGTTCCACCCCACTTCCCAACTTTGTGGAAGTATCAAATGATGACCCACACTCCATTCAGTGAGTTCTATAAACCCGTTGGACATGATGTCAATAACTGTTGCTCACTCGAGTTAATGCAAGATATACACGTGATGCATTCCAGGTACATGAGGAGCAAAAGGGTGGTGAGAACGGTGTCACATAAAGATGCGGATACCAAGGAGGTCCCAGGGGTGGATATGGGTGTGGACGTGGACACAGATATGGAGGAGGCGGAGGTAGATTCCCCACATGTTTTAATTTCAGTGATATTGGTCATGTCTCATGATTTTGTACCAAACCACACATTTTTTTTGAATATTGATATAGTCTTGAGCATGTCACTGAATATTGTCTCGACTTGTTGAAAAAGTGGAAGGACAAGAAGGCCACTTGCAACATGGTGCATGGAGAGCCGCACAAAAACAACAAGAATAATGAGGAGGTTGATGTTTGAGTGGTAAGCCGGGAAGGAGCGAAGATAGGAGTGGACTTTTACTCTTGAGCATAGTGAAGGATTAGCTTAGAAAGAAGAAGGAAAGATAAGGAAGGCATCCCAACCCCATCCAAAGTTCGATGCTGCCCAACAAAAATAGTTTATGCATGACATGCAGAGAGTGATGGAAGAAGAATGAGTGCACAAGGAGCTGCACCATGTGACTTAGAGGTCACTTGAGGAGGCTCGTATCTGGGAAGAAGTGTATAAGTTGATACCAAGGTCACAGGAAGAGTCTTGGATCCGCGAAGTGGTACAAAAGGTGACTCAGAGATTGTTGGAGGAGACTCGCGCTAGGGAGGAACTTAAGCACACAACACAATGGTCATTGGAAAAGGCTCGCGTGCATGAAGAAATACAATGCACAACCAAGAAATCAATAGAGGAAGCTCAAATACATATTGAGCTTCGACGCATTGAGAATAAAGCATATGAAGAACAACGCCACGAGGAATTGCAACATGCAGGGCGTGTAGAAGTCTTGCACAACTCGAGTCATAAGGAAGAACTTGAAGATCGAGTAAGTTCTTTCTTGTGTTGATGTATGGTACAAAAGATAAAAGTAAGTTGACACAAATGTTAGCTACTTCCATGGAATAATAAGGAGTGGAGGCAACTATATCAACTCCACTGTCGAAAAGAGATGTGTGTCGAGTCAGTAAGCATAAGCGCACTAGCTGAGAATTCAAAATGACATCAGGGCTTGGAGGCTATGAAATGGATGGAGTCATGTTGGATCTGGGGTCCAACATGAATAAGTTTTGTTGACCCTTGACCAATTTTTGGGAGATCCTTGGTAAATTTGACCTATTTTTGGAGTTTGACAACCTGTCGAAGGCGGAGTGCAAGACAAAGAAGAGATCGCGAGATCTTGGCCCCTTTTTGGCTCCTTTTTGGGATTTGGGAATATGTAACGGGAATGGGATGTCAGCCCATGGGTTTACCCATGTTTAGGTCTATTTTGTATGTATAAATAGAAGGTTAGGGAATGTAAAAAGTAGTTGAATAGTGCGCAAGTGTTGTGCAAGTTGGCTAAGTGCTAAGAGTGGGATCTATGTGATCAAGAAGTGTAAGGCTTCGTGCATATTGTGTGAGACTTGCAGAGCCAAGTGTTTTGAGGCTCTGTGCATGTAACCCATTGGAGAAGCTAATAAAGAAGAAGAGTTGGTGGACGTAGCCCTAGGGTGGGGGTGAACCACGTAAATATTGTGTTATTCTGCTCTATGCGATGTTCTAATGTGTTTATGTGTTATGTGCTAAGTGATTTGATATAGATAGATAGATATGTTTATGCTTTGTGCTTATGATGAATCTGGATGCTAGATCTGACATCTGTGAACTTGCTTAGTACTTGAAGTTGCTAGATATGACATCTATGAACTTGCTTAGTACTTGAATATGCTAGATCTGATCTAATTCCTTTTCTAAGTGCTTATATACCTTAGATCAGGGTGAATGTTGCGATGCTCTGTTTTCTCTGCGGAGTAGATATTGGTTAGATAATGATGAACTAACGGTGCTAAGTGCTCTATTAAGTGTTATAATCATAGATCTGTGTCCCAGCTAAGGTTGCAGACATATGAGTCCTGCAACCACCCCTTCCTCTACCTCGGGTGAGACTTCATCTGCTTCACAGGTGTTGCTGAAAGGGCCGGTAGTTAAGGTTTTGTTGGTGCATTGTTGTAGCATTGAACCCTGGGTCTGCCCTATGCCAACAAATGGTTCCATTGTCAGGACCTGAAACTATGATTGCTGGGAACTAAGGAAGAAGAATCTTTGTGCAAAGATCTGATCTGAAATTGTGAAATCTCTGTGCATAGATCTATTGCTCTAGTGCACAGTACTCTACTAGTTTGGCAAGTTTTGTGCTAAGGAAAAGAAGTCTGATATGAAGAAAAGAGGTAAGATCTGGAAGCTTTGTGCCCTAAGAAAGGTAAAAGTGAGAATTCTTGATTAAAAGAGGTAATATCTGAAAGCTCTGTGCTTTGATAAAGGTAAGAATAGTTAAAAAGTTCTAGATCTGAAAGCTTTGTGCTCTGTAGAAGTAAGATTAGTGGAAGTTTTTGTTTCAAAAGTATGAATCTAGGCATGTTTGATAGATTCTGTCCTAGCTTGAAAACTAGGGTATTAATAGATGAAAGAAGATTTGATATGAGTAGATCTGATAAGAATAGTGAAAAATATGTTATACCTATGCATAGAAAGGATATTTGGACTAATAAGTGTATGTAGGATCCTATAAAGATTTTTTTGCAGGTTAGCTACCATGATTCTAGTGTGCAGTACAGGAAAGGTTGGGGATCATTTAAACGAAAGAGAGGATTAACCCTTTTTTACAGTTGCAGAAAACCCAGACATCCTGCTAAGGAATGCCCTAGTAGAAGACCTAGTTGTATTTGTTGTAAAGATATGGACCATGAAGTATTGGATTGTCCTAGAATGATTGCTAAGCTTGAAGGAATGAACATGAGACAAGAAAACCCTAAGGCATATCTAGAAGCTAATATTATGACAGAATCCCAGAAAGAATCAAAGACTATATTACTGTAAATAAAATAAACCCTGAATGACCACCGACATGTCAACTTATCAGAGATCTTCACAGAAAAAGAATGCCTTGAAGCAATAATAGGAGACTTCGACATTGACTGTGTTCTGGATGAGGAAACACAGGTGAATATCATGACAGAGAGAACGTGGGAAGCTATAGGGAAGCCTTCTATGATTCCTTCACTAGGAGGAATAGGACTATTCAAAGGAAAGTTGATAAACCTATGTGGAAAGCTCACCCGGATACCTATGAATGCCAATGGAACTTCGACAGAGGAAGATTTTGAGATTATTAAATTTATCAAGAACAATGCCCCATTTACCATGCTACTAGTGGATTAAAAGAGATCAGGCCAGAAGGCAAGAAGAAGAGGAAGTTTTAGAACAGAAGAAGCAAGAGTTAAAATAATTCATGACTAGAAGGATCGCACACTTGATTGAAGAACAAAAGAATAGATAAAAGTCATTTAACACCAGAGACCCGGATGCGGAAGTTGCAAGAACAATAGAAGAGCCACTGAAGATTGAAGTACCTCTTCCATATGAAGAAGAAGGGTTACCCTTGAATCTTAGGAAAGAATCTAAACAACGCGAAGTAACTATGCCAAAAGAAGCTAAGGACCAGAATGGAAAAAGGCACATCGAGACGAAGCTCACTGGGAAGAAGGCTAGAAAGATAAGTAAGAAGCGAGCTAAGATCAACAAGTTGTAGAAGGTTCCAGAGGAAACCTCGTAGAAGAAAAATTTGCAAAATTGGAGCTTCGCCGGGATATCAGAACAACGACGCATGGCACTTCGCCATAGCAAAGCAATATAGCCATTGGGGCCATTATAACCATTAGATCAATGCTCCAAACAGATAGAAATCCATTTATGGACAACCAACTCACCATCTGACCATTGGGACCGCGCCATAACAGACAGAACATAGTTAATGATGGATTCATACCCGTTGCAAGTGACCCACTGCCGAGTTACCTATTTATCCCATCATGCCATGCACCGAGAACACTTTTGCCAATTGATAATTTGAGCCCGCAAAATAAGTCGATTTTATACAGTGATCATTGTGCTCTTGCTCTCTATCTTATTACTGTGTCTAAGTTACCCCCCAAACTCGAGATTTTTAACCCTGAGCGCGTATGTCGGACGAGTTGAGCATTGCAGAGAAAGTTGTTGAAGAAGTTTTGATCGACCTCATGATTGAAAGAGTCATGTCGATGTCTATAGGTATACAAGCATTGTCAATGCGAGGACTACTAGCCTCTCCGTCCACTGCTCGTGGAGCCAGACCATCCTGACCATCCGATGAAAAGATAACCAATCACAGGGATGATATAGAGAATGCTAAATTGATCCTAACCATCTTACCCACCTATCTACCACCTCTGAGCAACACAATAAATCAAGACAACGTACCTAGAGATTTTGAGTATGCCTTGGTCATTGCGTACCTCCCGAAGGGGATACGCGCATTTCGAGAAGAGAAAGATAAGATTGTGGCATTTAAGTTTAGCAACTTCAACCTCGGATATTGCAAATTTTACAACATGCTCGCCCCACATAAGTACCTGACCCGGACTAAGGGGAAGAATTCGAAGATAATCCCTCAGTCGTGGACCCATAACCTCGCGTAGTCCACCCTGCTCAATGTTATGAAGATTCCTCACTTTGGACGACACCAAGAGGTGAATGCATGTGTCAAACTATTGTTTTCTTGTTACCATGGAGGTTATTTGTGGCTAAACCACCATATAACAGTTGATTTGACACTGATCAATCAGATCACGAGGTTAAGTATGCAAGGACTTGATCCACAAGAGTTTTACCCTGGAAAAGCCATGGATCGCGCTCTAGCACAGCGGATCAAGGACACTTATGGCGATGTCAAGAAGGGCACACAAGGCTATAAGGTAGCTTCTATCCAGAGTGGCACAATGCACCTTGCCTATCAATTGATTGCAGGGAAGTTAGTATGAAAAAACTGACCCACCCAAGTCACTGGTTTTGTAGTCGACCTTGCAGGGAAGTGCACAGAAGGACTTCAAATGAACTGGGTGAAGTACCCATAGAACTAATTAGAACTCGACTGCAGAGAAGCCCATGATCAAGGGTACGAATTTCATTTTAGCTGGCTATTGATCCTGCTTGATTTTATTGCCTGGGAGATGCCGGAAGGTGCAACCTTATCGGACATCGAGCCTTTCGAACCATTGGCTGCGAAGTTCAGTACACTGTGGTACTCAAGAGATATGAATAAACAATGGCAGTCCAATGTTGTTTTTCATACCTATTACAACTAGCTGAAGACAACCATCCAGTCCGAGCCTCACATCACTCCGAACAATCTACACCGGTTCAGGCCCTTGATGAAGTTTGGCGCAGACCGACATTTTATTTACATCACACTGCATGCTGACGAACACAAGCAACAACTCCAATCCTACTATAAGCTAATGGAGGAGGATTTGGAGAAGATCACTAAGGACTGGTCGACGAACCTCCTCATTCTAGCAATCCCTGCAGAGATATCCGACATCGACAACCCATAAACTGCGCAGGATACACCCGGACCTAGCAGGACAAAGAAAACTGAAGAGGTTCATGACTTAGACAGTGCATCCATGAAGACTGCTTCCATCTCACCAGAGCAAGGAGGTGATGGTGAAGAGTTGAATGACAAAGAGGTTGAATAACAGCAGGGTGACGAGGATGATCCCCTAAAGAAGAGGAAAGGTTCGCCTCTGAAACCTTCCTCCCAGAAGAAATCAAAGGCCACCATGACCAAGATGTAGACTATCCTCACCTTTGATGACTTCGACTTCCTTGTAGCAGCCCTGAACGATGCTTCGCTGGAAATAGCAGAGAAACAAGAAGAAAATCAAGAGGAGATGTATGATCGAATTGAGACTGAACTCCGAGGGGTACATCAGGCCCTACAGTCTAGCCTCCTAGTCTCCACTGTGCTAGGGGAACTAGAATTGGGAGATGAGCCAACTCAACTCCACTGCCTAGCTGATACAATCGAAGCTCATCTTCGATGAGCG
Source organism: Picea glauca (assembly GCA_000966675.3). Lineage (NCBI taxonomy): Eukaryota > Viridiplantae > Streptophyta > Pinopsida > Pinales > Pinaceae > Picea > Picea glauca. The sequence continues at coordinate 343,893 of JZKD02S2361442.1, read as the reverse complement.
CAAGAAGAAACAATGCAAGCCACCCATGATTTAACACAAGTACAAGGAGTCCTTGTAGACCAACACAGTGCTGCAGAACGGGAAAATCTTTCTCTCCAAGTGAAGTTTGATGAAGAAAAATCCTAGCTACAACAAGAAAAGGAACAGTTGCTCATGGAGCAACTCGAAGTAAAGGAAATGGTCAATAGAGCACTTCGCTCTGTGACAGTCGTAGAAGTAAAAGCCGAAGAGCGAGTTCCAAAACAGGTAGCGCAACTTGAAGAAGTGATCCAACAACTATAACAACACATAACATATTTGGAGCTACGCGCAGTACCTGAGACCCCTCAAGATGTAAGAGACCAAAGGGAAGCAACCGCCAAGAGCGCAGTTGAAAGGCCCAAGGCTCTTACCCTGGAATGTAAGCAGTTCACTGATCGCAGTGCCCTGACATATGAACTACTCGCTGAGAGTCCAGAATTAAGAGCACCAGAGTCACAACTCTAAGAGGCGAAGTATCAAGCCGAAAAGATATAGGCGCAACTGAAGTCCCTGTCAGTTGTGGAAAGAATGAAGCGCTCTGAAGAGAAATGCACTGAACAACAACAAATCCATACTATCCAGAGCAGAGTTATGGAGATAAATCAGAAACTCCAACCTGTGCAAGATAAGGTCTATCAGTTGTTTACAAAGGTAGAAGGCCAAGAAGCAGAGCTAGAGCAGGTTGTCACTACAACAAAACAATGTCTAGAGGGACCGATTAATGATGCAGTCATCCACAAGTTCGCTGAAAAGGAGGTTGTAGCACAACAACAGGTCAAAGCAGCTCGAGCCAAGATCAAGGCATTCGAAGCAGAACTAGTCAGACCAGAGTGACTCGGGATGAGTCACAGGTGAGTGTTGGGGGCCTGTTGGCCCTTGACCAAGTTTTGGGAGATCCTTGGTCAAGTTGACCTATTTTGGGACTTTGACAGCCTATCGAAAACGGATCGCAAGATGAAGAAGAGATTGCGGGATCTCGACCCCTTTTTGGGTCCTTTTTGGGATTTGGGAATATGTAATGGGAATGGGATGTCAGCCCATGGGTTTACCCATGTTTAGGCCTATTTTGTATGTATAAATAGAAGGCTAGGCAATGTAAGAAGTATTTGAATAGTGCACAAGTGTTGTGCAAGTTGGCTAAGTGCTAAGAGTGGGATCTGTGTGATCAAGAAGTGTAAGGCTTCGTGCATACTATGTGAGACTTGCAGAGCCAAGTGTTTTGAGGCTTTGTGCATGTAACCCATTGTAGAAGCTAATAAAGAAGAAGAGTTGGTGGAAGTATCCCCAGGGTGGAGGTGAACCACGTAAATACTATGTTAATCTGCTCTGTGTGATGTTCTGATGTGTTTATGTGTTATATGCTAAGTGCTTTGATATAGATAGATAGATCTGTTTATGCTTTGTGCTTATGATGAATCTGGATGCTAGATCTGACATTTGTGAACTTGCTCAGTACTTGATTCTGCTAAATCTGGCATCTATGAACTTGCTTAGTACTTGAATATGCTATATCTAATCTAATTTCTTTGCTAAGTGCTTATATACCTTAGATCAAGGTGAATGCTGCGATGCTCTGTTTTCTCTGTGGAGTAGATATTGGTTAGATAATGATGAACTAACGGTGCTAAGTGCTCTATTAAGTGTTATTTTCAAATATCTGTGCCTCAGTTAAGGTTGCAGACACCCGAGTCCCGCAACCACCCCTGCCTCTACCTCGGGTGAGACTTCATCTTCTTCGCAGGTGTTGCCGAAAGGGCCAGTAGTTAGGGTTTTGTTGGTGCGTTGTTGTAGCGTTGAACCCTGGGTCTGCCCCTGTGCCAACAATTTTCCAAAGAATTTTTGGGAGATAATAGATAAACCACAATTGGTTTGTTCGCCCATCTAGTTGTGGTTGGAAAATCAGTATAAGATCTACCCAATATATCGACTGAAGTAGGTGGAAGTAAACATAGAAGGAGTAAAAACAAAGGCTCACTTTGAGGTCATAGAGATTATGGATGAGTTTGATCCATATCTTTCGTTTCTTGGAATTGATTGGGCCTTTAACATAAATTGAATGTTGAACTTAAAGAAGAGGCATATGTCATTTGAAACATACACCTTGCATGTGGTTGCACCTCTGGATCCATATGAAGGGGATTGATATAATGAGCTAGTGGATGAATATGCACAAAGCTCAGTCATTGAAAATATTTATAATACTACTGGGCACATGGAGAACTATATTAACCCCACCATAGATGGAGAGTTAAGATGGAGAAGTGTCAATTCATATGGCACGGATTTTGAAGAAGCCATGGAGCGATGGAAAAACAAGCTATTTGAAGTGTCAACAAGGAGGTTCACAAATATATTTGCAGAAGAGAACGGGGAAGAATTTGTATCATACCAGTGTGATAAATTGGAACTAGTGGACACACTTATTGCATGGCTACAACACATTCCCGAGCATCAGAAGGCTCGCACACTTGATACGATACTCCTCAGAATTCTTGCGTGTTGGTGGGCTGCACATAAAGATCCATATCGTGAATGGGAATATTTTGAAGCATCCATGCGAGAAAGGTTTTGACTAGATGTCGACATTCACCAATATACATGTTCTTGCAAAAGGTGTTGGATAACTAAGCAGAGGCACAACGTGCGCGGTCAATATATTAATGACCATCAAAGGCTCCCCAAGAAACAATTTATCTCCTCGATTCACCAATTTTACATTGGGAAAAGTAGGCGATCCTCAATCAACCATGATGATATGTTCCCTACATGAATGTTTCCCAACCCCATTGAGCACTCAGGCGACTCTAGCATAACTATCAAAGAAATGGTTAGCCAATGGATCCTACCAGAACCAACCGAGCCCAGTCTTCTACCTCCTACATGGAAACTGACCAACCATGCCTAGATGCGGATTCACATTGACCCACTTAGGGATACTAACAATGTAACCTCCATTTTTGCCATTGGATTCGATGTGATACTAGTCCACTCACCAAAAATATGCAGTAATAAATTCACATGCATAACTAGCCATGTCATTATGGCCTCATTCTGTTAGGAACCACCCCAACTCTCCACATCCTCACCCCAATTCTCTATGATGCATACTCTCTTTCACCACCATTGCAAGCGAGGGTTTCACTAATCCCCTCACTCCATCTATCATAAATAGTCCAACACCATTACCATCAATCCTAGTACTTCGATGACTGATAATGCCTTGGACTAGTGCATTCAACTCTCCAACGGTCAAATTGTTGTTGACCCTCTCATCGAGCATCTCAATAGCACAAAGTTAAAAAACTATAAGGTCACAGCCATGGAAGTCGATGCCACCATTTAGCTTAAGCAAGATCTCTAAGGGCATTTGACTAAGCCTGAGCACCAATATAAGGACTTTAGGGATGAAGTCAAAGACACTGTGTTGTCTATTGCAGAGGTCATTCCATAAAGAAACTGGCTCGAGGATGATCCAGATAATAGTGGTGGGGGCTTGTTGGCACTTAAAGTTTTGGGTTAAATATCGTGTATGCATAAACAAAGTTGTGCATTCACATTCCCAATTTTGCGTGAAGAATGACTAGAAGTGCGTGTCAGACCAAGTTTTGTCAGTGACACGCCAAGCTTAAAGTCTACCAAGTGTGAGTCAGTCCAATTTTTGTTAGTTATGCTGAAAATCAAGAAGATTCCCACCGGAATCAAGAAATGAATCATCGAGAAATCTTCCTAAATGATTACTTCCAACAACATATGAGGACATGGGACTGCTAGAGGACGGTCTAGCCAAGTAATTAAGTTTTCCATTGATACAAAAAGTCTACATGGAGCACTGACGACACTAGAAGCATGTGAGGTAGTTTTGTTAGAAAAATGAGTGGAGCAGAGCAAAGCAGAAAGAGACAATGCTCCCCAACAAAGAAAGATATAAAAGGAAGCAGTAATATCAGAAATAGGGCTAGTTAGCTAGCTAGATGTTGATGAGAAGAGATTCATTGAGTCCTTAGTATTGAGTTCACTCTAAGCCTGTTGTAATATGGTCTTGATTTTGAATATACTTATGTGTTTGTTGTATGTCTAAGATTTGAGAAAAGGCACAATATGCAATATGGTGTAATTCTGAGGATTTATAGAGAGAATATATGAAGTTTTATGGTTGTCATATATGTCTGTTCTGCGCAATGTATACCTATGTTGTGATGAAATGGATTTAGTAATAAATAAGTGACAATTCTGATCTATCTCGTGTCTATCATGTATGCGTTGAATATGTGTGTGTATTGTTTCAATTCTTAGTTCTAATAATTTGTCAGATATGATTGCATGGGTGCCAATCTTGATGAATATTTGTGTTTTTAGCCTTCATATTTGCCATAAGACCTTATGGTATTTGTGATCCTCTTTGTATCTTGGGTAAGACCTTCCTCGAACTTGGATGAGGATTGATATGTCGATGCTCTAGGGTTTTTGTTGGACAACTCTGGATGAAACCTAGGTCTAAACTCCCCAAATTTAAGAAGGATGCACACAAGCGTGGATAAAAACTCACAACATGAATTTTGCCTGATCTTTACCATTTTCTCTTCCATTTACCTTAAAAATTCTAGCCCAATAACTATTCTATTTTCTAGGTTATCCTATCTCACCGATGTGTTGCATTTTCTGCCATACAAGGCTTCATATGGGCTCATTTTCAATGTTTCCTGATACCCATTGTTGTAAGCAAATTCAACTAAATGTAGATAGTCCTCCCACCTATAAGACTTATCCATTACATACATTCTCAACATATCTTCAATTATCCGATTAATCCTCTATGTCTGCCCATTTGACTCTGGGTGATATGCAGTATTGAAATTCAAATTAGTAGCAAAACCCTTCAACAATCCCTTCCAAAAATTAGAAGTGAGCTTGGGATCTCTATCTGACACTATTGCCTTAAGAACACCATGTAGCCTAGCTATTTATTTCATGTAAATATCTGTAATATTAGCTACCTTGTGAGTTATTTTAACTGGAATGAAATGCATTTAAATTATTTTCATTGGAATCTATTATCCTTCCCTTAACTTTTGTATTTCAATTATTTGGTTTATGGTCCATGCTTTACATTGCTCACATCTAGTTTTCTAGCATGACAATGATGGATTTGCTCTTCCATATGGAATGGCCCAATCAGGCTCTTGCATTGCATCTCTTTCATTTAGAAAGTACATGTATCATTCTCGTACACTCTTCCTCTCACATTGTGTTTCATTATTTACTTTCATAGTCTAGGTGCTATTTTACTTTCGTGGTAGTTAAGGTTGTTTCTCCTTGTCTTATTTCGGAAACTAGATAATTTAGTTGTCACTTTAATATTGTAATATTTAGAATTGTTTGTCCCCTCTCCCTATATTCTTGACTTGACAAGCATAGTCACTTATTGATATTTAATTTCTCTATGTTATACCTAACAATTACCATATCAGTCGCTATCGATTATCGGGGCATGTGGATCTTTATGTGAGTATTGGACATCATACTCTAACATGTAAATAAACCACGGATGAAAATGGGGAATTGAACTTTTTCTATCATTTTCCCTCTCCATATTCCTATTTTTTCTCTTGTCTTTTGACTTTCCTCATAGGTGTTTTGTTGATTTTATGTTGTTGTCTTGGGTAGGGCCTGTTGTTTTTCTTCGTATGAGATGAGATATGATCGATATTGTTTTATTACAATGATGAGTGTTCCATATATAGAGAACATATGGTGACCATCCATGAAAGGATGCGTCCTTTGGATAATAAATAACTATTTATTATCATTACTTATTATATATATTATTTAGTAATTAATAATTATGTTATTAATTATTAATCTAGAAGATGTCTTCTCGATGTTTTCCAAACATCAACACTCCCTCTCAACAAGGGATACATTCTTCGTCATGCCGAAGCTTGTCTCTGAAGTATACAAACTTCACCCTAGATTCATGACACTTGTCTGTTAGTCTTGGAAGATGTCTCTCTCCCACCTAAATTGAGGTAAAACTCCTTCTGCGACTCTCCCTCTAGGCCAATTGACTCTCTATGAGATCAAGCTAACTTTGGGTCCACATGTGATAGCATCTAGCATCATGAGTCTTTATCATTCCTTGTCAAATCAACATGACTAGGAAAAAGACCACACCAGGGTCGTTCACCATAGGTACACACTTGCGAGTGAATGTTAGCTCAATGCTAACTGACACGTGGAAAGCACCTCAAGCACCTCGAGTCCATATTATTCCTTGTCATGATCAAGGAAGGAATACGTCTGGGCCCATTTACCACAAGTACACCTTTATGATAAATTTATCCTACCTCCCTTGGTCTGCAACCCAATCTAGGAGAAGGTTCACCCAATGCTTACTTGAGGCATTGTATCAAAAATTCTGACACACATGGCACTCCCATGTGGACTTCTAGAGGCTAATCCCTCTAGAAACACTAGGGTCAAATCCCCATAGTGTGTGAAGTCAAGTTCAAATCCCTTGACATGTCCTCACATGCTCTCCACAAGGGACGTTGGACTATAAGCCCAAACCCAGTTATCCCTTCTTGGATAAGTGTCCTCACAGATCAACTTAAATCATTCACAAAGGAGTACGATCTAAAGTGTGTCACACATGACACTCCCATGTGGACTTCTAGAGGCTACTCCCTCTACAAACACTAGGGTCAACTCCCCATAGTGTGTGATGTCAAGGTCAAATCCATTGACATGTACTCATGTGCTCTCCACAAGGGACGTTGGGATATAAGCCCAAACCCACTAATCCCTTCTCGGATAAGTGTCCTCATGGATCAAATCAACTCAGTCATAGAGGAGTAGGATATGGAGAATGTCTCAGGAAGTTGAAAACATAAACACTCCCTGTCAGTGAGGGAGGCATTCTCCGCCACACCAAGTTTGTCACAAAAGTACTTGAACTTCTTCCTGGTTAGGGGTTTGGTAAGAAACTCAACAACCTGCTCATCTATAGGAAGGTACTGCACCAATACTGCCTTCCTCCACACCATGTTTTAGATGTAATGGTACTTGATCTCAATGTGTTTCAATGAAATACTAGATTCTCTGAGAGATTCACACAACTATGGTTATCACAATGAATAATGGTGGAATCCATCACATGTCCAAATAAATATGCAAGGAGCTTGTGAAGCCACACTGCTTCGTAGACTCCCACACTCATTGCAATGTACTCTGCTTCTGCGATGCTCAAAGCCAAAAAAGTCTGTTTCTTGCTACACCAAGAAACCAAGACAAATCCCAAAGTGAAGAAACACCCAAAGGTGTTCTTCCTGTCCACTATGATCCCTGCCCAATCAAAGTCAGTATATCCCTACAATCTCATGTCAATACTGGAAGTATATCTCAATCCATGTCCAACTGTGCCTCACATGTATCTTAACACATGCTTCGCAACAATCCAGTGTGTTTGTCTCGAATGACTCATAAAATGGCTAAGTGCACTCACTACATAGAAAATATCTGGTCTGGTGTTAACCAGATACATCAATGATCCAATCAGCTATTTTTACAAGGTCGGATCAATCTCGTTGGAATCAAAAGAAGACACACTTAGTTTCTTCATATTCATCACCATTGGTGTAGCCATTCAACATCCTAAACTTCTTCAATATATCAACTGTTTACTTCCCCCTGACTCAGGAAGATGTCACCAGTTCTCTGCCACACCTCAAGTCCCAATAAGTAGTGCACCATACCAAGGTCCTTCATTTCAAACTCAGAGGCCAACACATACTTGCATTCAACAATAAGGCTCTCTATATCGGTGAGGAATGAATCATCAATGTAGAGGAACAAAATTAGGGACTCACCATTAACAGTCTTGTAGTACAGCTTGGGATCAAAAACACTTTTTCTAAATCCCAAACTCATTAGGTTTCCATCAATCCTCACATACCAAGCTCGAGGTGCCTGCTTGAGTCCATACAGGGCCTTCTTCAACCTGCACACATGAGACTCCTTCTCATGTATCATGAAACCATATGGTTTCTTGATGTATACTTCTTACTTAAGAAAGGATGTCTTCACATCCATCTGATGTAGTCTCCAACCCATGGATGATGCAAGGGAAATAATCGTCCGGATATAATTGTATTGAGAAACAAGAGCAAATGTCTCCTCATAATCTATTCCCTCCACTTGAGAGAATCCTCTAGCAACAAATCTAGTTTTGTGCATCTCGATGCTCCTGTCAGCTGTGTGTTTGATCTTATAGATCCACTTGGAAGTCACTACTAACTTCCCCTCAGGTCTTAGAACAATATCCCACACATCAATCTTCATGATGGACTGATACTCCTCCATCATGGCATCTCTCCCTCTTGGCTGTTATAACAAGAAGGCTCAGAATCAATGATGTGGCTCATAGTTGTGGCATACCATGAATATCTCCAAGGTCTCTTTCTCTCTCAGAAGGTACCATGAGGAGATGCATGTCCTTCTGCCTTCTGCAGAGTCTGACAAGCCCATGTAGGTAACTTATGACCTACTGTAATATCTCTGGGAATATCAACTAGAGCTATAGGATCAACGAGATCAATTGGATCAATAGGCTCAACTGTCTCCCTCTGAACTGTTAGAGGGTGAGGGGGAGAAATCACCATCTCTTCTTGGCTCTCACTATCAATCTTCATGTGAGATCCTCTAGATCTCCTCAAGGCTACCTCCTCCTCAAAGGTAACATCTCTACTCACCTCAATCTGTCTCTAACCAGGGATGTAGATCTGGTATGCCTTTGAAGAATCATTGTACCCCACAAATGTACCCTTTCCACCTTAAGGGTCTAGCTTGGTCCTTTTCTCCTTAGGTACATGAATGTATACTGGACACCCAAATATCCTGAAGTGTCCAACCTCAGGTTTCACTCATGAACTATGTCCATACTAGACATCTCATGGTTCCCTCGTGAAACACATGTCTAAGATATATCGAGGTTCCCTCATGTAACCAATGTCTAAGACATATCGAGGTTCCCTCATGGAACCAATGTCTAAGACATATCGAGGTTCCCTCATGGAACTAATGTATCACAAGACATATTGAGGCTTCCTCACTAAACCAATGTCTTGGTTCCTTCATTTGACCGTCTGAGGCATGTCAGTATGAAGTTCACATTCCCTCATACTAGTCCACACATGACCCTCCTAGGAGAATATCTCATGATGCTGCCTCAAACATCAACACTCCCTCTTAGTTAGAGAAGTATCTTTTCATGATGCCTTCATCTAGTAGTCCATTGATTTCTCTGCAATCAACTAGTAGCACACAACTACTACCATGTCATCGATAGCTTGAATCATCCATCACAGTCTCTACGATCAACCAACACACAACTGCTCCAAGTGATCTGGTAATCTCCATGACAATCAACTAGTAGCACACAACTACTACAATGCCATCCAATAGAACATGAATGTGATGATCCATAGTAGTACACAACTATTTTCCAGTGGTACACAACCACTGCTAGTAGCACACAACTACTGTCTAGAGACACACATCCTCATACTATCTCCTACCTGAAATTGCTTGATCATCTTGATCCCATGTCAGAATTCCAAAGATATGATCCCATGTCAAAATTCATGTGGAAGAGCAGACTGTTGAATTGACATCACCTCTGTATCATAGAGAACATCTCCATATATGTCAACAACAATTGCCTCTGTTGATACATATAATTTTATACCAATGGCACATTCAATGAAGGGGTCCTTGATTTTGACACCATCACGCTTTGTCCAATCTGTGGTGCACCTCTTCTTATAATTCTGGGTTTTGTGTTCACATGTGTGCTATTTCAAGTGTCCAACATGCCCTTCCACATGAATATTGGGGAACATGAGTCCTAGATTGTAGGCCTATGCCTTGATACCATTCAATTACCTTTCACACAACTCACCATACTTTCCAGCTTCATCTCCCTGTTATTATTCCATGCATACTCCACCTGGAGGCTCTTTACATTCTTGAATGAAGAGGCAACTGTGTTACCTAAGGGGATGGGGTATTTCTGCTTGGACAAGAAATGATAGTACATGCAGAAAGTCCTGCCCATCATACCAGTGCATTAAAAAATTAGTACTAAACCTTAATGAAACGATGGAAATCTCATAGTCTAGTGATCTTTCCAGGATTAATTTTGTCATGTTCTTCGAGCCAGTGCTAGTTTCTCTTCACATATCTTAAATTCAATCGATCTACATCGCTTTAGTTACATGTGCATCAACAGTGGCTCTTCAATTTCTTCTTCTCCTTCCACTATGGCAATCGACACATCACTTCACCCCTCGTTGGGTGATTCTATCAATCACATGTCACTCCACAAATTATGAAGATCGACACTATGGGATTCTAACTATGTGGAAAGGCCTCCATCTATAACACCGAATCCTTCCACCTGTTGCAGGAACACTTCCATGATCTTCAACTGTGATGATAGAGTGATTTCACACTATATTATAGCAGTAGCTTGTCTAAATGGTTGCTTCTTCATCAAATGATTGATTGAATGGACAAACAACACACTACTGCATACCTAGCAGCAATCCACTCACAAACTATCTACTCTCGCATATGTTAAGCTTCCATTTCTATTCCATTCACCTGGGCCCTCCTGTGAGGGATTCAAGCTCAGTCTTTCTCTGATACCATGTTTGTTTTCTTCATATGAGATGAGATATGATCGATGTTGTTTTATTACAATGATGAGTGTTCCATGTATAGATAACATATGGTGACCATCCATTAAAGGATGTGTCCCTTGGATAATAAATAACTATTTATTATTATTATTACTTATTATATATATTATTTAGTAATTAATAATAATATTATTAATTATTAATCTAAAAGAATGTCTTCCTGATGTTGTCCAAACATCGAGAGGGCCTAGCTCGAGATGAGTTCTTCTTATATGGGTTGATCACCATCCTACTTCCTCCATATCTATTTCCTAGAATGTTGGTCTTGTTCATGGAATCTTGTATATTGCATCTATGCAATCTCTTCCTCAATCATCTCCTTCATTTTCCCACTCAAATATTTCCATCAGTAGTGCCACAATAACATCACCTCCTCTCGCATCATAGCTAGGTTTGTGTTGGCATTACCACCTCTTGTCTTTCTTGGTGGTTCACTAGAACCACTATATACTTTACCCTCGCTAGCTCTATTCTAGAATTGAAGCCTCTTAACTTAATTAGTGTTTTACCAATGTTGTCACCTTTTGTTTTCTTGAAATATCTATGCTGGTATGGTCACCTCTTTCCTTTAGTAGTGCTTCATAGGTGTTTCAACCTCTTTATTTTATCTTTTCACCTTCACTTCCCCCCTTTCCTCCCTAGGGAGTTAGTGACACATTTTTTTTCCACTTAGGACAAGTCTTTAACATTTGCATTGCAGATACAAAACTTGCTTTGGCACTAAAAATACCATGCTTCGATCTTTCGCACACCCTAGTAGTCTCCAATGTCAAAAAATCTTGTGCTTAGGTAAATATAGGTATTTTATTTTTAACTCTTGTGCTTAGTTAAATACATGTATCATATTTCCTCTCTATATTCTTGTTTTTTCTCCTCTCTTTTTAGTTGCCTCGCTCGTGATATAAGAAGAATAGGCTCCCACATCAACAACTCTATTGTTGAAGTAAATACATGTATCATATTTTTAATTCTTCACCCCTTTCTTTTTGTATTTGTTTTATGGTCATTGCTTTACACTAATCACATCTAGCTTTCTAGAACTACCTATATGGCTCTCCTCTTTCATACCGAATAATCCAATCAGGCTCTTGCATTGCATCTCTTGTAATTAGACAAGTGAATTTATTATTCTCTTACTATCTCCCTATCACATTGTGTTTCATCGTTTACTTCAATAGTTTAGGTGTTATTCTACTTCCATTATTGATAGGTTTGTTTCTCCAGGTCTTATTTCGACACATACATGATTTAGTTGTCACTTTACTTTCATAGTATTTAGACTTGTTTGCCCCCTCTCCTAAAATTCTCGGCTTGACATGAATGCTTACTTATTGATCTTTAATTTCTGTTTGTCTTATACCTAACAACTATGATATAGATCATGATCAATTTTTGAGGTTGGGTCTTTATGTGAGTGTTGGGAATCATGCCCCAATATGTAAATAACTAATTAACAAATACATGGCAATAAATTTCTCTATCCTTTTTCCTCTCCCTGTTCATTATTTTGTATCTTGTATTTTACGTGACTCATTGGTGATTGGTTGAATTTAGGTCATCTTGGATAGGGTTCAACTCAAGATGACTTCTTCTTAGATGGGCCAATCACCATCCTCCTTTGTCATTGTCTCTTTCCTAGGATGTTGATAATGGTTGTTGCATCCTTTAGATTGAAACTATGGGATCACTCTACAATCATCTTTCTAGTATTTACTTCATTTTTCCACTCAACTAATGCCATAATTTGTGCCACAGTAGCATTGCCTCATGCAATATCATCGCTAGGACCATGTAGGCATTGCCACCTCGTCTTTGTTGTTGCTTCACTAGAATCACCGACTCCTTTATCTTTGTTGGCTAGTTATAACATTTCCAAGTCTCAACTTAATTTGTGTTTCGCCGGTGTTTCCACCTCCTATTATAACACCCCAATTTTGATCCCCGGATAAGCAATGCATATTTATGTATATAATGAATGGCCAAGGGTCAAGTGATTTGATATGTAAATTTTGGCACATTGAAGGTTAATAATAAAAAATACATTGCCGATTGTAGATGGATAAGGATAAAAACATGGGGAGCTATGATTCCACAAGAGAGGAAGGAAAGGGGGTTAGGGGGCTCAAAAAGAGGTCAAAGCAAATAACAATATTTTAATGTAAGCCTAATTCACTTACCTTTGTGTTGTCTTAATTCAGTTAAATTATATTAATCCAAGCCATATTAACCTTGGAGTTAGTGTTCAAGTGAGATACATGAGCATCATAGGAAGACATGTGGTTAGTTGTGGGCATGCAAATATAACACATGGTTTTTGGTTATTGTGGGGTCTTTTGCAAATCATTCTAACAGGAAACCTAGTTTGAATTCTAAGCTACCATGCCATGTTTGTAACAAAATTATGGAAAAGTAACCCCTTTGAGGAATTATGTTTGTGTGCATGGAAAACTATTTCCAATGAGAAAAATTAACCATTACTGAGAATCCCTTGAGTTCCCAGCAATGTATTTCTTTCCCAATCTATGTTGGAGCCTAGGAAGGAAGTGTGATAGATTAATAGACTACTTGGTAGTGAATGGAATCCCCTTCTTTGGGTTGTTCAAGATGAAGGGGAAAGAGAGTTGGTGATTTGGGATTTCTGTAAGAGTGAACCGAGTGCAAATTCTAGGAATTTGGATGTGTGAGAGGACTAGAATCAACCATAGGAGAGATTCTTTCTTGTGGATTCATAGCCTCAGCTAGAGGGTGACCTATTGTAGAGATACTAAGTTCAATGGTGAGCCTATGGTTGGGTGGAATGTTCTATGTATGTAGTCGATTGATGTCTTATTTCCATAAAGATAAGTGTTATGGTTTATTGTATTTATGTTGAGTTAATGATGTGTATATTATGGATTTAAATATTGTTATGTTGCATGAATAATCTACATCTATAATTGTGAAAGATTTAATCAATTTTTCATAATCTTGATTGTTATATTGCATGCGTTAATTCACTAAAATCATCACAAAGAGAATTATGATATCAACGCGTGAAATTTTGAGTTGGTGGAAGGAATTTCAAAGTACTCCACTACCCCAACAATGTCCACAGGTGGTTGGGTATGTTACACCCATTGTCTCACTATCTCTACATTGGTATGGTCACCTATTGCCTTCACTAGTGCTTCACGATCATTTTCACCTCTTTCTTTTCTCCTGTTGCCTTCACTCGCTCTATATCCTCCTTAATGAGTTGGTGACACATTTTAAATCACTTGGGAAAAGACTCTAGCATTTGCATTGTTACCGCCTAAACTAGCACCCTTGTAAAAAGTCCCAACACAAGTGCTAACCGAGGCAAAAAAATAGGAAGTGTACCACTGTCACCTCAATACACTTTCCCCTGCACTTTAGGCCAACTCCTAGAAGCCAAGGGGGGTATCCCAATTAATTAAAGTAAACCTATTGAAGTGAATTAAAACCATGCAACATATGATTTTCTCTAATGAATCCACAATATATGTAACAAGACCATGCACAAGGATTTCAATAAGTGATTATAATGCGTTAAGAATATACATCTGGAAACAATAACATGAACCACAATTATATCCACTTGAAAGAAAAGGTTAGGAGCTAGTGTATGTGTGTGCCAAATCTGATGAGTGAGATAAACAATATTAGCAATTTCAGATTTGTATTTAAGTCTATCACTCAACAAATAAAACTTCCAAGAGGTTAGAACCACTTTAAGCTACTATAGGGCACAAAGAGTGAATAAATTTAACATAAATCCAAGGTGCAATGTGTGCTTCTGTTTACCACTTGATTATATGTTAAGAGAGGAAATATTAGGGTTTTACGTCCACTTCTAAATCTGTTTTATGAATAAAAATGTAGAAATTTTAGATTTAGATCACGAAAAAAACCATCCAAGAGAGAACGTAAGCACAAGAGAGCAAGATTTGTTGGATGTTTCCACTTGGGAAAGAGATATTCATACAATAACATCCAAAAAAGTGCTAGAAACAAGTTATAAAGATATGTAAGTATTAACTAAGAAATAACTTATAAAATATATGGTGAATCCCCTTAGGGTTTTACAAGTTAGCACACAGAATTCACCAAAATAAACCTCTACGTAAAGGATAAACAATTATTAGCACATTATAGATCTAATTTACCTCTAGATAGGTAAGATATGATTGTGTAAGCAATTTAGAAATGAAGTAGAGGATAGTTATGGGTAAGAAGACACTTTGAAGCACCAAACCCTAGCCTTAGGGTTTCACCAAATCTGATTTTTATTGTTGCAATTTAATTTCCATATTTGAGGAATACCTTAAATCAGCCCACAAAACGTTTGATAAGGCCTTGCAGCTTCCTTCTATAGTTATGTTTGTTTTCCTTAGGATTAGAGATCAAAAACTAAGCATAAACCCTAGGATAAACTTGTCTAGGAAATAAAATAAACAATTAACTTTACACTAGACAATAAAAGAAATCTAAATTAATATTTGTCTTTGATTTTGCACTGTTAGATTTATTTTTTAACAAAAAATAAATAAATTGTTTTTAGGTTTTTTTGGTTGGTTGTTGGATATATGGCAAGTGATTTTTTTATCCAATTAGGGCTTATGGGGTAAAGAAATATGCCCCTCTAATAATTGGTCATTCCCATCTTAAATATTAGGGTAATAGATTGGAACCCTAGGGTAAATCAATCCATTATCTAATCATGACAAGGTATGAAGACCAAGTCCCTACAATAAGGGTTTCCTCAAGGGAAAGAGCCTTCACCAACAATATCAATTGTGGCTTGAATAAAATACCTAAAACCCTTGTCAAGGAACCAAAGGAAAGGCAAGAAATGGGTTGTCCCTCAAATCATGAAAGAAATGGCTCAGAAAGTGATGAAATAAGAGGGAGATCTAGAATATTCAATGTGTCACATGTAGAGGATGATCATGCATGTATAGATCACCCAATTGTGCCTCAGAGGATGTGACTAGTTCCTCGGGATACATGTACTACCTCAAGAACTATGAGTCTACCTAGGTAGACATGAAATTGAGTGAGCACCTACAAAATTGTGTATTATAGTAGATGGCCAAAATGTGATGAATACATAAGATAACCATCCATGATTAGACATAAAATAAGCACACTATACATAGGTGTGACAACCTTTACAAAAGAGCACACTTTTACATCCAGGGATGATTTTAAGGATGAAAATTTATTTTAAAATGTAGAAACCTTAGCAAATCTTACTAATCCTTTATATGCTAACTATAAATGTTTGGCTATATTTTTGTAAAAATATTCAAATTTCTAAGGATTCTATATAGTTTTTATAAAATTTTGGTGATTTTTAAGGTAAAATAATTTTATCCTATAGAATTTGGGCGAATCATTTTTAAAATAGCGAATCTCGTTTTTGGAAAAACCATGGAAAATTAGCCCATGAGAGAAATTTAGCCCCTAAAATCATCCACGTTTACATCATATACAAAGGAGTAAGAGAGACTAGTAGCTCCCCTAGATCATGTGTCCTAGTAGATCCACCCCAATATGGTCGCATGCCAACCTAGATCATAAATGATCAACATGATGAAGAGTTACAAACATCAAGGGGAATTCATATGGAGGCATACAAGCAATGCCTATCTTGAAATGGGGACTAAAAGGATAGGCCATGACAAGGGGTCTA
>JZKD02S2361442.1:310552-320553 GCA_000966675.3 Picea glauca | reverse complement strand
TGTTGGGACCAGAAGGATAAACCAAAAAAGGGGGAAAGGCAACATAGTTTTGGAGACGAGGAAGGGTGCAAAATTTCTTGGTGGGTTTTTACTAGTGGAATATTGTTGCTGGGATTTTGGGCTCGAGGGATAGGAAATCTGATTTCCCGGAGCTCGGGAGCCGGAGAGGATCTGTTCCTAGATGGCTGGGAGGAAACAATTTCAAGCAGTTTCAAGATTTCGGTAGCAGACAATTTCAACAACTCAAAGGACAACATCTTCAAGAGGTATTTTACTAGTTTACTGTGTTTCTTTTAATAAAGTTATGAATATTTAAATTATGTTGTAAATGTGAAATATGAAAATTTAATTGCTAGAAATTACTGTCATGAAATTTACTATTAAGATTTACATTTGGTTTAAAATTACAATTTTAATTTTAGCTATGAAGCCTTAGGAAGGGCTTTACAAAACCTCAAGAAATTCCCCAGATCCAACTTCAAAATAAACACACAAAACATACCTTTCACTTCTGTAGATGACTCTACTGTACCTGAACATGTCATACATCCTTGTAGCCTCTTCTTAGATTTTGCAGTCTGGTACAAACCCCAATCTTCAGATCTGTTTTTTCCTCGTGGGATGAAGCCTTCTGTTTAGCAGGGCCTTGCGTGACGAGCTCTAGACAACCCCCAGGGGTGCCTCGCAGGACACTAATAAAATGACCCGCAGGGTTCACCTAAATTGAGGTTTTTAACAATACCCTCCCTCTCCTTTGTAGTTAGGATATTTTTTTGTCACTCTTCCTTCGATGCCTCAGATTTTAGCTACCTCAGATATGTCAATGAGTACCTATCAATAACCTTTCACAAGATAAATATTCAATGTTCTCAATAGGTACTAATGTGAGTCTCTTGAATCAATCTCTTATTTATACTTCCCAAGTACCTTCCTTTAGGGGCTACCTTGTAACTGTTTTACCCCTTCTCCATATTCTAGGGCTAACCCACTTTCTTGTTGCAACTAACTTTTCTTTAATTAGTCAAATCATAAATTATTTGTTGCAACTACTTTCCTTAATTAAATTATTGTTGCAACAACTTTACCCATAATTAGTTTCTTGTTGCAACCACTTTGACTAGACAAACTTCTTTTTGACCTTCTAGGGGATTCTAGAATAATTGACTTCTTTGTTGACCTTCTAGGAACTTCTAGATGATTCTTTAAGGGTTCTCCAACTTCACAAAACCATATCTCCTAAATCACGAGGAACTATGTGGCATACATTTATCACCAAAAATGACATGACGTGTACTATCCACCTATGATAGTCTTGCTTGCAAATATACTAACCTACATGTCTTTATTCCTCGATCAACTGTGGGTTCCATGACCATAACTTCGGGGCTACCAGAAATTTCTACCGGACTTTCTTCAAGGGTTGACATCAATGACAACCAACCCAATCTTTCAACAATATCGCCCTTTGGTATTGATGGTAACACTCTGGTGCTATGTTGATGGCATGGAAACACTTATGCTCATGCTTCCCTTGTGACCATCGCTCCCCTTGTAATTATGCCTCTGTCTGTCTCTCCATTTCCATGCCTCTGAACACTCTCTCCCCCCCCCTTTGACATCAGTGACGAAGGGTAACTTCCCTTTTGGGATGCACCCCCTATCTGCACTGTCCTTTGGGCTGCTCCCCTTATCTGCACTATCCTTTGGGCTGCTCCCCCGGTCTGCAAGATTTATGCTATCCTTTTTCTCTTTATGGTGCTTCCTCATGTAAATCCATGACACATATGAAAAACATTCCAAAATTCACTATGGGATAGAAACTACTCCGAGTTTCTATCGAAGATACTCAAAGGTCTACCTCGAGAGAGGTTTGGTGAAAATATCTGCAATTTGATCTTCTCTCCCAACATACTCGACCTTGATGTTCTTCTCTGCAACCTGTTCCCATAGAAAGTGAAACTTGATAGGAATGTGTTTCATCTTGGAGTGCATCACTGGATTCTTTGAGAAATCGATGCCATTGGTGTTATCACAAAATATCATAATGGGCTCATCATATTCAACCTATATATCCTTTAAAGTTTGTTTCATTCATATAACCTGAGTAAAACAAGATGCTGCTACAATATAATCTACTTATGTTGTAAACAAAGATACCGATGGCACTTTCTTTCTTAACCATGATACCATGCACTCACCTAAGTAGAAAGCTTCTCCACTTGTACTTCTTCTATCATCAATGTAAACGACCCAATCTGCATCTGTGTAGGCAAAAAGATACAAATCATTTCCTTTTGGATACCATAATCCAAAATATTTTGTACCTTTGAGATATCTGAATATCCTCTTCACTACCATAACATGTGATTCCTTTGGTGCTGCTTGAAACCTTGCAACCTGTTCAACTACCTGCATCACATCTGGTCTAGAAGTAGTCACATAGAGTAAGCTGCAAATCATTGATCTGTATTGTCTCTGGTCCGCATACTGTGAATCATCATCCTTAATTACCTTGCAACTGGTCTGCATATGAGTACTAATTAGTTTGCAATCTTCCATTCCAAACCTTTTTAACATTTCTTTGATATATTTGGTCTGATAGATGAAGATAGATTTGTTGCTATGACATATTTGTAGTCTAAAAAAGAAATACAACTCTCCAATTAATGACATCTCAAACTCATTATGCATGTCTTTGGAAAATTTCTGACTCATCCTATCATCATCACTTCCAAAAATAATATCATCAACATAAACTTCAATTATCAGGATACTATCTATATTTACCTTTATGTAGAGATTGCTGTCTGCATTTTCTTTCATGAACCCTTGTTGCTATAAGTGTATTTCTAGTCATGAATACCATGCTCTTGTGGCTTGTTTGAGACCATATTGTGCCTTCTTTAACCTGCAAACATAATTCTCCTTTTATGACAATTGAAATCCTTCTATCTGCTCGATGTATACTTCTTCTTCTAACTTTCCATTCAGAAAGGCTGACTTTACATCCATCTAATACACCTTGATATTTTTGGAACATACATAAGCTAGAACCAACCTGATTGCTTCCATTCTGGAAACTGGGGAAAATGTCTCTTTAAAACATATACCTTCAACCTGAGCGTATCCTTTACATACCAATCTTGATTTTTTCTTGGTAACCTTCCCATTCTCGTTCAAATTGTTTCTGAAGACCCACTTTGTGTCGATCACATTCTTACTCTCCGGTCTTGGAGCACTAGGTGTTGTTGTTTTGGTGAACATATTCTTCTTCGGGTTTCAATTCCTACATATTTATTCCTAATGATCTGTTCTAGTGGATGATTTTTATGTACTCGTCTTCTAGGTGTCTCAGGAGGTGCTTGAAGATATCGCTTCTCTTGATCTGCCTACAATTGCTCTTCTTCTTCATCTACTTGTTCTTCTTCTTCATGATCCTATTCCACTGAATCTTTGCTTACTTATTTTGTTTTTTGTCCATCTGTTTGATCAATCATCACATTGATGCTTTCCACTATTCTATTGATTCCTATATTGAAGCATTTGTATGATTTTATTTTGCTTGAGTCCCCAACCAATATGCCTTTATCAACTCGAGAGTCAAATTTTCCAATCCTACCATCTTCTCTTTTGATATAACATTTGCTTTCGAACACTTTGAAATGATTCACATTTGTTGGTCTTCCTTTCCATAACTCGTAGGGAGTTTTATCACTATTATTTATGAACATTCCTTTGTTCTGAATATTAACTTGTATATGTACTTCATGTGCCCAAAATATGTCTTTCATATTGAAATCATTTAACATGGTTCTGGCCATTTCCTGCACTCTTATATTATTTCTTTTGACAGCTCCATTTTGCTGAGGTGTCCTAGCTGCTAAGAATCATATTTTTTTCCCATGTTCGCTACAGAAGTCCATGGACTCATTTGATGTAAATTCTCCCCCATCGTCTGATCTCAAATACTTGATTTTTAGCTCAGTTTCAGTTTCAATCAATTCCTTGTACATCTTGAAGTGTTCAAAATCCTATGACTTCTTCCCGAGAAAAGAAACTGTAGTGATCCTTATGTAGTCATCAACCA
The DNA here is from genome assembly GCA_000966675.3 of Picea glauca. NCBI lineage: Eukaryota > Viridiplantae > Streptophyta > Pinopsida > Pinales > Pinaceae > Picea > Picea glauca. The sequence goes on along the minus strand of JZKD02S2361442.1, from coordinate 316,466 downwards.
ATAACATGAAGTATTGTTCTCCATTCAATCGATTTGTTATTTTCGATCCACATAGAATTGTATGAACAATCTTTAGTGGTTTTGTTGTGGAGTACTCCTTTGATTTGAACTTGGTCCTGGTTTGTTTTCCATGTAGGCAATGCTTGCATAGAGTATTTGTTTTCTTCAATATCTTAGGAATTTCTCTTACTGCTTCCTTTTTGCTGATTTTGATGAGATTATCATAGTTTATGTGACTCGTTATTCTGTGCCAGAGCCAACTTTCATCATCCTTTCCTAGGAAACATCTTTTCTTTCCAATTTCATTTAGTACATATATGTTGCTTGGAGTTCTTACAACTGTAGCCACCAACTCGCCTGATCCCACTTTTCTTATCTCACATTTCTCTAAGTCAAACATAAGTTTGTGTTCAGTGTTCTTTATCACACATTTGACTTACACTTACAAGATTGTGCTTCATGTCTTCAACTACTAGAACATTTTTTGCCTTAACATCCTTGCTTCCAAGCTTGAATGTGCCTCTTCCTATAATTCTGTCTAACTCGTCATTCCCAAATGAAACTAATCCATCTCTTTCTTTCTTCAATGTTAGAAACCTGTCCTTATCACCTATCATATGCTTTGAGAAACCATTATCAACATACCATCCACGTTTCTTGTGTTGAGTTTGTAAAACAAGTGTGCATTCTTCAGTGTTGAAATGATCCTACTTCCTTATCCATATCCTTTGTGGTTCTTGTCTATGACTATCAATATTCTATTTTGATTCTTTAGGAGGAACAATCAATCTACAATCTTTTTCCATGTGTCCAATTTTTTTGCACTTGTAGCATTCTATTTCAGCGCTCAAGGATTCAAATTTGTTGTAACTTCTGCTTTGTACTTCATGAGACCTTCTTGGATAACCATTTATTGTGTAGCATTCATAGTTGTTTGTGTTCTTGGTATTGGATCTACAATTCACAACTTTATTCCCAAAATGATTACATGAATAACATAATCCAAGAAAATAGTTTGGTACCTGGGGGTGGAAGATCTTCTGAATGGTGTTTCTCGTGTGAATCTTTAGTCTTATTGGGATCTCTCTATTGCTAGCTTATTCTAATTTTGAGTTCTGAATATTCTGGGTGGTGTCTCTGTAATCTTATTCTTGATTCCTCTTGCCTTATTCCTTCTTAGAATAACCTTTGAATGTTTTTGCATAGCTTCTTTATTCTGTTGCCTTGGAGCTTGAGCCTTTCTTTGTCTGGTTGTATCTTAGTCCAGATTTGTCATGGTATGGACTTTGAATGCTAATTATATCATCCAATACTTTGTTGTTGTTCTGCTACATGTCCTTCTTCTGAATATATTTTCTTAGAGTGACTATTTCTGCTTCCAAGCCTTCAATCATTTTGTCCTTTTCATCTAACTGACCTCTAAGTGCTTCTTTAATTCTTTTGTCTTCTTCTACTTGGATTCTTAACTTCGCGATCATTTGATCGACTTCTTCGGAATTGGAATTTTGAGATCCTTCTTTCTCTTTTAGTTTTGCCTTGAGTGACTTGATTTTATTTCTTTCAATCCTTAGCTCTTCTAGTGCATTAATTAATTATGCTCTGAGATCGACTTATCCTTCTTCTTCAGAATATTCTACTTCCATGAAGAGTAACCTTTCTTTCTCATTGTCACTTTCTTCATCCTCATCTGATGATGAACGATCTTCCTTAGTGCAAAGACTTTTCTTGAAGAATTTCTTTTTGTTTCTTCTACCCTTTTGATTTTTCTTTTTCTTTTTAGGATCTTCTTATTCATCACTTTCCTTATTCTTATGAGGTCATTTCAAAGAAAAATGACCAATACCACCACAATCAAAATGTTTCAATGTAAGCATACCTTTGTATTTTCTGGTTCCTCTTTTCAACTTTCTGATGAAGTTTTCCATTTCTTCATTTTCCTCTGAATCATCGCTGCAGCTAAAATATGACTTTGGATTTTGCTTGTTATTCTTCTTTGTCTTCTTGGATGCCTTGAATGCGAATTCCTTCATGACTGGGTTATCTTTCTCTATCCTCATCTCATAAGCTGTGAGTATCCCATGTAAGTCATTCATGGTCAATCTATCTAGGTCCACCCTTTCTTCTAGAGCTGAAATCTTCGGATCAAATCTCATCGGAAGAGACCGTAGTAACTTTTGAACAACAACCTGTTCCTTCATTTCATATCCCAAGCCTTTAATAGAGTTCACTATTTCATCAACTCGTAGAAAGTGGCTGCAATGTTTTCATCATCCTTCATCTTCAATTGTTTGAACTTGGCTCTAAAGTTTTGAAGTTTGGCTCCCTTGACTTTAGAATCTCCTTCGCAGACATTCTTCATTTTTTCCCAGACTTCCTTTGCGGACTCATAGTGCCAAACCTTGGTATATATTGATTTACTCAAACCATTCATAATAAATGTTTTATCCCTTGAATCACTTTCTTCAAGTTTCTTTCCATCCTTATCTGTCGGGGGAGTGGCTGGTGCTTTGTATCCATCTACTACTTCTCTCCATACATCAAACCCCTATGCCTACACATAAGTTTTCATCCTTATTCTCCAGAAGGCATAGTCCCACCCGTTAAACTATGGTACCCCAATCTTAGAGTAATCCATGATCTTCTTCCAGTGGTTATACTGCTTCTTGAAGGAGCTACTCTGATTCCAATTGTTGGAATACTGTGAGGGGGGGTGAATCAATATTAGCACAATTATACTTTTCAACCAAACCATGTATTGTTTAACTTTATGAGAAGTTCATTAATAGCATTCAAAACATCATAAACAATATAAATGAACAATGAACAATAAGCAATCACATAAGTACATAGTACACCATTATTTCACGTGGAAACCCAATACGAGAGAAAACCACATAATGCTTTTCTTATATGTCATAAGAAATACATTCATAGGAATCACCAAATTCCTTGTTTTCCAACTACAACTGGAAGGAGGCTCAAACCCCCTAGTTTTTAAGGCTCCAACCTGAAGGAAGCTACAACTCCCTTAGTTTTCTGACACCAACTAGAAGGAGGATAAAACCCCCTTTCTTTGCCCATTCCTACTGCCCTGAAATATAAGTTCCACAATCACTGATACTGCCACTATCTCCCTGTCACTGTCAATCTGTCCCTGTGAAACCTGTCATTGAAAACTTGTCACTGAAAAACCTGTCACTGTAAAACCTATCACATCAACCTCATCAATAAACCAGATCTGATCATATAGCTTTCATATCCCTAATCAAAAGAGTATATCTCAAACCAACAACACCAATACATCTTTCAAACATGTAACAAGAATACCATCATCATGATATTTGGTTTATGGATGATGGTATTCTTGTTACATGTTTGAGAGATGTATTGGTGTTGTTGATTTTAGATATACTCTTGTGATATTCTGCAGAACCTGAACACTGTCACACATGCATGTATCCTCTTCTCATCTTCCACGGTCTGGTACAAACCGCAATCTTCAGATTTGGTTTTTCCTCGTGGGATGAAGCCTTCTATCTAGGGAGGCCTTCCTTGATGAGCTCTAGACAAACCACGGGGGTGCCTCGAGGGACACCAGTAGTATGACCCACGAGGGTTAGCTAAATTGGCTTTTTTTTTTATCAAAACCCCCACTCTCCTCTGCAGTCGCGAGATTTTTCTGTCTCTCTTCCTTCACTACCTCATATTTGCTCTACCTCAGATATATCAATGAGTACCTGTCAATAACCTTTCACAAGATAGATATTCAATGTGCTAAATAGGTGTTAATGGGAGTCTCTTGATATCTTATTTATACTTCCCAAGTACCTTCCTTTAGGGGATATCTTGTAACTATTTTAGCCCTTCTCCATATTCTAGGGCTAACCCACTTTCTTGTTGCAACCAACTTTTCTTTAATTAGTCAAACCATAAATTCTTTGTTGCAACTACTTTACTTAATTAACTTCTTGTTGCAACCACTTTACCCATAATTAGTTTCTTGTTGCAACCACTTTGACAAGACAAACTTCTTGTTGACCTTCTAGGGGATTCTAGAATAATTGAATTCTTTGTTGACCTTCTAGGAACTTCTAGATGATTCTTTGAGGGTCCTCCAACTTCACAAAGCCATATCTTCTCAACCGTGAGGAACTATGTGGCATACCATATATCAACAGAAACGACATGATGTGTACTATCCATATATGATAGTCTCACTTGAAAATATACTGACCCACATGTATTTATTCCTCGATCAACTGTGGGTTCCATGACCATAGCTTCAGAGCTACCGGAAATTGCTACCAGACTTGCTTCAAGGGTTGACATCAATGACAACCAACCAAATATTTCAACAATTATTTACCTCTAGGTCATTATCTCAAGTAGGGCTTGACTCATTATGAATTTTTCTTAGACGAGAATTATTACCATGCTAGTTCCTCTTATCTCTTCTAGGACATTGGTCTTGGTTGTTGCATCATGTAGACTACTACTACGGGATCAATTCCTAAGTCTTCTCTTTACCATGTTCTTCCTCTTTCCTTTGACCCAATTAGTGCCTCAAAGTCCCTTACCTAAGATGGTAAGCTCAGTAATAGGGATCCTGCACATGACATGGATCACCCCTCCCTTATTATTACCTTGAATTATGACAAGTATTGCAATGAAATTCAAAGTAACATGGTCTAATACCTATATGGTCATAATGGGATTGGTGAATATATATACCATTGTGTAGTAATTTCACCAACTAGGTTCCATTTGAACAATATGTTCCAATATGACCCACAATATTCTTCAACTAAATACATCACCCTTGAGAACGTTGAGAATGTGTAATTTATGATATGAACTTAACCTATATGTAGGAATTAATAACAACCAAATGTAATTAAAAATAAACAACACTTAGCTGATCATAATTTTGACATGAAATTTCACGGAAAATAAAATTAAAAAAATAAAATGTAAATAAATTCTAGTCCTTGGCCAGTAAGCATTATCAAATTTCCACATATTAGGTCACACATAATGAAATAGATCTCACAAAATACCAATCTAGTATAGGTTGGTCCATTTTGTAGTTTGGTTGCTAGTGTGTGAGGTCAAATCTATTAAAAAAATATTGTTTTTGTAGTTTGCTAAATCTCTATATGGGTGTTTTTGTTATTTTTTATATAATAATATTTGTTGAAATAATGAATTGTATTCCCCAAAAACTACACCAACAACCAACCATCACAACAGTGCAAATCCTTTTTAAAAAGGAACGAGGTCTCAACTTAGAACAACATGATCCAAGACTTAAACTAAACTTGAAATTTTTTAGAGAAAGTACATGCACATAGTATAACATAAAAAATAATAAGTAGATTGTTTTCAAATGGTAATTTAACACACAAACATCAAGACATTGAACAAATTATTAGAGAAATACTTACACAAAGGCTTATATATATTAATTATTTTAAAGAGACATCAATACATTGGTATAAAGGACCGAAACCAACATACATTGGTATAAAGTACCGAAACCAACAAAAGTTAATACATGTAGATGTAGCCCCAATCTTCATTATCTTCAAATCTTTAAGCCCAATAATACATGTGGATGTAGCCCCAATCTTCATTATCTTCAAATCCGGGACCCAAAATTCTTACGATGCTAGTTCAGTTGGTGTAAGTAAAATCTAAAAGAAAATGATAGGAATAGAAACGAGAACTCATTGGTTAAATATGGTTACGCCACGTAAGACAACACCACATTTATAATAAATCACATGGACGTTAGTTCAGTTTTTTTTTTCCAATGGAAATTAACCCGCTGGGAACCCACCCCGATACTTCCCCACATAGTGGATGATATGGGAGTGGAAAGCAGCAGCCCGAGGGACTCGTAGCCAGGCTTGAA
>JZKD02S2361442.1:263420-300999 GCA_000966675.3 Picea glauca | reverse complement strand
TTTATAGTACTTGCTTCCACCAGTGCTTTATACATTTTTTTGCCAATCGTACTCTATTATCTATTGTACAAATCCTCCACCACCACCACTACCTATATGGATTCTATATGAATCCACTCAACCACCTTTTTTATTACATTCAATTGTCAAATTTTCATACATCTTTATTCCCACATGACTTCCATACATTTAAAGTCGTGTCCCTTAAAAAAGTAATCCACCTTTTTTATTTCATTCATAATTTCTTTTACCTTGGCATTTGATATTCCAAAGTTGGCCTATAAGTTGTTAAAGTATTAGTATAATTTTAAAACTTATACATATCATATATAAGATTTTAAAATAAAAATCAAAGTGGGATTTACAAGAAGAAACCATCAAAATGAGTAATATTGGAATATTGGTGAAGAGAAAGTATATGCTCATCAGTATGAAGATGAAGCTAATAGTGATAGGAAAATTATGGATACAATTTAATAACTTGCATGAAGAACTAGGGAAAAAAATGACAAATTAATAGGAAATGGGGATATATTTGACAAGTTAATCGAAGACTTTGAAAGATGATGGATATAACTAATGAAAATGGGAAACATTTGTTGCAGATGATAGAAGATGGATTTTGGAACATCTATGTGAAGATAATTCACTACATTATTAAAAAATAGTGGACGAAAATGAAGTAGGAAAGTCAAACCTAGTGAACAAAATCACTATTAGGTATAGAATACAACAAGGAAAAAACGTCAAAGATAATTAATAAGCATATAAGGAATTGAATTACTAATTCAAAGACGAGACACATTCATAGTATAACCCTTAAATAACGAAAATCCACCATTAAGACTGATTTTATCCTCCACAAATCATGAAGGAATTAGTGTAAAACAAGTCAACGTAATAAAATCAAAATTGAAATATCGACGATTGGTAACAAAGCAATACCAAAAGGATTACTAGAATCAATCTCATTCACTCCACATAATAGAAATGAAGAAAAAGTTCCTAAAAGAGAAACTATTATTCACCAAATAAAAACAATCACTGCAAAATATATTCCATCTCATATCAGTAAGGACGGTAAGATCTAGGTTCCAAGAAAATAGGAAGGAAAACTCAAAATTCCACATATAACCATGATAAGGGAAATTAGAACATTATAAGTTGTATGAAGTTGAAAGTTCCCATCACAAGGAAAGTGAATTACAATTAATAAAAAGAAGTAAGAAATAGAGACAAACATACAACAATAGAAGCAAGGAAAGTATGTTACCAAGAAGCATATATTTTTTATGTTAAACGACCAAGTCCAAAGACTTAAAAATATGATGCACACAATACAAAGATATATTTACAATACTAAAAAAGGGAACCAAGTCAAACCTCTACAACCAGATAAATATGAAGTCACCAAGGAAACATGCTGAACTATAGAGAATCATGATTTACTATGTTTCGAGGACAAAGAAACCCTTAAGGTGTGGCAACGTAATAAACATAACTATAATAAATAATAATAATTAGTAAATATAATTAGGTTAATGAAAGGTCAAGGGACACATCTCACTTCACCTCATGACCAACCAATGCATATAAGTATACCATCACGAGGCTCATTGTAAATCATCAATTTTTATCAATTCATTATCAATCATTTATTACTCAACATATCTTTATATATTTGCAGAAATATTCTTGCAATATTGTGATAGACATGTTTGTTTATCGTAGAGATAAATTGAAACCAATTTATAGAACAATGGAAGAAGAAGCTATGGGGTTTATAACTTTGAAAATTTTTCCTTCTTCCTATGCAAATTTTATTGAGACATTGAACATTGCTAGTACTAATAAAGATCTCACATTTGAGTAGTTGAGCACTAAGCTCTTGCACCTATAAAGATTGAAAAAACAATTTGGGAATAGCAATGTTAATGAGTCTTCTGAACCGAAACTTACAATGAAGTTTAAGATAAATTGATCCAGGTGGATATTAGTGGCCACCCACCTATTCCAACTGGCACAAAACAGTCTTCTGGAAACTTACTATTTTTAGCAGGTTTTCGGTTCCTAAACTTTCGGGCCATTTTGAGGGCCTAAATGATTTTTTTTAGGGATCGAGCACCTCAATCATAGTCAAAGGATTTGATTGAGCCCCCAAATTGAATCTCCTCGACGATAAATTTCCAAATAGCTATCATGTACCCCAAATGGATATTGTATGCCAAAGTTATGCCCCTGGGAAGTTGAGACACCAAACTACCCAAAACAGGGTCCACACAACTGTTGGATTTTTATCTTCTGAGGTTAGGGTTTTGGATTTTATTTATGTTAAAAATTCCTTTAGAGCCTCATTGTAATCATCTTCTTCTGAATGTGAGTATTCGTCACATATCTTCTAAGAGATAAGCTGCCACCATTCTAGCGAGTCTTTCACTCTGCATTTTTACAGTCTTGTACATTTCCTTCATTAATAGAAACTATGTATTACTGTATCTATGTGTTTAATGCTATATATATGATAAATATCTGTTATATTATTGGATATATGATATGTCTCTATACATTTATTTATTATATCTCCACTCTCATTTTGTGCTGAAAATAATCCATATCAATGGTATCAAAGCAGGCTCCTCTTGATTGTTTTTTTCAGTGCATGTCCCCGATGAAGTCAGAGTATAGAAAGTTGGGTCTCGAGCTTGTCTCTCTTGAGGAAAATCGCTCTCGCACACCCAAGAAAACCTCCATGGTGGAATAAAATAAAAATGACAAAGCAAATGATTCTATTAATCTGTTGCTTGAGCAAGCTCTCACACGACAGATGGACGAAATGATGGAGAATTTTTCCCACATCCTTTAATGCCTACCGATAAAAAAAGGAACGTCTTCATCAAGTGACCACTTTGGAGGCACCTTGCCTTTCAAGGTACACATTAATTTTGATATTCCCATATTTGAAGGACACATAGCTACAGATGCCCTAGAAAAGTGGTTAAATTTACTAGAAGGTTGTTTCTCTGTTCATAATTTCTCTGACGGGAAAAATATCATCTTTGCACTCCTTAAGGGTCTCCCGCATGTCAAACATTGGTGGGAAACTTACTCAGATCAAAGTTCCACAGAGGAGTCTGGAATATATGGGGCCGAGCCCACTTGGGATTTTTTGTGGATGCGATCAAGGAACAATATTACCCTGTTGGAAACTATGACGACCAATCATGAGATGGACCACACTATGGCAAGAGAGGGGCCAAGAAGTGCCAAAAAGATGGGTATTAAAGACTTCGAGCAAAATCTAGTTCTGAAATACATCTGGTTCTGAAATACCGTGGGGCTCTACATAGATACATCGAAACTGAAATGGATTTTCTGGACATCTCATCACTGGGTGCTGCTTATTGATATGTTGTTAAAATCGAGCATAAATTTAAGCACCAGAAAAAGGAGGATTTTGGGTCTGCAAATACGCAACAACCAAATTATGGTAAAGACGACCCTAACAACCAACCTTCAAAAAACTATTCCAAGCCAAAAGAAAAGAAGGGTAATGGAAAGATGAAGAAGGACACTGGAAAATGGTGTGATTTCCAGAAAATCCCCTGGCACAACACCTATGAATGTTGCTGAAAACAGTCATTGGTGGCCAAGATCAAAGACAAGGAGCTGAATCCTGATTTAGAAAATACTGGTAGAAGATAGATCATTGATGTAGACCCCACTACTATTGTCGCGACCACAACAATTCAACTAGAAGAGCCAACATATTCTGAAGAGTGGTAACACCATTTTCATTCATAGATGTGGGTGAAGGGGACCCCACTGCATTTTATTGTTGATAGAAGAAGCCATAATAACCTCATCTCAGTAGAGGTCGTCAAACAATTGGGATTTTCGACAACACCACACCCACAACCATACAACATCGAGTGGCTTCTCCAGGGATGAGATCTTCGAGTCAACCAACAATTTTGATTGTCATACGACATCCAACCCTTCAAGGATGAGGTATTATGTGATGTTTCCCTGCTAGATGTTTGTGATGTTCTCTTGGGCCAACCATATGTGTGGAAGCACCATGTTATTTATGAGTCTCGACCTTGTAGTGCCATTGTTACTTTGGGGGGTCATCTCTACATGATACCAAAGGTAGTTCCAATTACTATCCCACATAAAAAGTGACGCAAGGTATTATATCATACTGCAAAATTCAACTTCTTCACTATATGTTCAAAGGGTGAACAAAAGGACACTGCAACCACTACAACCTCGGTCCAAGCACCTTCTATCCAATAGAAGCAAGTCGAAAAGATTGCAACAAAGCAAAAAGATTCTTTTTGCACACAATCATGTCATGTAGCTCGACTGGTTGAACAGATTCAACCCCACCAATAACAGGTTCACCCCATGCTTCGACAAACCAAGCAGCGTAATGTCTCCAACAAGGAAAGCAACTGATCGAGATTCAGATTCAACAATCACTTTCCTCTCCCCCTCGGGCACTCAACGCAATGGAGACCATTTCTTCCTAAGGAGGGAGGATTGATCCAGGTGGATATCGGTGTCCACCCACCTATTCCAACTGACACAAAACAATCTTCTAACAACTTACTATTTTTAGCAGGTTTTCGGTTCATAAACTTCGAGGGCCATTTTGAGGGCCTAAATGAAGTTTTTTTGGGATTGAGCACCTCAATAAGAGTTCAAGGCTCTGATTGAGCCCCCAAAATGAATCTCCTTGATGATACCTTTCCAACGAGCTATCTTTCACTCCAAATAGAGATTGTATGCCAAAGTCACGCCCCCGGGAAGTTGATACACCAAACTACCCAAAACAAGGTCCACAAAATTGTTGGCTTTTCATCTTACGGGGTTAGGGTTTTGGATTTTATTTATGTTAAAAAGGCCTTTAGAGTCTCATTGTAATCATCTTCTTGCAAATGTGAGTATCCATCACATCTCATCTCAGAGATAAGCTGCCACCATTCTAGCAAGTCTTTCACTCTGTATTTTTACATTCTTGTACATTTCACTCATTAATAGAAAATGTGCATTACTATATCTCTTTGTTTATGGTTATATCTCTGATAAATCTCTATTATATTATTGGATATATGATATATCTTTGTACATTAATTTATTATATCTCGGCTCTCATTTCGTGCTGAAAATAATCCGAATCATAAAGGCTAGCAAACATAGGGAAGAGAAAGACGAAGGTAACTCTTTTGAGTCAAGTAAAAGTAGAAAAGTAATTAAATGATTTTATTGTGGAAAATTATGGCATATAAGTAGAGTTTGTAGGAAGAAGTTGTGGGATAAAATGCATAGCCAAGAACATTCTTCTAATGATCAGTCTAGAAAGAAACATGCTAATTTGGTTGAACACAAGGAAGAGGGAGAGTTCTATGTGTTCATTGCCATAAACAAAGATTCAATGAATAGTAAGGATGTTTAGTATGTTGATTCAAGGGAATATCAACATTTTATTTACAATATTGATTTCTATGTTGATTTTGTAGAGGATAAATCTTAATTTGATTCTATTGTGTAGAGCGGTGGAGAAGAGTATAGGGTTAGAAGAAAGGAAAACATCTTACTTCAACTAAGATGGAAGACAATAATGATTAAAGATGTTTATTATGTTCCTTGTTTGGAGAAAAATCTACTTTCAATAAGTAGTATAATGAAGCATAACCTACACTTAGACATGAATTTCAACAATAATAGTTGTCTTATTGTTGATAAGAATATAAAAAATATGGTTTCTATGGTTGTGGAAATCTAGTGTTTGTTCAAGTTGGTATAAGTTGAGAATGAAATATTGATTCAATAGGAAGATGGTTTTGATGTCATTGAAAACTCATTCATAATGGATACCAATAGAGGTGTTAGGTGGGATAAAGGTTAATAAATGAAGTCACATATGATGTTGTTGTTGGAACGAGTTAAAATCAACAAAGCAGAGAAGGCAAACAATAGGTATAATATGTATTGTCTACTACAATTCGTAATATGAAGACCCTTAGGGAGGGTGAAGACAAAGTGGTAAAGAAGAATACCTTCAAGGAGGGTGAAGATGATGGTGTTTCCTCAGAGAATAAAACCCAAAATTTTGATATGTTGGACCATTAGGAATTTTATGAGGTGAGTTTAGTGAACAAATCAAGCTCTATGTCAATGGTGGAAAGGTTGACTAGTCAACCAACATTAGTTCTCATCCAATAGGTGATTCAATCATTATATAGAAGTATGGTGATGTATATTGTACTTCATCAACATTGCTAGATACATATCACTTCCAGTCACTATTTTGAAGATACAACCCTCTCTTAAACATCTCCTAGTTTTTGGTTGTGATGCTTATGTACATGTTCCAAAGGAAAATTGGAGTAATCTGGATAATAAAGCTTGTGTATCTTTATTGGTTATAAAGATGGTATAAAGGATATAAACTTTGGAATCCAGTAACTAAGAACACTATTTATAGTCGAGATTTTGTCTTTAGAGAGGTTAAAGATGTTCTTAAATAAGAAATCCTACCAAAGGAAAAAGAACCAAAGACAATAGAATTTGATTTGGAGGGTGAAGAAACTAACTTAATAGAAGAACATGAATCAAAAGAAGAATAAGAACCTCATACTCAAGTATTGAGGAGATCTATTCGAGAAAGAAGGAAACCAAAAAGGTATACTCCACCTGATTTTTTTTCTAGTTTTACTTTATCTATTATTGCTAATGATCCCAGAACTATTATGGAGGTAGTGGATTCAGAGGATGGTAAACTATGGAAGAAGGCCATGGTTGAAGAAACAATGTCCTTAGTTAATAATGAGTCTTGGGATCTAGTTTATTTGTTGGATGGAAGAAACCACGTTGGTAGAAAATGGGCATGTTTAAGAATAAGTTGAATGAAGAAGGTAAAGTGGAGAAGTTTAAAGCTCACCTAGTAGCAAAGGGATATTCCCAGGTAGAGGAAACTGATTTTGGTGACATTTTTTCTCCTGTTTCTAAATTGACTTGTATAAGATTTCTTTTGTCTATTGTTGTTGATTTTTATCTTGACGTAGAATAGTTGGAAATAAAGAAAACATTCCTACACGGGGATCTTGAAAAATAAATTTACATGAAATATCCATAAGGTTTTACAGTGAAGGGAAAGTAAGACACGGTTTGCAAGTTGAGAAAGTCCTTGTATGGGTTAAATAAATCACCAAGGATGTGGTATAAAAAGTTTGATACTTGTATACTGGGACTTGGTTTATCAAGGATAAAAGATGATCATTGTGAGTATTCAAAGCAAGTTGGTGGCCATTTTATTTATGTGGTTCTATATTTTAATGATATGTTGTCAATTGGAGACAACAAGAAAATCATCAAGGGGCTTCCACAGTGCAACACATTTGATATCATTTTTGGGATTAACTACATAGAGTAAGTCATTAATCTATGATCCATATCCATGAGTATTAGTCACATTTGGCCAATAATCAAGGAAGTAAAATCATCAAGGAGGTAAAAACTCAGTTGTCTTCTAAATTTAGTATGAAATATCCCGATGCTACAAATTTTATTTTGAGCATGGAAAATAAAAGAGATCGGGAAAACAAAAAACTTTGGTTGAATTATGGGAAATATATTGAGACAATATTGTAGAGGTTTAATATGCAGGATTGTAAACCAATCAAGGTACCTATTCATGTAGGTGTAAATTTATCTGTGAATCAATGTCCCAAGACATAAGAAGAGGAGGAGGACATGTCTCGTGTTCCTCATGATAATGTTGTTGGAAGTTTGATGTATGAAATGGTTTGTACTAGATCGTACATTGCACATTCAAAGGGAGTTTTGAGTAGGTATATGTCAAAACTAGGGAAGGAGCATTGGATAGTTGTAAAGAGGGTTTTCAGGTATTTGCGCGGCACTACAAATTATGTAATTTTATACCAAGGAAGACCTATTGTAGACAAAGTGTTTGAAATACATGGATTTGTTGATGTAGTCTGGGTTGGAGATCTAGATTGCAGAAGATATACAAGAGTTTATGTGTTTAACATATTTGGAGGAGCAATTGGTAGGAGGAGTAAGAAATAATATGTAGTTACACTCTCAACTACATAAGCTTATTACATGGAAGCCACTCATGAGAGTAAGGAAATTGTATGGTTATAAAGATTATGTTCAACTATTGGGTTTGTACAACAAGCTATAAGGTTAGATTGTGACAATCGGAGTGCAATCTTTCTGGAAAAGAACCCCTCTTATCATTCTAAGACAAAACACATTGATGTTCAATATCACTTTGTGAGAGACATGGTTGAAGACAATAAGGTTCTACTAGTGAAGGTGGACACTTTGAAGAATATTTCAAATTCACTGACAAAGTTTGTATGTCTTGATAAGTTATCTTGTTGTAGAGGAGCAATGGGCATTGTTGCACCGAATTGTTGATAATGTAATCTTGGGGCCCCTTGTATGCAAAGAAAACAACAAGTGGGAGAATGTTGGGTATGTGTTATATTCTTTGCATGATTATCTCCACATGCTATACGTTGCGGTGGGGGGAGGGGTGGCGGTTAAGAGGGTTGGAGCCCCCAAAATAATTTTTTGGGGGTTGTTTTTGGTCCATTTTGGGTGGTTTTAGCCAATGATTTTTTGTCCCATTGTAATATAATTATGGTTAAGGAGTCTAATCCTTGTTGATGGATTAGGGTTTTGGATATTTCCTAATCATATATATTGTATTATAAATGGTGAAGTTAATACAATGAGAGTTAGAGGTGTGACTCTAAACATTTTTATGGTTTTCTTAGTTAAGGGTTTCCATGGTAAATTTCTGAGTACTATGTGTGAATGCTATTATTTTCTTCATGTTTTATAAATAATTTGTGTGTGCATTGATATATTGTAAATGTTTAAAACCTACACCAGTCATGTCCATGTTAAATATATTTCCAAGTGATGTACCCTAGTCTCTATATATAAACCTCCAATGTACCTTCTTCTTGTTGATTTAGTCCTAAATCTATTATTTGAGATTAACAATTTGGAAACATTCTTTGTACTTTTCAAGAGGTTTTCTTCATTTAATCTGAATTTTGTATGGAGCTACCCAAGAGGCTCATGATCCAACACATGGTCGAGTCTTCAAGTGTTGTTGTCCAAAGTTTCATTTCAAAATTTTTAATACATTAATGTATTCCATATATACAATTTCAAATACAAATAAAACTGTGTTGGTGTCTTCATTGATATTACCATAAAATTAAGGAAATTTTGTCAAAGAAATGGCTTTCCCATTTCGATTTGAATTCTTGCATTTCGATAGTGCAATGGGGAACATAATAGCCCATGTTTCATTACTTTTAGCATCAAACCATTTAAGATATGTGTTTTCCATCTCTGTCTCTAGCCATCATTATGGTTTCCTTGGTGACATGGCTCCCTCTTTTTTCTCTTGATTTCTTTGATGATTGGACCCAAATCAATATTCATTCTTCAATATCTATACAATATCTCCCGACAATGATTCTTGCAACAAAATGACAAGAATTCTACTTCAATAATTATTGTACTTCAATTCCAAATAGGAAACCTCCTCAAAGTGAAGTGGAATGCAAGGTTCTCAAACTTATACATATACATACACAAATATCTTTCACCACCACAACAATAATATTGGGAAAATAATAACTATGCAAACATTCTCTATTTGACAACAGTATGTTATCTATCCTTTTCATAGATTTTTCAATTAGAATTTTGAACACACCATAAACAACAACACAAAAAATATTGGAGAAAGTAAATGAAAAAATAAATCTCAAACTACAATGAGGATTTGGATGCTTCATGTTAGATTAGGGGTCAGTCTAACCAACAATATGTTATCGTTCTTGCCAAAGAAAACCTAGTAGCATGAACATAATAGGTTGGTTGAAGCATTGTATTTGCATTTTGTCACTAGTTTCCTTCTCTATTCCAATTTGGAAGGCAAATAGATTTAAAAGGAACAACAATCATTGTTGGTTATAAAACTATTGAACTCGTAAACTATGGTTTAATGGCTCACAACTTGATAAATGTTCATGAAATATATTTTGGCAATAAAACATAAAACGACATGCACATTTGATGATTTTCTAATTGAGCTTGCACTACCAAAATAAACAAGTCAATTTTCCCCTTTTCAAAACATTGTTGAACATGTATACTGCTTTTTCCAAAAAATACTTAAAAACGAAAAATGTTTCCAAATGTAAAGATAGGTTTTAATGTATAATTTTATCATTGTACAAGTATATCTAAGATATAATTGTTTGTCAAATGGTCAAAATATTACCCAAACAAGGTGGCTATACAAATTCCATTAAATTCATAAAATTAAAAACAAATAATATATGATTCATATATGAAGTGCTTGTAGGAACCACCTATTTTGAAATGTGCATTATCATTGATTTTTTAAATACTGCATAGTTATATGTATTTATAATAAAGAAACATGCAAAAGAAACAATTTCTTAGTGAAAAACTAAAAGGTGTCTAACATTCTAAAAATATTTGAGAACATTATAGATTATATGACTTATATGGAATCAAAGATGAACAAACAAAATAATCCATGGATGCAATGGTCCATATCTCATAGGTTTTCAAGCTAGAGAATGTCTCACATAGCTGTAATCATCAACACTCCCTCTCAGCTAGGGAGGCATTCTTCATCATGTCAAGTCTCACATGGATGTATTCTGAATTTTGTCTTGGCTGGAGTAATCAATAGTCCCTCTCAAATAGGAAGGAATTCTTCACCAAGTTAGTTTGGCAGAGATGTCTACAATTTCTCATGTGTAGGAAGGTACTGCATGTGTACAATTTTCCTCTGCATCATATCTATGATATAAGAATATTTCATCTCATCGTGTTTCGATCCATCAGGAAACACTAGGTTCTCAAGGAGATTTATACATGGCTCTTGGTTATCATCATATGATCCATCTCATGATCAAGTAAATCTATCAGAAGCTTGTGACTCCATACTGCTTCACACACTCAATGGTACATACTCTTCTTCTATGGCATTCAAGGCCACAACAATTTCATTTCTTGTTGCATCAAGAAACCATGACAAACTTAATTGTAAAACATCAACCAAATGTGCTCTTCCGGTCCAATGTACTTTCTACTCAATCTGAATGGACATATCCTGCAAACTCAAGTTCACATTGGAGTCATATCTCAGGCCATATCCAACTATGCCTCATATATATCTCAATACTTTCTTTACTGTTATCCAATGAATCTGTCTCGGATGGATCATGGATTGATTAAGTACATTCACTGCATAGCATGAATTTGATTTGGCGTTAATCAGACACATCAATGATCCAATAAGTTGTGGATCAATCTCGTCTGAATCATCATCATTCATTTTCTTCAAATCCATCACGGTGGTTTTTCATTCTGTCATACTGAACTTCTTTAATATTCCCACTGTATATTTTACTTGAATCAGGAAAATCTAATCGGTCCTCTGTCATACTTCTTGTCCAAGAAGTAGTGCATCATACTCATATCCTTCATCTCAAAATCAGAAGTCAAAGCTGACTTGTATCTAATAAGGCTTTCTGAATAAGTATTCAAAATTAGGCTCTCGTCACCAACACTGTAATAATATAGGTTTGAATAAAAAATACTATTACTGAAACCCATACTCATCAAGAATCCATCCTTATGATAAAGTTTCCAACTCATGGATGGTAGTACGGATGGAAGTGTATTAGGCTTAGTGGATCAAGTGTCTCATCATAGACAACTCCCTCTGTTTATGAGAATCCTTTGGCTATAGATCTTGCTTTGTATTTCTCGACACTTCCATCAGATGCATGTTTGACCATATAGATCTACTTGGAAGTTACCATAGACTTCCCTTCTGGTCTCTGAACAATATCTTTAGCATCATTCTTTTACGATATACTTGTATTCTTTTTTTATGGCATCTTTCCATACATGTTCTCTTGTTGCTTCTCCAAGACAAGGAGGCTCAAAATTAATGAAGTGGCTCATGACTGAAGGATAGCTCTAAAATATCTTTTAATTTCTTGGGATGTGCCTTGAAAGGCTTGTACATTTCTCAGCCTCTTGCAGAGTGAGTCTAAGTAGGCCTTTTATGCCCTACTGCAATATCTCTGAACATATCAACTGGAGCAAATGGATTAACTCAAATAATGTTTGTCTCCCTCTGAACTGCTGAAGGGAGAGAAAGTTTTGACTTACTATCAATCTCCATCTGATATTCTCTAGATCTTTGAAGGACTATCTCTTCTTCAAGGACAACGTCTCTTCTTGTATCAATTTGTCTCTGACCAGGGATGTCGATCTCAGATCAGGGATGATTTTAAGGATGAAAATTTATTTTAAAATGTAGAAAACTTGGAAAATCTTACTAATCCTTCATATGCCAACTATAAATGTTTGGCGATACTTTTGTAAAAATATTCAAATTTATAAGGATTTTATATAGTTTGTATACAATTTCGGTGATTTTTAAGGTAAAATAATTTTATCCTATAGAATTAGGGCGAATAATTTTTAGAATGGAGGATATTTTTTTGGGAAAACCATGGAAAATTAACCCATGAGCAAAATTTAGCCCCTAAAATCATCCTTGTCTGGGATTTCTTTGAAGATTCACTGTATCCTTTCTTTCTAAAGGATCTAGCTTGGACTTCTTCTCTTTGGGTACATGAAAATACACTGGGCACCCAAATAATCTGAAGTGTTCAATCTCAAGCTTCATTCCGGTGAAGACTTCTTTGGGAGTTATGTTTTTCAAAGTCTGGTGAAGAATCTTGTTCTAAAAACATATTGTGTCATGCATGCTTCTGCCCATAGAATCATAGAAATATTCTGATAATGTATTATTGCATTGGTTTCCCCACTAATGGTTCTATTCTTCCTCTTCCTCAAATAGTTTCGACTCCCTCTGAAGGATAAACATCTTCCTTTGATCTTAACCTGTCCAGAACAAGAAAACAAGAGGAACCAAAACAAGAATATCTCCTTAAAGGAGAGTAATGAGTGCATCTCTAGAATCAAAATAATTTAAAGATTGTTGTCACAAATTAGAACACTCACTTGTAATGTAGCAAACTTTATAAATATAGGTTAGAGGAATGACAATTATAACAATAAAACCTGGAGCACACACACACAAACACAAGTGCATACCTGAGGGTGATGATATGTTGATGTCTTCATTTCTTTGAGGTCTTGTTTTCCTGGAACTGAGTTTGCTTGAATCATCAATATTTCCTCCCATTATGATTTTGCTCATTTTTGGTTTCTTCACAAACCCTTGTCAACTTGGGTAGTAAACCTAATGAATAGGATAGGCTAGCACATTTAGGTTTAGTTGGACTTATGACTACCAACAATAATCATTTGAAACATAGGATAACATTGGTGAGCTGAAGAGATCCTTCAAGGAATTGCGAAAACCCTAATTCTAATTTTTTTGTAGAAATTAGTGAAACCCTAGAAACTCTCGGGCCAAAAAGTCAATATGCTTGGAAATGCAATCTGAAGCTTGCTAGAGGTGCACTGAAGGAGTCTGTACACTTCTATAGTAATTTTATCCCCAACGTCCAAGTTCCAGGTGCTGAAACACTCAAAATAAGAGGGTTGTACGGATTTTCTGGAAACCCTAGGAGGGTCGTACAGTTCTGCAGAAGAGGAGGGATGACTGGTAAAATCTTGTAGCTTGTGCAATGGGTTCTTCAAGACCTATGCTATGATACCATGTTGATTTTTCAATAAGCTAGGTTAAGCATGAAGTTCATTCAATTTTGCATTTAACTTAACCATAGACAATAATGTTGCAGCAACCAAGTTCATAAGAAGAAATACCATGCACAAGAACACAATAAGTATCTTGGGAAACCCTTCTCAACAAGGGAAGAAAACCCAACCAAATCCTTTGCTATATTCTTCAAGAGAAAGACCTTCACCACCAATAAGACCTAGCACACAAGAGGGCGCTCAAACCCTAGAAGACTAGCGCCCAAGAGAGGTGCACACTTTTCCCCAGAGGATGTACTTGCTGAAATTTCCAAACACGCATGAAAGACATGATTCCTCAATGGGGAATTTACCTTTAATTATACTAACCTGAACCTGTCAACATAAGTGTCTATTGGCACAACAAGGCCGACCTCACTAGCTTATAATATAATTAATATTATCTAGATTAATTATCTTTTACATTAATTACCAGTCACATTAAGGCGAGGCTAACCTGTACCCTTTACATTACAATTAGGGTTACAGGCAGGTCTGACTATTGAAAAATATAGCAAGGGATCTGATACCCCCACTATTTCTCGTCCACTAGGGGCACATCCATAGGATGTCCATATCTCTGGCTCACTGCATTAAATAGAAGAACCAATTATTCACACGTTCACCTGTGCTCGTCCACATGCACGTCCACTCAACATATCTTCTTTCTCACTGCATGACACATGAGAGTCATCTAGAGTTTCTCGTCAACTATGTTTCTTAGAGGAGGCTAATACATCATCTTCATTTCTGTTCTCATGACAATGCACCTAGCACTTTTGGATTTCACACGTTCACCTTGTGCTCAACCACATTCACGTCCAACTCAACAGATCATCTTTCCCACAGGATAATCATCTGGAGTTCTTCTCATCTCTTTGAATGGAGGAGATCATCCATACATTCGAGCTCTATCTCAGATAAGAACCACAGACCCTCTTCAGGGAATTTCTCTCAGGTTTTTAAGCTGGAGAATATCTCACATGGCTGCAATGATCCACATCTCATAGGTTTGTAAGTTGGAGAATGTCTGTCATAGCTGCAATCATCAACAAGAAGATGGAGCTTCCTCCAACCAAATGCAAGGGTAACAAGCACATGAAATTGAGGATGGTATTGAACAATTCAAAGTGGAATCTCTTTCAATACTTTTGTTATCAATTGTCCATGAAAAACAAAAAAAAAGGATCCTTTAATCCATAATAATTAGGTTACATACCTACGCTCGGGGGGCAACTCAATTGGCAAGTGTCGTGAATATGAAGTTCCATGAGGTTTCGAGTTCAACTCCCCCCAACTTACAATGTGTGTCACGTAAGGGACATCGTGGGCACACCTGGAGGTTATAGTGGTAGCAGTTGGATAACGCAACCACGTGTAATGCGAGCACGTGCCCAACTAGTTGCTGATTCCGCTAGACATTAAAAAAAAAAAATAGGTTACATACCTCAAAAGAACAAACCATGTTTAGAGACTTGGGTTGAAAATATGGATGTTTCTATGATTGTCTTAAATGCATCACCAATGAGTGAGGACAATGACCTTCAAGAACATAAGGAAATAGAGACAAAAATTTAATCATACATAAGGCTGAAACAAAATTTCTTTATAGATTCTCTTATCATTATACACATTTTTCTTTAAGTTAATAATAAAACTTAGCATATTCTAACTAGTCAAAACTAAAGGTATGTAGGATTAATCAATTTGAAAGTTATTGATGTCAAGGAAATATGCCTCTATACAAAATCACACTAATATCACACTAACCAATAGATTAGGTTCAATGAATATTTTCACTATCTAATTCCAAAGCAATAGATTAGGTTCAATGAGTACTTACACTATCTAATTCCTACATGTTGACAATGAAGCATTTTGTAACACACCTTTAGAGTTGGTCCATGCTTGGAATAATTATCCAAGAATTCAAAGGCCCTTTGCAATTATACTTTAATACTTGTGATTCAATTCAACTAAAATGAGCACAAATTGGGTTTATTTTATTGTTCATATAGACAACAACAAATCCAAAACCATAGTCAATCATTGTTACTATTTTTACCTAGTGATTTTGTCATTAACAAACAATAGAATTTAGGAATATTCTTGGTGCAAATTTACACTACATGATCCATTAATACCGTCATTACAAATGATGGAAACTACAAGGATTGGAAGTATACAATATTAGCCTACATTAAACAAAACAATGAACCTTGTTAATATATAAGTAGAAGTTTCTTGCAAAAATACAATAGCTTTTAATGCTCATATTATAGGCTTAGTCATCGCATATATCAAGGAAAGGGTGCATAGAGATAAATTTCAACAATGGAGACAACATATTATAATGACTTAAGAAGCAACTCCAAAAAGTTGAAGTTATCTAAAACACTATGTTGGATAAGAAATTTGGTGAATTGTTTCATTGCTTGCTTACATGTAATTCAACAATGGTTAGTCTTATTATAATTCTTTAGTGGAAAATCAATAAATAATAATGATTATTAAGAGAGATATTTTATCTCATTTTACAATAATTCATTTACAAATAAGTAAATAGAAAAAAAAAATTAATTATAAAATTCTCAAAATATATCAATTATAGTTAAGATATCAAAATTCATTTATTTGTTTAAAAACATGTAAAAGAAAAAAAAAAAATTTATAAAATTCTCAAAATATGTGTGGATTATTGTTAAGATATCACTACTAACATGCAAACTACATAACACTAGCCAAATTTATTTGCATGATATTTAAGAAGATATATGTGGATTGTAGTTAAGATATCACTACTAACATGCAAACTACATAACACTAGCCAAATTTATTTGCATGATATTTAAGAAGATATAGTAAAAAAAAAACTTTTAATGTTTTTAAAATGATATTAAATTTACAAAATATTTTAAAGGCTTTGTTCCTAACCTCGAGTACATTATTAAAAAAAAAAATGTGATGTTATTAAATGATATCAAATTCACAAAATATTTTAAAGGCTTTGTTCCTAGCCTCAGGTACATTTTTCAATTTTTACAGTGATTAGCGCTTAGAAATAAATTTTATAATGGTTATCACTTAAAAAAATAAAAAGACCAAACCAAGTGATGAAAGATACGCATAAGAGGAAAGATATGCATAATGTGAAACTTGAAAATGGACTTTGTCATAAAAGTCTTCATGTTTGAAGAGAGGAAATAAAGTATGAGAATTTTGGGCATGGTTCCTTTTGGAACTCTAAATGGACCTCACCAAGCTTCCATTCCAATGGATTTAATGTTAAAGAATTTTAAACAAAATCATTTTTTTTTGAGTTTTAATAAGGATCCAAAAAGAATAAAGAATAAACTATGTTTAGAGAAAACATGGAAAGCTTAAAATTTAGTTAGTGATAAGTATATTATTTGGTGATATATATATATATATAGAGAGAGAGAGAGTATGTGCATGGTTTAATAAGGATAATGGATAAACAAGTAAAAAAATTAAATAATAAAATAAAATGACATCTTATCAAACTATTCAATAGGCAAAGGAAACAACATGGGTTATGGTTTTTTTTAACTTTTATAAAAGTTGGCCTCATTAAAGTTGTTAACTCTCTATGGACATAGAGATGTTACAACCTAAGTTAATTAATGCATAACTACTAGAGAGAAAAGTCACAACAATATGGGCAGTCACCTCACAATATGGGTTACATGTTGATTGGTCTCACTAGGGGTGTTAACTATGGCACCTCCATAGTGATAATATTCCATTAAGATATCAAATAAATAGTACGATCATAATTATTTAGTTTGTTACAAATAATTGATTATAAAATCTTAAAAAAATAAAGAATAAAGTTGTTGTTATGCAAAGATATAACAAGAAACTTCGTAATAAAGTAGATTCCTTGTAGGACATAAATGACATGCATAAATATAATATTGATCAATTTCAAATTTAGATTTTTTTTTGGCAAGAATCTAACACCCTAATTTGCATTGAAGTCCCATCATAACACAAACTAAAGCCAAGCTTTGTAATGTTGTTACTTAATTACAATGATACTAATGAAGTCTCTTCTCTATAGAATTATATTTCCAATCTTCATGAGCATAATATATCATTCCATGATATTATTACTCAAGTTCAATATGAAGACTTGAAGCATGATTA
The DNA here is from genome assembly GCA_000966675.3 of Picea glauca. Classification (NCBI taxonomy): domain Eukaryota; kingdom Viridiplantae; phylum Streptophyta; class Pinopsida; order Pinales; family Pinaceae; genus Picea; species Picea glauca. The sequence continues at coordinate 282,990 of JZKD02S2361442.1, read as the reverse complement.
TAATCTCTTGCATAAAAAATTAGCCAAAAAGGACAAGTCCATCCTAAATTTGTGTGAACTCAATATGAATTTTGTTAAAGAAGTATGTGATTTAATAAGTACAAAAGAATAATTAATGATTGGTGTTTAAAACATGACACATTACTTTAATAGAGATTTGTTGTTGGTCTTGGTAAAAAGTATGATAAAAATGATGATAATTGGATCTTGCATATTAACAAGACAAGAAAATTTGAATCTTATCGATCGAAATCTCATGAACATATTAAGGCAGAAGAAAACAACACTTGAATATTTACAAAAGGATATACGATGTTTTTAATGCTACTTCTATAGCATGATTTGTTACTCATGAGTAATGTTCTCCTAAGTTCGAGAATCATAATAAAAGGTTTGGTTTTAGATTCCTTCATAAGCGTTTATATACAAGTGGTGGGCTTGGTAAACATGGATAAGGTATTGTTATTCCTATTGAGGCTCAAATGAGTCCAGTGACAATGAAGCTTAGATATTTTAAAAATTCATTGTTAGATGTAGTTCATTCTAATCCTTCTACTAATTTGCAAGAAACACATCTTGCATCTTCTATTATTCCAACAACAGATTCTTCACCATCCACATTTGAGACATATTAGTGCTCCAAACTATAACAATAACATGAGCACATAAATAAAACCAAGATTGCATTCTTAACATGAAAGTGAATGCTTTATTATAAAGTGAATGCTTTATTATAAAGGGTTACAAGCTATTCGAGTCAACCCACTTTATAAAATTGGGATAGACCAAGAAACACACTAAAGTGAAATAAAACATAAACACATAAAATAGCATAAAGTCAAAGTGACTTTATTAATGGTTGTCTAATATCTAATTGACCATTATAATTTGAAATTTACTTTAACACCCTAACTTAATGGTCAATCTACTAACTAAACCAAGCTTATCTCAGAATTAAATATATATTTTTAGGACCTAAAGACTTGGTGAAAATGTCTATAGTTTGGTCATTTATGGGACAATACTGTAGCTCAATAGATCCATGCTCTATAAGTTGTCTAATAAAGTGGCAATGTATCTCAACATGCTTCGGATGCTCATGGAAGACTGGATTCTTGGATAGTTTAAGCACCCCTTGATTGTCACATCATAGGGGTGTTAGCTCTATCTATGAGATATTCAAGTCTAAAAGCATCCTCTTGAGCCAAACTGCCTCACAAGATCATATTATTGCTCCTTGATACCATGCTTCTATTGGTGAAAGGGATATTGCATGTTGCTTCTTGCTAGTCCATGTGACTGCACCTGTGTCAAGGCCGAATATATATCTAAAAGTTGATTTTCTATTGTCCACAAAACTTTCTCAATTTGAATATGTATACCCACACATCCTAGGGTCTTTGCTTCTATTGTACAAAATTCCAAAATAAGTGTCCCTTTCACATATCTCAACGCTCTCTTTGATGCAATCCAATTCTCTACCTTCGAAGCTACCATGAAACTAGAAATGAAGCTCACAATGTCACTCAAATCAGGCCTAGCGGTCATAAGATATATCAATATCCCCACTAGCTTCCTATAGACTGACTCGTTAACTACCTTACTGTTGGTCTTGGCTAAAATCTTTATCCCTTTCTCCATAGGTGTAGACAAAATTTTGCAATTTGTCATTTTGAACTTGTCAAGCAAACTCCTGACATATTTTATTTGTGAGACAAAAATGATGCTACATGTTTTCCAAATTTCTACACCTAAACAATAATGTAGGATGCCTAGATCAATCGTGCCAAAAGATTTACTAATATTGGATTTAATCTTTTCAACAACACTTTCCTCACTGCCTGTAATAATGATGTCATCCACCTAAATAACCAATAAAATGATATCATTACCAATACTTTTGACATAAAAATTGGAATCTAATGACTCCATTGGAACTCATGTTCATCCAAGTACCCGTTAATATTAACGTACCATGCCTGGGGTGCCTACTTCAGTCCATATAGATCCTTCTTTAGTCTATAAACAATATTCTCCTTCCTTGGAACTTGAAACTCCTGTGGTTGATAGATGTATACCTCTTCCTCCAAATCTCGATTGAGGAAGGCACTCTTCACATCCATTTGATGGACCTTCCATCTAAACTGTTCTACCATGGCTAGAAATAATCAGATGGTGCTCATATTTTTTGTAGTAGAAAAGGTCTCCTCATAGTCAGTTCCCTCTTCCTTAGAGAACCATTTTGTGACTGAATATGCCTTGTAATTTTCAAGTGTGCCATCTTCCTTGTAGTTGATATTGTATACCCATTTGTATCGAATGAGTTTCTTCCTTGGTGGAAGAGCTATGATATCCCAAGTCTAATTTTTCATCATACTTTCATGTTAAGCTACCATGGCCTTCTCCCATTCAACTCTCCTTGTTTCCTCCTCAAAAACTTATGGCTCATATATTTCTTAAGTATTGGCCATTAGAGAAAAATTAACCTTGTTTGGTTGTTGTTTTCTCTTACCTCTCAATGATCATCCCTCAATCATTTCACCTACTTGAACATCTCCAATTGTGTTGTGCAACCACTTTGGTCTCTTATTGGGATCTTCCCCATTGAAGCTATCACCATGATATGGGATACCTATACTTGTATCAATATCATCAAAATAATATCCAAGAAAATCCTCATTCTTAAAATCCCCCCTCTCCCTTTCAAGTGGAGCTTCATGAAGCTTGATACCTGAATCCTTATCCGAAAGAAGTTATTTTTCTGTGATTTTGGTATTTGAAAAGGTCTGGAAAGGTACAACTTCCTCATCAACTATGACATCTCTATTTAATCTCAATTGATTGGTGTCAACATCAACTAATCTATAGTCTTTATGATTGTCATTGTACCTTGTGATCATCAGTTTCTTGCTCTTAGGGTATAACTTGGTTATGTTCTCATATGGAATCCAAGCATAAGTAGTAGAACCCAAATACCTTACGATGATTGACTCTAGGCTTCCTCCCAGACCATGCTTCCTCCATGGTCTTATGCTTCACCACTATTGTTGAAGATATACTCAATAGGTAGATTATTGTGGATACTACCTCTAGCCAAAAATGTCGGGAACACACATATTCTCCATCATGCATAGGGCCATCTCTATGATAGTATGGTTTCACCTATCAATCACTCCATTATACTGTGGAGTGTAGGGAGTAGTGCATTGTATTTTGATTCCATATTTAGCACAAAAGTTATGGAATTATTTTGAACATAATTCATTACCATTGTCAAACCTAAGAATGATAGTACGAAACCAGGCTCTTTTGCTACTAATGCTTTAAACTTTCGAAATTCATTAAACACTTTAGATTTCAATTTCAAAAAGTACACCCACATTTTCCTACTATAGTAATGAAAAAACCAGAAGGAAATACTTGGCACTAGTGACTGATGCCATGTTCGTTGGTCCACAAATGTCTGCATGAACCAACTAAAGGACTCTTTGTGTTCTCCAAGTTTTTCCTCTATCAAATTGTTTTTAGTGTAGCTTCCATTCCTAGCAAGATTTGCATACACCTCAAATCTACTACTATATGTCAAGAAGTCCATCTATCAAATTCTCTCGAGCTAACTGAGAGAAGTAGGTCAAGTTAAGATGCCCATATCGTTGATGCCAAAGTGTTTTTTTTTTTTTTGATGCACTCTTAGCTACAAATGCATGCTCCCTTACCTATCCAATGTTAACTAGTCTGAATAGTCCATGGTCCTCCACACTAGGATAAATAGTTTTATTGGTATGCTTGTCAACTATGTAGAATTTGTGATTGCTAAATTTGACATCTAGCTAGGGGTGGTGTCTCATAATCTAGATAACTGATAATAGATTAAGCTACATGCCTAGCACATGGTACACATTACGGAAAATCAACATTTTCCCTCCAAAGGAAATTTGCACATTCCTTTTTCCAACTATTATGTACTCTTCCCCATTGTCAAATATCACTGAATCCTTGGAGGAACAACCAATATACTCTGTGAACCAATATTTCTTGTTGGTGAAGTGTCATGATGCACCTAAATCGATGTACCAAGTGGATGACCTAAGCTAATCTGATGGTTTCTTGTCCATGAATGCATAAAAGGTTGATTCCTTCTCATTTTTATGGTCTGCAACATGAACCTTTTGTTGAGGCTCTCCCTAGTTGGTTTTATGACCAACAACCTCTTTCTACAATTTTTCTTCATATGGCCCACCTTTCCACAATAGTGGCATGTGATGTTCTTTTGACTTTTGGTTGCATTTTCACCACTACCTTGACCTTTATTCTTTTCCCATTTTCCTTTTCCCTTAACATTAGTTGTGTTGAAACAAACCTTGAATTTTTGTTTTTTTTAAAAGATAAAAAGTTGTATTTTTGAGTCTGTGTATTTTTCAAATTTCATAAAGCAAAAATTTTCATCACTAATGAATTCGCGATACCTCTCATGGTTTATTGTTGGATAAAGAAGAGAAAAATCTAAGCGAATATAATTTTTCCAACACTGGTCAAAAGATCTTTTAAACGAGCAGTAATTTTAATTGAGGAATTTTAATCGGAATATCGAGATTCAGAGTTTTACATGAACAAATGTTTAATGCAACTTAAATTGCGAAATCCTGATTCCTGATTTCCCGACGCTTTAAAACTCAATTAAAATGTAATTTAGTTAATTCAGAATTAAAAAGGGTTTAAGCATTAATTTAATCACATCGCGAAATTCAGATTCGCAGTTTTGTGAAGTCAAATAATCTTGTCATTGAGTTTCCCAATTTCCCGATTTCCCGATACATTTAATCCTTAATTAAAGTTTTGAATTGATTTAATTACCGTTAAGAATAATTAAGTGTTAATTAATTACATCGCGATATCGGGATTCCCGGTTTGCTGAGAAGCATGTTTCATGCCATCGGATTTCCCAAAATCCCGATCCCCGATCTTCCGATTGACAATATCCCGAAAAGGTCAAATCTTGATTAATTAAGATAATAAAAATGTTTTAACTTAAATAATACATCGCGATTTCGGCCATCGGGGTTCTTCGATGACATATTTTCATGACATCAAAAGTTCCGAAACTCCGATAAGAATGTTTTCAAATTTAATTCAAGATTAACACTAATTAATCATTCGTATAAACAAGGTTTAAAGTTAAACTTTTTATGAATGATCTTTAATGCGACAATTGTCCAATTGGGTAAGTTTCTATTATATTTGAAAATACTGGGAAAGCTCAAGTACAAACATTAAATGTATATCTTCGGGAATATTTTTGGCATTAAGAGCCTTAGCTTCATAACAGAGGTACAAATCTCAATGCTTTTATGATATATTCGAAGTAAATTTTGAAACATCTACATTATCATTTCGAAGCTAAATTCCTCTCCGTTACAGGTTTTCAAGTGAACACAAGAGCTATGGCACCCAAAAAGGCTTCGAAGAAAAATGAAGAGCAACTAGAAGGTGATATTATTTTCGACACTACTGCATCTGGGGTACACTCTGTCAAGTCATGGAATGAAATTTCTGAAAAACTAGAGGATGAGCTTAAATATCCGGCCACTGATTCAGACAATCACCTCCGAGATATTGCCGAGACTGAGCTTCATAAAGTTGCTGCATGTCTGAGACTTGTGGCATATACCGATATGATCGCCTGGGCACTGGATAAAGTAGATGTTCCGACCAAAAGTATTCTGAACAAGCAAGGAGCTGTTATCTGCTCATTCATGCCTGAACATATCCAAGTAATGTATAAGCTCTCGCCCAATTATAGACACACTTTTAATTCTAAGTTTGTAGCTGCATTTCAAAGAAAAGAGTGCATTGAAGGTGGCCAAACATACACTGACATGATAAGAGGATGGGCCAGAGATGAAAACAAGTTTAGAACCGATTTACATGGAATTTATGCCACGACTTCTTTAAACGAATATATGGTGTGTGTAGCAATGATGTTATGTAGACTCTTTGGGAGAAAGGACCCTTGTTACTTTAATGCAGATTGGACACCTTTCTTAGAGGAAGTTTCAGAGGGACGTAGTTTTAATTGGCATAAAATTTTGTCAGATAACCTTACATCAGAGGTTATGAATTACAAAGCAGCTAGGTCAAAAGGACAACCAATGTCTTTTTATATGTCAGCTTATATCATGGATGCCATTTGCTTTATGACTCCTTTCCCACTAATGAATTGGAGTTGGAATGTTTCTTGCCCAGAGCCTGTTCATAAGTACCATTCAACTCTCTGGGAAGAAAACGCAAAAAATGTTTTTTATGAGGTTTGTCATTATGTAATTATTCCTCTGCACCAAATATCCTTTGGATGCAAACCTCCTCGCATTTCAAATACCATCATAGAAAACCTCAAGTCAGTTGATGACTTGTTCATTGAAGAAAATTTCTCCTATGTTAGGGTTTATGGCTATTCTATTCCGCCTCACGCACTCCCAAAAATTTTACCAGACAGGTTGATATGTAGAGAAGTGGCTTATCAGCTAGTCAATGGTGGAATTGGATTAGAATTAAAAGCTCAGCAAAAAAAAACATGGCCATCATTTCCTGTTTATATAGGAAAATTTGTTTTATTAAACATAGGCCATTCTAAAGGAGAAGCCGAGTCGATAGACGAAGTGAAATTAGCAAGTATAGAGCACAGGAAACACAACCCTTATCAAATAATCAGTCGACATTTCACACAATGTAATTTGAAAGCATATGAACATGAATTTTCAGTTTATGATGATGTTTTTAAAAATGCTAAAGATTATGAGGAAGTGCAGAGCAGAGTGCAAACCTTGTCACTTGATGCACAGGTGGGGTTTGCATCTTTACAAAGAAATAGACGACAATGTCTTCCAAAGGTTTTACAAGGTGAAGTGTCAACTTCAATACCAGAGCAAGAAATTATTCCTCCGGGGTTTGAAACCATTATTCAAGATAAGTCAAGTGACAAAGATAAGTTGAAAAATAACGAAATACCTCCTCAGAATGCAGAGAGTTCTTAGACCAAAGAATCACAGACAAAAAAGGGAAAAGGAATAGAAACAAGTCCAATAATTCTAGATGATATTCCATAAAATGTTGGAGTAACAGTTTCAAAGGAGCTTGGCAGTCCTATTACAACATTGACACCACTACAGTCTACTTTAGGAACCCCTCATGAAGGAGTTCTATATGTAAGTGACTTAGAGCCAATCACCAGAGATGAAATCCCTTCGTCTGATTATTTTTTCAGTAAAAAAAGAAGAGCTGTCTTGAAACAGGAATTACATCATGTAGGAGAAAGAACGATCAAAAAACATAAAATTATCATTGATGGAAAGAAACTAAATGAAGGAGAATTCACTATAGAGATAGCATGAACCATGGGTGCTATAGCATCAGCCAACATGTATTCTGTAGGGAATCTAACAACTATGTTGGAGCAAAAGGATCGGGAAATAATGCAGCTGCAGGACAGATTAAATGAAAATGAGAAAATTATTGGCTGGGGAATACAAAAAGGTCTAGAACAAGATAGACTCAAAGAAATCCAAGAAATCCAAAAGTTGAATGAAAATTTGGATGAGGCAAAACACATGATACAAGTTACTCAAGAACAAGTGCAAAAGCTGGGCGATGAAAATAAATCTCTGCAAGATAAAATTATTTCGATTACTAATCAAGTGATTGAAATGGAACATTTCAAGACTAAAGCATCAGAGATATATGCAAACATTGAGGAAGAACAACATAAAATATTTTGTAATCTGGAAATCATCCAGAACTATTTTCAAGAATCTAATAGGTCTATGGAAAATGTATTGCAGAAAGAAAGAGAAGCTAAAGCAACAAGGAATTCTTTTCAAAAGATAATAACTTCTTTACAAAAAGAAGAAACTGGAAAAACACAAAAATTATCCATTTCAGAGCAGTTAAAATGAGATATAATGATAAAAGTTCGGGAAACAAAATTGGAAGAATATAAAAGAATTACAAAAGGGATCAATGAAGATTGTCAAAGGATCTTCAATCTTATTGAAAAAGATTCAGTAAATATCGGGACAGATGGTTTTTCCGAGTTGTTAGGTGAAGTCAACATTACCAGGTATCAACTGAAAACAAAAGAAGAACTTGAAGAAAAGAAAGCAGAAATCTCAAATATTAAAGTGGTCAACATTGCTGAAATTGATAAGTGGATGATAGCTTCAAGTTCAAAATTGGAAAAGGTTAAATTCACAAATAAATTAATAGCAAGCCAGTTGCCAGGCCTATAAAAAAGTTTTTTCTCTTTTGAAGCAAATGAAGTACCTGAGGCTCCTAAGGTCCTGGTAAACTGTTTAGGGAAATATGCTCAATACGTTGAAGCAGATAAATAAAGTTCTTCAACACAAATTTAAAACTTTGTAAATATTTTTATTTTTAGAATTTTGAAAGAAATTGTAAATGGTTGACATTAGTTTATGTAACCGTAAATTTAGGAGGTTGGTTAGTTACCAACGAATTTTTTTGATAGAGAGGTATAAATATGATTCCGAAAGGTGGAAATAGGGCTTCAAAATTTTTGGAGAAAGCCAATTTTTGTAATATCAGCTTTGAAGTTCATCGGAATATAAACAACAAACAAGATTTTGGATCCTGCAATTTTGTGACTATGTTTCTTCCTCTGTTTATCATGCTTTGTTAAATATTCCTCTTAATGTGTGTTTCTAACAAGTAAATCAATTTGAAGTCATATACATTGTTGTTTGTTGTTTCAGATTGGTTTGGATGTTGAATGTTTTACAGTCTTTCCTCTGGAATTACTTTAGTGATTTTAAGACCTGTAAACCTTTTGTTCCTTAATATTTAATTCTGTTAGAAATCTTGTTTCTCTTTCATCATTGTTAATTGAAATATAAGATTCTTTCTAGATAAAAGCCTTATATTTCTCTGTATCGCGTTCTATTGTTTACGATTTCCAAATTGTTACAAAACCAGGAAACAACCTTGATTGTGTTTTTACATTACTGTTTTAGATTTTAAATTTGTTTCATTAATACCATCTCTGAAAATCTGAAGTAATCAATCTATAAAAACTCATTTATAAACATTTAAAACCCTAACACCCATGACAGTCTCTAGTGGCAGACAACCTAACGTAGAACCTGGGTTTCAGGATCAAACCAGCATTGCACTAAACTTATTTAACACTATTCTGCAAACAACAACCAATAGGGCTGAGTTAGAAAGATCGTGGGCTGCTATTGAACATGATATTAGCATTCAAGAGAAACAGGAAGCAAGACAGAGACAGTTGAGAAACTAAATCTGATCTAGTCTTTCTTTGTTTCTTTATTTTAAAGTATTATCATAAGAATCTTTTTCGGATGCCTTGACGATATGTTTTATAGCCTTAAAACATAAACTCAGGAACAACATCTTTTTGGCGCCGTTGTCAAGGAACGAAGAAACGAATTATTTCCCTGGGAAGAACGACATTGACACTTTCTGTTATTGATAGTGAACAAGAACATAAAACTTTATAAGGCTAAATTATCTTTCACTTGGCGACTCGACTTTAATAAACTGGCTAGTAGCCATAAGAATACCAGAAAAAACCCAGATAGAAAACAGACCTCGCCAGTCTCTAATCTGGAGAAAATCTTAAAATCAAGAAAATCAATTAAGCAAATCGTTTTATCAACTTATTCTGTAGATCCGCCTAATTTTTCACAATCAAATTCGTATGAAACTTTTGAACGATCACTTTCGCTTCCCCCTTCTTTTGACACTTTTTGTTTTCCCGATGTTTCGTCCCCAGTTTTACAAGAATCTTCTCCACACACTATCCCAACTTTAGTCCCAAACCTAACCATGGCGGCACAAGGAGGTGCTGGAGGTGGAGGTGGTGCTCCTGGAGGTGGTCAAGTACCAGTTCCCAGGATTTTTGCCAAAGTGGCTGCTAGGTATGCTCCTCTAGTTCTTCATGTTCCTCTTCATGATCTCCCTAAGAACTATATGAAGAGCCTCCCAAAATTTACAGGGGAGGGTGATTTGACTGCACAAGAACATATCAACTTTTTCGATCAATTCGCAGATATACTTGGAATAGAACATGAAGATGTTTATTCCAGACTACTTGTTCAAACTTTTGAAGGACAGGTGAGAACCTGGTTTCGATCCCTACCAGCCGGATCATTAAGATCTTATGAAGAGCTTGAAAGTGCATTCATCAGACAATAGGGTGAGAGAAAATATCACCTCTACTATCTAACCGAATTCGGAGCCCTAAAAAAGAAAAACTCAGAGTCAGTGCTGGAATTCACACAAAGATTTAATAAATTATACAATAAAATTCTAGCTGAAGTTAAACCTTCACAACCTTCAGCCAAAGTAACTTATGTTGGTGCTTTTGATCCTGACTTTGCTTTACTATTAAGAGAGAGAAGATCATTAGATCTCCCTAAAATGCAAGATGATGCAGTTTAAATTGAATCCAATATGATGGCATCGGGAAAACTTAAAGCAAAGACTGAAAATGTAAATAAAGAAAATAAAAAATTTAAAGAACAAGGTGGACCTTCAGGGTCAGGAAAATCTGCTGGAGATAGAATAGATGAGATGGCTAGGGTCATCCAACAACTCTCAAACAAAATTTCGAAAATGGAGTTGGAAAAACCTAGAAGAGATAATTTTCCCAGGAAAGACTTCTGAAAAAATCCTGAACCTCAGGGACCACATAAAACAATAAAAAATGAAGATCAAAAAATTCAAGCACCTTTTAAAAGTGAATATTATATTGTAGAGGAAGATTTTGGCGAGTTTGAAGAATTGGACGAAGATATTAGTAATCTTGGTGATGATAATAGGTATCCTTATTTATCTAGACAAGATTATGAAGCATCTTTGATTAAAGAAAGTAAATCAGAAGATAAAGTTAGCAATAATGCCACTGATGATCATACATATCAAAGTGTTGCAGATGATATTATTGCTGATTTGCAGGGAAAATATAATCTGAGATCGAGAAATAAAAATCTCCCTAATGTTCAAACGAAAAAAGGTTTTACTTAGAAATGATACTAATGAGGAAAACCCAAAAGTTGCAGATAAACAGTCTGCAAAAAGAAATACAACAGATAACCTTGTACAGTTAGAGCTAGTAGGAACAACCCCTGTAAATACACAAGCTCCGATAAAAGAAAATAAGGTTACATCACAACGAAAAAACTGAGAAAAAGGTTATGGAAGCCCCGCACATTGAGAATGACAAGGCCCTAGGCAACTTTAACTTGGAAAACGAAATAAGCAAGATCAAAATTCCTATCCCCCTTGTCGAATTAGCTAAAAATCCAGTGTACCGAAAACAAATAGCCAAAATGATTAATTTTTCTAAAAATGAAAGTTAGGTCGACACAATTAACTTAGAAGATGATAAACCTATCATAGTTTTCGGACCGCACGTAGAAGGGGCAAAAGATACAGTGGCTCCTTTTTATATCACACTTACTATTTTTGACCACCTTTTACACAACTGTATGTTGGATTCTGGAGCTTCTCATAATGTCATGCCTAAAGCGATAATGGATAAACTTGGTCTCGAAGTCACAAGACCCTATGGTGATTTGTATTCTTTTGATTCGAGAAAGGTTAAATGCATAGGGATGATTAAAGACCTAGTGGTTAATTTGGCCCTGATACCCGCTAAAAGTATCCTTATGGATGTAGTAGTTGCAGATATTCCCCCAAAATATGGAATGCTACTATCTAGATCATGGGGTGCTAAGCTTGGAGGATCCCTCCAGTTAGATATGACATACGCTACGATTCCTGTTTTCGGTGGACAACTCACTCGTCTATACAGGGAAACTCAGATGGCATTCACTGTGAGTGATCCAAAAAATCCTAAAAATCATCCAGTGTATATCGCAGATCAAGATTTAGGGAACTGTATATTATCGTTAGATGATGATTTTGAGATAGATGTAGATGATAAAGATACAGAAGAAAAAATTCAAAAAAATGAAATAAAAGAAAATGTATATAATACTGGTACATGGAAAATGTTTTTTGATGGTGCTTCCTCCTATCTTGGTGCTGAGGCTGGAGTACTCCTTATTGCCCCTGATGATCAATTTGTGATCTCTTTTTCTTATAGACTCCAGTGGTATATAGACTGTACAAATAATGTATGTGAATATGAGGCTTTAGTACTTGGTTTAGAAGCTGCGAGAAAAATGAAAATTAAAAATATTGAAGTATTCGGTGATGCTGAATTAATCATAAAACAAGTAAATCGGCAATATCAAGCTAAACATCCTAGATTAAGGTCTTATAGAAACTATGTATGGGATTTAATTGAGAATTTATTCACTTCTGCGAATTTTCATTTTGTCCCTAGATCCGAAAACCAACAGGCTGATGCTTTAGCTAAAGCTGCATCAACATTTACACCCCCGACAACTTTTAATTTAAAATACCATATTCAAATGAGACATCGTCCATCCATACCCGATAATGTACAACATTGGCAAGTGTTTGAAGACGATGAACAACTTAGAAAGTTTCTTGAATCTTTAGATGAGTTTTCAGAGACATATAATGATCAGGAGAATCAAAATGATCCAAGTTGGATCATGCAGGAAGGGGAAGATGCAAAAGAGTTTCATGATAAAATAGCTAACCACCGGATGCTTGTCCTTAAAAACAATCAAATCCCCAAAGGTCTAATTCCTTTGGAAAGACTCTTTAATAAAGATGACATTCCTTCTAAAACTACTCTGCAACCTCAACCAGAAGAGGTTGAAGATTGTAACATAGGAACTGTAGATAATCCCAAAATGGTTAAGTTATTTAAATTTTTATCAGAAGAAAATAAAAACAAATACATAGAATTGTTGAAAAAATATAAAGATGTGTTTGCATGGTCATACGAAGATTTGAAAACATATGACACTTTGGTGATAGAACACAAAATACCACTTAAACCAGGTGTCAAACCGTTCAAGAAAAAACTCAGACAGTTTAACCTGATCTTATTACCTGTTATTGAGAAAGAAGTTAAAAAACTTTTAGACGCTAAGATTATTGTTCCCTTAAGATATTCTGATTGGGTTGCTAACCTAGTACCAGTGAGAAAGAAGAATGGGGAAATCAGATTATGCGTTGACTTTAGAAATTTAAATAAATCTTCTCTTAAAGACAACTATCCTCTACCAAAAATGGATCACGTTCTTGAAAAAGTAGTAGGGGCTACTAGGATGTCCATGATCGATGGCTTTTTAGGATATAATCAAATTGCTGTTAGTGAGCATGATAAGGAAAAAACTGCATTCACCACTCCTTGGGGTACCTTTATGTATGATAAGATGCCATTCGGACTAATGAATGTAGGAGCCACTTTTCAACGAGCAATGGATATTGCTTTTGTCGGCGAACGAGATAAGTTTGTAGTTATATATCTCGATGACCTAATTGTTTTTTCGAAATCAGATGAAGACCATATAATTCATTTAAAACAAACTTTTGAAAAATGTCGTAAGTTTGGTCTTTCATTAAATCCTAAAAAGTCTCATTTCGCCATGCAGGAAGGCAAGTTGTTAGGTCATATAGTGTCCCGAGATGGTATCAAAATTGATCCTAAAAGAGTAGAGGCCATAGAAACATTAGCTATTCCTAGAAATGTTAAAGAAATTCAATCTTTTTTAGGAAAAATATTTTTTTTGAGAAGATTTGTTCCTAACTTTGCTGAAATTGTCAAACTGATTACAGATATGCTCAGGAAGAACATCGAAGTTAAGTGGACAGAAGAAGCAAAGGCATCCTTTTCTCACATTAAAAAAGTTATAAGTGAGGCGCCAGTTTTAGCAAGTCCAGATTATCTTAAGGATTTCCTCATTTTTTCTTTTGCCTCTGAACATACGCTTGCTGTCATCCTCCTCCAGAAGAATGAAAAGGGTTTCGAACAACCCATCGCCTTCTTCAGTAAAAGCCTCTGAGACGCTGAGCTTAAATACAATATAGTGGAAAAGCAAGCTTACACAATGGTTAAATCTTTAAAGGCTTTTAGAACGTATGTATTACATTCCAAAATCATTGCATATGTACCTACCAGTGCTGTAAAGGATATCTTAGTTCAAGCAGACAACGATGGTAAAAGAGGTAGATGGATGGAAAAAATTCAGGAATTTGACTTGGAGGTTAAACCAACTAAATTAGTGAAAGGACAGGGTTTAGCTAAACTTCTAGCTGAATCTAATTTTAAGGCTCTTGGGATAAACAGTGCTCAAGATGAAGAAGGATGGATAGATATGAATGAAATTGATGATCAAATAATTGAAAACAAGATTGAGGACAAATTCGTTTCGTCTGGTTGGTATAAGGATATAGTAACATATTTATTAACTTTGAAATGTCCAGATGATTTGTCACCTTCCAAAGCCAGAACACTAAAACTGCATGCAGTTAAATACTACATTTCCGAGAAAAGATTATACTGGAAAGATCCTCTTGGTTTCCTCCTAGTATGTCTGGTTGAATTAGAGACAGAGGAAGTTATAAGTCAGTTTCATGAAGGGGTCTGTGGAGGGCATCATGCTTGGAGAGAAACAACATATAAAATTTTAAGAGCTGGTTATTACTGGCCCAAACTTTTCCCAGATGTAAATGCCAAGGTGAGAGCTTGTAGCCCTTGCCAATTTTTTACTAGAAAACCTAAGTTACCAGCTATGCCGCTAGTCCCAGTCAAAACATAAGCTCCTTTCCAGCAATGGGGGATTGATTTCATAGGTGAGATAAATCCACATTCAAGTGCCCAACATAGGTGGATTCTCACTGTCACAGATTATTTCACCAAATGGGTGGAAGCGATCCCTACAAGGAAGGCCACTGATTCAGTGGTTATAGATTTTTTGGAAGAGAATATATTGGCAAGATTTGGCTGCCCTAAAAAGATAGTTACAGATAATGCACAGGCTTTCAAGTCTATGGCAATGGTCAGCTTCTGTTAAAAATATAATATTGTGCTAGGACATTCCACAGCTTACTATCCACAAGGAAACGGTCTGGCTGAATCTTCTAATAAGAGTTTGATTAGTATAATTAAGAAAGTCTTAAATGAAAATAAGAAATCTTGGCATTTACATTTAAAGTATGTTTTATGGGAAAATCGGATAGGAACGAAGAAATCTATCGGTACTTCACCATTTCAAATGGTTTATGGCACAGATGTAGTATTGCCCATAAACCTAGCACTTCCTGTGATGAAGTTGTGGCAGGATGAGAAGGAAGAGCCAAATCCTCTCACTAGAAGAATAAACCAATTAATTGAAGTCCAACAGCACAGGGATGTAATAGATGAAAAGTTACAGAAGTACCAGGATAATATGAAGCTGTTATTTGATCGCAAGGCCAAGAACAAAAACTTTCTCCTAGGAGATCTAGTTTTGAGGTGGGAGGCTCGAAAGGAAGATTCGGGAAAAAATGGTAAATTTGATCACATCTGGTATGGACCCTTTAAATTATCATCTTCTGAAGGTAAAAAATCCTTTCTACTGGAAAATTTAGATGGTAAGATCCTAAATGCCCCTGTTAATGCACGATTCTTAAAGCATTACATGGTATAAAAAAAAAAAAAAAAAATTAAAAAAAAAAATGGTTTGTATATACTGGTTTTTTTCTCAAATTTAAAAATAAAAAATAAAAATAAAAATAAAAATAATACACAGATTTATTTTTGAAATTATTTCTGAGGTATTCTGGTTTTTACATGGTTGAGAAGACTCCTTTAATACCATCAGCATCATCTTTTAGAAATTTGTATCATAGTTGAAAAGATTTTGTATCGACGTTTAAAATCATCACATAATTGAATCCAGTTAGGTCAGTTTTCATGATTTTTCTCTCTGACTAAAAATGGTTAGGTTTGAGATTAACTTTAAATATCTTAAGTTGTTTAACAGTTTGTCTGAACTTTTAAGCTTGCTCAAAAGAATATCCCTTGAAAATATTTTTCCCTTTTTCTCTATAGACTAAGAGATTTTGAAGGTTGAGAAAAATTGGTCTAGAATAATCAAAACAAGTTGACAAACCTTTATTATAAAATTTTACACAGATCACCACCCCTGAGATATTAAGTATCACTGATTGCCCCCGCTTCGTAAGCATGAGCTAACTATAAGACAGATGGTGAAAGGAAATTCAAAATTGATTGCCCCCATCTAGTCCTACAGACGATGAAAGAAAATTCATTTAAATGATTGCCCTCGTCTAAAAATAAAAAATAGATAACTTCACCGGGGTACTGAACAGGCCTGCTGGCAGTGAAACAATGTCTAAACATAAAATTAACATTCGAAGCGGTGAAAGGAAATTCAATAAAAAGGGACAGATAACTTCACTGGGGTACTGAACATGCCTGCTGGCAGTGAAGCAATATCTGAGGTATCTGTAAGGTTGTCATACTTATCTGTAACTCTATTCTAGTAATCAATTGTTCAAAAACCGGATATTCGTCTTAAGCCAAATAGAGCTTCCCAGTTTTAAAATTACGAATTTTATTTCGATTGATGCAAGCTGAAATGTTCAATAATCTATTGAGTTTCTAAATATTGTTCTAATCATCTCAATACTAACTCAATTTTGGAATGAGAAGAGGAATTTTGAAGAAGACTATAACTGAATTTCAAATAAGTGAGAAGTTTTGAAAAGGTTTTCAAAGACTTTATGTATTTTATTTTCTTACTCCTTGATCAGTTTATCAGAGATAAACCCTTGACACCATTACCCAATGAAGGCACTGAGTCTACAAGTTCTCCTCGTCCCGCAGGGAGACGAGGTCCCCAGTTGGAGCCTATGTTGAAACAGACCTTGAATTTTTTTTTTTTTTTTAAAAGATAAAAAGTTGTATTTTTGAGTCTGTGTATTTTTCAAATTTCATAAAGCAAAAATTTTCATCACTAATGAATTTGCGATACCTCTCATGGTTTATTGTTGGATAAAGAAGAGAAAAATCTAAGCAAATATAAGTTTTACAACACTGGTCAAAAGATCTTTTAAACGTGCAGTAATTTTAATTGAGAAATTTTAATCAAAATATTGGGATTCAGAGTTTTACATGAACAAATGTTTAATGCAACTTAAATTGCGAAATCCGGATTCCCGATTTTCCGACGCTTTAAAACTCAATTAAAATGTCATTTAGTTAATTCAAAATTAAAAAGGGTTTAAGCATTAATTTAATCACATCGCGAAATCGGGATTCACGGTTTTGTGAAGTCAAATAATCTTGTCATTGAGTTTCCCGATTTCTCGATTTCCCGATACAGTTAATCCTTAATTAAAGTTTTGAATTGATTTAATTACCGTTAAGAATAATTAAGTGTTAATTAATTACATCGCAATATCGGGATTCACGGTTTGCTGAGAAGCATGTTTCATGCCATCGGATTTCCCGAAATCCAGATCCCCGATCTTTCGATTGACAAAATCCCGAAAAGGTCAAATCTTGATTAATTAAGATAATAAAAATGTTTTAACTTAAATAATACATCGCGATTTCGGCCATCAGGGTTCTTCGATGACATATTTTCATGACATCAAAAGTTCCAAAACTCCGATAAGAATGTTTTCAAATTTAATTCAAGATTAACACTAATTAATCATTCGTATAAACAAGGTTTAAAGTTAAACTTTTTATGAATGATCTTTAATGCGACAATTGTCCAATTGGGTAAGTTTCTATTATATTTGAAAATACTGGGAAAGATCAAGTACAAACATTAAATGTATATCTTCGGGAATATCTTTGGCATTAAGAGCCTTAACTTCATAACAGAGGTACAAATCTCAATGCTTTTATGATATATTCAAAGTAAATTTTGAAACGTCTACATTATCATTTCGAAGCTAAATTCCTCTCTGTTACAGGTTTTCAAGTGAACACAAGAGCTATGGCACCCAAAAAGGCTTCGAAGAAAAATGAAGAGCAACCAGAAGGTGATATTATTTCCAACACTACTGCATCTAGGGTACACTCTGTCAAGTCATGGAATGGAATTTCTGAAAAACTAGAGGATGAGCTTAAATATCCGACCACTGATTCAGACAATCACCTCCGAGATATTGCCGAGACTGAGCTTCATAAAGTTGTTGCACATTCGAGACTTGTGGCATATACCGATATGATCGCCTAGGCACTGGATAAAGTAGATGTTCTGACTAGAAGTATTCTGAACAAGCAAGGAGCTGTTATCGGCTCATTCAAGCATGAACATATTCAAGTAATGCATAAGCTCTCGCCCAATTATAGACACACTTTTAATTCTGAGTTTGTAGCTGCATTTCAAAGAAAAGAGTGCATTGAAGGTGGCCAAACATACACTGACATGATAAGAGGATGGGCCAGAGATGAAAACAAGTTTAGAACTGATTTACATGGAATTTATGCCACAACTTCTTTAAACGAATATATGGTGTATGTAGCAATGATGTTATGTAGACTCTTTGGGAGAAAGGACCCTTGTCACTTTAATGCAGATTGAACACCTTTCTTAGAGGAAGTTTCAGAGGGACGTAGTTTTAATTGGCATAAAATTTTGTCAGATAACCTTACATCAGAGGTTATGAATTACAAAACAGCTAAGTCAAAAGGACAGCCAGTGTCTTTTTATATGTCAGCTTATATCATGGATGCCATTTGCTTTATGACTCATTTCCCAGTAATGAATTGGAGTTGGAATGTTTCTTGCCCAGAGCCTGTTCATAAGTACCATTAAGCTCTCTGGGAAGAAAACGCAAAAAATGTTTTTTATGAGGTTTGTCATTGTGTATTTATTCCTCTACACCAAATATTCTTTGGATGCAAACCTCCTCGCATTTCAAATACCATCATAGAAAACCTCAAGTCAGTTGCTGACTAGTTCATAGAAGAAATTTTTTCCTATGTTAGGGTTTATGGCTGTTCTATTCCGCCTCACGCACTCCCAAAAATTTTACCAGACATGTTGATATGTAGAGAAGTGGCTTATCAGCTAGTCAATGGTGGAATTGGATTAGAATTAAAAGTTCAGCAAAAAAAAACATGGCCATCGTTTCCTGTTTATATAGGAAAATTTGTTTTATTAAACATAGGCCATTCTAAAGTAGAAGCTGAGTCGATAGACGAAGTGAAATTAGCAAGTATAGAGCACAGGAAACACGACCCTTATCAAATAATCAGTCGGCATTTCACACAATGTAATTTGAAAGCATATGAACATGAATTTTCAGTTTATGATGATGTTTTAAAAAATGCTAAAGCTTATGAGGAAGTGCAGAGCAGAGTGCAAACCTTGTCACCTGATACATAGGTGGGGTTTGCATCTTTTCAAAGAAATAGACGACAATGTCTGCCAAAGGTTTTACAAGGCGAAGTGTCAACTTCAATACTAGAGCAAGAAATTATTCCTCCGGGGTTTGAAACCATTATTTAAGATAAGTCAAGTGACAAAGATAAGTTGAAAAATCCCGAAATACCTCCTCAGAATGCAGAGAGTTCTCAGACCAAAGAATCACAGACAGAAAAGGGAAAAGGAATAGAAACAAG
>JZKD02S2361442.1:244879-263094 GCA_000966675.3 Picea glauca | reverse complement strand
GTGATTGAAATGGAACATTTCAAGACTAAAGCATCAGAGATATATGCAAACATTGAGGAAGAACAACAGAAAATATTCTGTAATCTGGAAATCATCCAGAACTATTTTCAAGAATTTAATAGGTCTACGGAAAAGGTATTGCAGAAAGAAAGAGAAGCTAAAGCAGCAATGGATTCTTTTCAAAAGATAATAACTTCTTTACAAAAAGAAGAAATTGGAAAAACACAGAAATTATCCATTTCAGAGCAGTTAAAAGGAGATATAATGATAAAAGTTCGGGAAACAAAATTGGAAGAATATAAAAGAATTACAAAAGGGATCAATGAAGATTGTCAAAGGATCTTCAATCTTATTGAAAAAGATTCAGTAAATATCGGGACAGATGGTTTTTCCGACTTGTTAGTTGAAGTCAACATTACCAGGTATCAGTTGAAAACAAAAGAAGAACTTGAAGAAAATAAAGCAGAAATCTCAAATATTA
Organism: Picea glauca; assembly: GCA_000966675.3. Taxonomy (NCBI): domain Eukaryota; kingdom Viridiplantae; phylum Streptophyta; class Pinopsida; order Pinales; family Pinaceae; genus Picea; species Picea glauca. The sequence goes on along the minus strand of JZKD02S2361442.1, from coordinate 262,613 downwards.
AAGTGGTCAACATTGCTGAAATTGATAAGTGGATGATAGCTTCAAGTTCAAAATTGGAAAATGTTAAATTCACAGATAAATTAATAGCAAGCCAGTTGCCAGGCCTACAAAGAATTTTTTTCTCTTTTGAAGCAAATGAAGTACCTGAGGCTCCTAAGGTCCTGGTAAACTTTTTAGGGAAATATGTTCAATACATTGAAGCAGATAAAGAAAGTTCTTCAACACAAATTTAAAACTTTGTAAATATTTTTATTTTTAGAATTTTGAAAGAAATTGTAAACGGTTGACATTAGTTTATGTAACCGTAAATTTAGGAGGTTGGTTAGTTACCAATGAAAATTTTTGATAGAGAGGTATAAATATAATTCTGAAAGACGGAAATAGGGCTTCAGAAATTTTGGAGAAAGCCAATTTTTGTAATATCAGCTTTGAAGTTCATCGGAATATAAACAACAAACAAGATTCTGGATCCTGCAATTTTGTGACTATGTTTCTTCCTCTGTTTATCATGCTTTGTTAAATCTTCCTCTTAATGTGTGTTTCTAACAAGTAAATCAATTTGAAGTCATATACATTGTTGTTTATTGTTTCAGATTGGTTTGGATGTTGAATGTTTTATAGTCTTTCCTCTGGAATTACTTTAGTGATTTTAAGACCTGTAAACCTTCTGTTCCTTAATATTTAATTCTGTTAGAAATCTTGTTTCTCTTTCATCATTGTTAATTGAAATATAAGATTCTTTCTAGATAAAAGCCTTATATTTCTCTTTATCGCGTTCTATTGTTTACGATTTCAAAATTGTTACAAAACCAGGAAACAACCTTGATTGTGTTTTTACATTACTGTTTTAGATTTTAAAGTTGTTTCATTAATACCATCTCTGAAAATATGAAGTAATCAATCTATAAAAACTCATTTATAAACATTTAAAACCCTAACACCCATGAAAGTCCCTAGTGGCAGACAACCTAATGTAGAACCTAGGCTTCAGGATCAAACCAGCATTGCACTAAACTTATTTAACACTATTCTGCAAACAACAACCAATAGGGCTGAGTTAGAAAGATCATGGGCTGCTATTAAACGTGATATTAGCATTCAAGAGAAACGGGAAGCAAGACAGAGACGGTTGAGAAATTGAATATGATCTAGTCTTTCTTTGTTTCTTTATTTTAAAGTATGATCATAAAAATCTTTTTCGGATGCCTTGACGGTATGTTTTATAGCCTTAAAACATAAACTCAGGAACAACAAGTTGCAAAGGCCTATCCTAAACCCTCAGTCTCTCTGCCACTACATAATTGTTTCCTCCATCTATCTTATTGTAAAATCATATTACATAGCTCATCAAACTTCACGCCAACAATCATATCAATATTTAAGGGAATTTTGAAGTAAATATGGGCCTCAAAGCAAAAAATGTATTATTAAAATCGAATTTAAAAGAACCAATAGGATTCAAGATGATGATGTAAACCATTAGGGTAAATGTTTTTGAAGGGAAAGGAAGAAAACTGTCCTTTTTAATCATATTTTTGATTGATGTTCTTATAGGTTCACTAAATTTTTGAGTGTAGGAATTCATTGGATGCATAATTAAAATTCCACATCCAACAAGTTCCTACTCTTGATATTTGAGTGAACCTATAAAGAGATAAATCAAAAGTACAATTAAAAAAAAAAATATTCCTTTTTCTTTGAAAATTCATAACTCTTATTTTATTATTTTAACTATTATTTTGTTATTTTCCTTAGGAGGCCCATTTTATACCTTGAATTTCCCTAATGGATGTTTAGGGTCTCAATAAAGTGCTCATAAGATCATGGTAGCCCTTTTAGCATGATTACCACAATGTCCTCTTCTTTCATCTTCTGACTAATGGCATACAATTGTTCTATAATATCCTAGATCTTGAGTAAGTGCTCTTGTAATAACACACTCTCATCCATTGTGATAAATAAAAACATATTCTTCAAGAAGAAGACTCTTCCATTGTCCAAAGTCTCATGCAAATCTTTTGTATGCTTCCAAATCTCTGTTGAAGTCTTCCTTATTTGGACCTCATGAAGCATTTCATCTATCACAGACAACCTAAGCAACATATTTCTTCTTTATTTCTCTCATCAAACTTATTTTGGTCTCTACCCATAACTCTTAATTGTGTATCATTACTTAGGATGATAGAATCCAAGCACGTGTACTCAAATATGTCTAACATAAGTTGCTTCCATGTATTGTATTTCTTTCTAGAGAACCTCTGGCTACCTTCCAACTTGATGTTGGGTAAAGAGGACATTGGTACAACTCAAAAATGTAGAAGTAGACACCAAAACAAAGAAAAATGTTGAAAATACATGAACTTTCCTCCCTCAATCTATAATCTCGGAGTAAGAACACCTAGACATTGGCTCTAAACAGTGGTAGTAGCCATGTATTGTTGAAAAACACACATATTTCTGATAAATCTATCTAAAAGCAACCCAAAAAACAATATATATGCTCCCAAATAGATAAAAAGACACAAATCTTAACATATTTTCTCTCAAACAACTCCAAAACAATTATATTTGATAACAACCAACAACAAAATGATTAGTTTATCCTTGGATCTACTAAAAAACATCAAATTAGCAACCAATTCTTCTAGATATGCAAATATGGGTAGCGATATAAGAAAGAGCAGATTCAATTTGTTCTTAAATCCTTTGAAATGTAAAAAAAATCTAGAAATTTCACTTAAAAGTAGGTTGTATAGTTAAAATTTCTTGATTGGCAGCGAGAATTATGAATCTGTATAGTTTTAGAGTCAAGTGGTGGTTGTATGTATTTTTCATACAGTCCATATGATTAGATCTAGTTGTTGTACGATATGTATGGTTGCTGGCAATTGATCTGTACATTGATGAATGTATGAAAATGTACAATTGTCGAGTTTGGAAACTATACAACTATCATACGGTAGTACAACTAAGTTTATGTACAATTTAACCCCCCCCCTTTTTTTTTCTTTTCGAACCCAACTTTAAAACTGAGAAATTTTCAAACTTGGCTTTTAAAATAGAAAATCGATCAATCTTAGTTCCTAATGATCCAAAACTGTAATGTCCCGCCCGTTACCACAACAAATAGTGATGTACAAAAGGTATATATATATATATATATATATATATATATATATATTCTTCGCGTTAGGAAATTAAAATTGTCACAACATAAATTAATAGCATCACAAGAGACACATCATCGTAATCAATAACGACAAAAAACCAACTCATTAACATAAATAATAGTGACACATGATCACCACATAAACATAAATAGCAACGCAATTCGACACATCACAATGAACCGAAGAAAAATACTAATAAATGATTAATCATGTCACTGAATATTAAAATAACTACCCGCCCAACCTATCCTACATGGTTAGGACCTCCAAGAAACATAAGCGACGCTCAAGTCCAGGATTCATTCGATTGATTTTGACCACTCAAGGTGTCAGGATTGGTGATTGTTCTGAGGAACAAGGAAGTATCTAAATCCCAAAACTCAATCACATGCCACTACTCAACTAGAATTATCAAGATACTTTATCATCAATTCATCATAGTGCAAATAATAATATACTCTACCTAATAAATATTTCAACAACAATTGAGCGTAATGAGTAAGTGGATTTTACATAAGAATAATAAATCAAGAGTGCATTTACAACCTTAATCTCATATAGCTTAACTATACATCTTCATCTTAAGAAATAAAGAAATGCTAAAATTTCATAGTCATTAAGAGAACCCATAGAAAGATAAATCTTCTCAAGACGTATATTAAATTTAACACTACTTGCATTATGTATCCATCTATAAACTAATAGAAATCATTAATAAACATCATTTATTAAGAAGTCAATGCTTGCATAACCCTCCTTAATGAACTGAGAGGGTCAATCATAACTACAACATGGAAGGAGTCCAATGCTACCTTACCCTTATATTGCACAAGAACTATGAGAAATTTTACCCCTAACTAGAATAGAGAATAAATTCACATACTATCTTGCACGTCCAAAAGAAGACCTAAGAGGATCATGACATAATAAGGTAATGTAATGAGGAATTTATAATCCCACTATGTATCTTAATGAGGTAAATTACATTATTATGCATCAAGGTAAGAATACTACTTTACATATCCGATTGTAATAAATAAGAGAAAACCCAGTCCCTAATGAGTAATAGTTATAAGGATTTTAATTATTAGTTCACGTCATCGTTTATATCCCATAAGAATATTAAGCTCTTCTTGGGCAACACAAAAGATTTAATATTAATCTTTAATTCAATCAATGGTTCCATGAGGATTGAAACTTTCAAATGCTAAACTCAAGACTTCAATGCTTCCTTAATTATTTTTAAAGCTGCTTGCATGTTCCTTTTGAAGAACTAAGAAAATTAACATGCTATTACCACAATGAGTTTCTTATACCTTCCTATATCCCCATTAAATTTTTTAAGATATCTCGGTCCCATACATAATGGTTAAATAAAGGGCTCACTACTGGCTTAATTCCATTCAAGAGTTAAGGAAAGACCCAATCTAATTAACAATGATAGAATAACTAAATTTTAACCTGTAACTCTATGTTTATGGATTTAGGAAGGACCCACTTTATTTATCAATACAATAAATGATATGCTAAATCGCCTCTTCAATATATGAACCAAGAAGACCAAAAAAATCAATTGTGTGATAATCTAAGGTAACAATTCTCGTTTACAAGGAGCGATTTTATGGCGGAAGCATTCTCACATGGAAGGTACATTTAAAAATTTAAACCGCCAATCTTCTCGCAATCCAAATGGGATTGACTCAACAGGAAGCAAGGTGCAATCAATGCCTTTGGATAAATTGGGCAGCGATAACATTCAATCTGAATTTAAAATCCACAAGCAAGGAAGCGAAAAGGGAGACGTCCAAGTCTAAAGAGTTACACATGACACCACCATGAGGAGGGAGGGAGATAAAGGTTTGAACAACAAGTGTTGATAGTGACCTCTTAACTTCAACAAAGGGAGAATTCCCCTGTAGCGACCCGAACTCCCAACCTAGATCTGGCAGCTCTACCACAAGGGAATATGGCGTTTCTTTTTACAAAAGTCTGGGATCCCCAAGGTAAAATCCAGTGACCAAAAATATCCATCTCGGCAAGGATGGAATCATAAACATACCCAAGGTTTTGGAAATTTCATTAGCAACACTTTTACTCACTCGCGGAATGGTGGTCACATGCCAATCATTTCATAGATTGGATTCCAATCTAACTTTAAAAGGGCCCCAAAATTCACACCAGAATTCAAGGGTGTGCAACCACCAGGGAAAATTGGTGAGTGGATTTCCCAAGGAACATGCGTAAATTTATTTTAAACAAAATCAATAATTTCCAATGGCAGCAGCCAAGGAAAAATTCGGAATTTTAGGTGTAGATTTCTAGCAACGATCAACAAATCCAATATTTTTAGTGGATAATCTAACCATAGCAAGCAATGAAAATCGTAATGAATTGAGAAAATAACATACAGCGAAATAAAGTTCCGATACATTATGTTGAAGGTGGAGTTGGCAACAATGCCAAAATCTCATTCCAATACACAACCATTGAGGACTCATACAATTCGATATAAAAATCATGCTGCTTACGGAAAATTTCTAAACCATGTGTACAATTTAATTCATATTATAAGTACAAAACTCAACAAGAATACCGTGACCAAAGACAACATAGTTTTCCTTGGAGATGATCTTTGTCAACTCGCGTTCCTTCCGACCTCCCGCTTTCTAATCGTTGAGAATTCATCGGTACTTCCCAATCAATGGTAGGGGTACTCTTCTTCTCCCTTATCTCATTGAGCCGAAAAGGGGCCACACACACACAACAAGAAATCCTCTAGCACCAAGCTTTCCTCGCAAGGTAGAGCCACCACTCTCTCTCTCAAGCTGGGTATCCCAACTCTCACATGTAAAACTAGTCAACAATAATTCGACAACATAACTTTACCAATAACCAATCTCTTCTTTTTCCTATCTTGACCATTTGTTTTATAGGAACGCTCTCACTGACACATCCCCACTTGCACAATTAATTTTCTTTTTAATTAAATAAATTATAATTATTTCCCCCTTACACTTGTCATCCTCTCCCCAAGTTGCACAAGTAATTCCACATTTTATTTTAATTAAAGTCAATTTCCCTCACCTTTCCTAAATGCGCTCCTTAAATCACTTCTAGTTGTCTCTGTATTCCCCATATTCCCATTTAATGACTGGCACCTTACTAAATCTGAGCTGAGTTAAAATATGAGTCTTCTTCTAGTTAGACTAGTGTTAACTAGACTCTAGATACCTTTCTATGCATACACATTCTTTCATGTTTATTTCTTTCTTATTTAAAAAACCCTTTTTTTATATTTTCTTGCACATATGTGTCTTATATCAAATCTTTAAATACATTTCACCTTTTCTTAATTCTTAACTTGACTTACTTCATTCTTTTTTTTATTTAATTTATAATTTGGTTTTAGTTTTCTTACCAGACTTAGACTTACGCTTAATTTTTGAATAGGATTAGACTTTCATTTGGGGATTTGTAAGTAATAAGTTTCTCATTAGTTATTCATATCTGACAAGGTCTAAATATTTTCAAGGTTTACAATTATTCTTTCAAGGTTTTCTAGGCCACCTAGATTCATTGACTCAAGTTTTATTTACGTGATGTGCCTTTCAAGACACACTCTGTGCCCCAAGGGTGCCACTCACCTTTGACTGGTTTTGGTAGTTGTCCAACCCTTGGAGTCAATACTCCATTCAAGTGACCTTGTGAGAGACTAATGGATTCTAAGGAATAAGGGCCCCGCCTTATTGCGCGCTTCTTAGAATCTTCATGAGAGACTGTCTTAGTCTGCCCTCACGACATCATGGACCTCTCGAACTAAGGAATTGTTAACCTACAATTCGAGCCATGGCAAGAGTGTTAGTAGGCTGTGACAGGGACGTTGCCACACCTCTCCCTCAATATCTAGTTTCTGTGCATGCCTCCTTTACTCATGTGAGTCAGATTAGCAAGCATTTGTTAGCTTGCATTGATCAATGAAACATTGTCAATGATCCATATACAAAATCATACTATAATCAATCATATGTCACATATGCATAAATGAAATAATCAAACCAATACAATCCACTCATTGACTCAATCCGGAGTCTAAGGAGGTCCATTGATGCCATCGTCATCCACAATCTGTCAAGTGTCCTGCAAACTCAGGGAAAAATCGTCAATAGCATATGTCAATACATATATATCAACTAAAATAAAATAAAAACCATCATCATCATCATAAAAATCCATAAGCGAAACCAATAACCATGTACTATAATTGGATCACTTGTACACAAGTGTCCTCAAAGAAAAATTCGATAGCATGTGCTTGCAAGAGCAGGATGTTACATACATCCCCCCTTGTTTTAAACTTCGTCCCGAAGTTGTACAGTATATAAAATGTAGTAATAAAAGTATCTGACAAGATCTATATGTCTAATCTATCAAAACAAGTAAGGAAGTTGTTGACGCATATCATATGTGTCATCCCAGGTAACCGATTGTGGACTATAATTGTCCCACTATACCTTGACTTGATTGATTGTTTGACGTTGTAGTTGTCGAATGTGATGGTCCAGAATGCGGATTGGCTTCGCCGTGAGTGCACCCTCGTTCAACACCTACAAAGAACTCATGTCAATCACATGTGTAGGATCACTATCATAATGTCTCAAAACAGATACATGAAAACCATCGTGCATACGCCTCAAAGAATCCGGAAAGGCTAGTCGATAGGTTATGGGTTTTTTTATTTTACACAATTTCGAAAGGTCCCACAAACCTAGGAGAGAGTTTAACACCCTTTCCAAACTTGATAGAAATTTTGTGTGGTTTCACCCACAAGAAAACTCGATCACCAACTTCATAATTGTGGTCAACGTTATGCCCATCATCATAACTCTTCTATCGATCTTGGGATTTTTTAATCCTTTGTCTTATCATTTGCATTTGTTCTTCTGTTTCTTGGATCACTTTTGGTCCTTCCAGGATCCTATCCTCAAGTCGATCCCAGATCAATTTCGTCTGACATGGTCACTCGTAAAGAAACTCAAACAGATCAATCTTAATGGTACTTTGATAGTTGTTGTTGTACACAAAATCTACTAGTGGTAAGAAATCTTCCCAATGCTTCTATTGGTCCATTACATACATAAACAACTTATCCTTCAAAATTTGGTTCGTTCTTTCTGTCTTCCCATCTGTCTCAAGGTGATATGTTGTACTAAAGTTTAATTGTGTCCCCAAAGCCTCTTGGAAACAGGTCCAAAATCATCTTGTAAACATCGATCCTCTGTCAAATATGATTCTTTTTGGTACGCCATGTAATCTCACAATCTCACTGACAAAAAATAGCTATGTCTGGCACCTAATACGTCGTATGTACATGAATGAAATGTGCACTCTTCATCAAAGTGTCAACTACCATGAAAATCGAGTCGTGTCTCCTTGCCATCAGTGGCAATCCAACTATAAATTCCATCAAAATGACCTCCCATTTCGATTTCAAAATAGCGTGTGGCTATAGTAACCTTGTCGGATGTCTATGTTCAACCTTCACTTGATGACATTCTAGACATCGCACCATGTAACTAACTATGTCTGCTTTCATTCCTTTCTAGAAGATTAAAGGCTTAAGGTTTTCCCTCATCTTCGTGACTCCCATATGAGCCATGTACACTACTCTATGAGCTTCTCTTAAGATCAAACTTCTCAATTTGTCATTAGGTAGTACGTAAATCTTGTTATTATACCTCATAAGTCCATCATTGTCCAATGTATAACCTTCAAACTTTGGTACCATCATGGTGTCTTGTCTAATATTGTCCTTAACCTCTTTGTACTAGTCATCATCGATTTGTATATCTAGATTATTTTCTAGAAGATTCTTCTGAAGAGGTATTACCGAGAATATGCATGGTTTCTAAATCAACACATCGACCACTCTGTTTACCGTACATTTTATGTAATAAATCTCGAAGTCGTATTCGCTAAGTAGTTCTGACCAACGCCTCTGTCATTCATTCAAGTCACTATGCGTAAATATATATTATAGTCCATAGTTATCTGTCTTTAGTTTGAATTTTCATCCAATCAGATAGTGTCTCCAAACTCTCAAGGAATATACAATGGCCAATAACTCCAAATCATGCATTGCGTAGTTCTCCTCATGCTTTCTTAATTTCCTTGAGATGTAAGCGATCACTCGATCGTCTTGCATCAATTCTCAGCCTAAACCTTCCTAGGATGCATCCGTGCATACCAAGAATTCCTTGTCCATGTCAGGGACTTTCAGTATTGACACTGTCATCAATAACCCCTTGAGCCTTTGAAATTCTTCTGTGCATTTCTCAGTCCATTCAAACTTCTCATTTTTCTTCTATAGTTTTGTGATCGAATTTTCTATCTTCGAAAAACCTTCGACGAACCATCGGTAATATCATGCTAAACCCATAAAGCTGCGTACTTCTTGTACATTTGTTAGTGCAGGCCATTCCATAATAGACTCTACCTTCGCTGGATCCACAACCATACCTTCACCGGATATAATGTGCCCCAAGTAATGAATCTTTGTTTCGTAAAAAGAGCATTTTGATAGTTTCCCGTATAATTTGTTTTCTTGTAAACATTGTAGTACTAAGTTCAAATGTTCATCATGTTCTTTTGTCGTCCAAGAATATATCAATATGTCATCAATGAATACTTGAACAAAATTTTCCAAGTATTCACGGAACACCCCACGAAACACCCCATTCATCGAAATCATGAATACCCCCAGGGCGTTTGTCGGTCTGAACAGTAAAACTACAAATTCATAGTGTCTGAATCTCATCTTAAATGCAGTTTTAGGAATATCTTCCTCTTTAATTCGTAACTGGTGATATCCTGATCTCAAGTCAATCTTTGAAAAAAATCGTCGCTCCTTTCATTTGATCAAACAAATCATCTATTGTTGGAAACAAATACTGGTTCTTGATCGTCTCCTTGTTCAATTGAAGGTAGTCAATACAAAGTCTCCATGATCCATCCTTCTTTCTTATGAAAAAAACAGGCACACCCCAAGGTGACACACTTGGATGTGTAAGTCCCAAGTTCAAAAACTCCTTCAATTGAATTTTTAACTCCTGTAACTCAGGCGTGGATATCCGATAAGGTGTTCTTGCTATCGGTTCAGTTCCAGGTTTCAAGTCGATTGTAAACTCCAACTCTATTTCGGGCGAAAAACTTGGTAACTCTTCTGGAAACACGTCAACAAACTCTCATACTACCAGAAGTTTTTCTAATCCTTCCACCTTGCCCCTTTCGTTTAGCGCTAAGATTGCATATAACTTACATCCTTTGTGCATGCTCTTCTGTAGTTGTAAGGAAGAAATGAACCTCAAGGACACTCGTTGGTTTCTTCCTACAATCACTCTTCTCTGTCCCACATCATCTTTCAAGCTTAATCATTTTGTATTACAGTTGAGTATCGCATTGTGTGATTCCAACTAGTCAATACAGATCACTATGTCATATGATTATAAGATCGTGACATAAAGTTTGGAATTTTTTACAAAATCTCCCAAGTCAATGCTACAGTCCATAACCCTTCCTCTAACCTTTTGTTTGGCACCCGAAGCCATTTCTACGTATATAAACTCTTATTTCTCGACTTCCTTTACCTTAATTCTCTTTAGCGATGCACTAGAAATAAATATCTTTGTACCACCTGGATCTATCAAAATACTAAAAGTTTGGTCGATGATTGTACCTGACGTCTTGAGCATAGTGGATTGGTGCTCGAGCTGGCAGTTATTCATCGTTGCATGAATCTCGCGGGCCTTGCCCAAATCTCCAACTATAGTGTGTCCTGTTGATCCAGTCGCTCTGGCCTTCTCAACCAGACAGTATCACTGGTAATGTGGATCTCCACATGTCCAACATTCAGTCTTCGGTCCAGTACTCCTGGTCCCCGAAGTAGAAGCTGTTGGCCTACCAGTATGAGATCCTGGTCTATTTTGTTGAACAAGCTTAAACTGTTGCTACTGTGGGCAACATTGCTACTAATGCGGTGGTACTCTGTAAGGAGTCCTCTACTGAGGAATTGATCATTGTGGTGTCATGAACATGGGTCCTCTAGACGTATATTGATACCCTGATGTCTGTCTGAGTAGTGTCTAATGATGTTGCACTCTTGAGGTTGTCTTTCCAGTCGGTCTTGCAGGAGTCATGCCCTGATCTCCACTGGTAAGCTCTTCCTTATCTATAAGGGCCTTCTGGACTGCATTGTGTAACGAATGAGGCATTAAGATGCTCACCTTCACACGAATATTGAAGTTAAGGTCAAACACAAACTTGTTGACCTTTAGCTTCTCCGTGTTCAGGTGTGGAGCATAGTGAAGTAGCTCCATAAATCTGGCCTCATACTCCGACACCATACGACCACGTTGTCGTAAGGCATTGAACTCATTGATATGGCACTCAATAAATTCCTCTGACAAATACCTCTACCGGAATCGCTCTTCGAACAATTCTCATGACATGTCTTCAACGACCATGTTTAGTTGAGGTAGGAACGTCTTCCACCATAGAAGAGTGCTCCCCTTCAACTGAAATAACACCATGTGAACCTTCATGTTGGAGGTGAAGTGTTAGGGACCTAACCCGCACATAGGTAGAACAATATATTCAGATGTAATAAAGGTCAATATTAATAAGACCTTGCAATAAAGTAGAATAAGTCGAATGCAAGAAGACCTAATAGAAGCTTCCGCTTCTAGAAGGATCTTCCTTTATATAGTTATTTTGATAGACATATTTAGTATAAGTAGGATTCGATGGTATGAGAACCCTAGCTTGGATATTATTGTAATAGAGCTCTGCTCGACTGGAGGTTTCCCCCTCGAAGAGGCTCGTGAACATTGCTCTCAAAATCAAAGTGTTCTTTCTGGTGTTATTTTGATATCATTTCAGTGTTATTGTGGTGTTGTTCTGGTTATATTGTTGTTTATCTGCCATTTCTATCATTTTATTTCTAATCTGCATACTTTTTATATCTGGAATATTACAAGTGGTATCAGAGCACTTTCCTCGGTAGAAATTGCAGGTTAATTTTTTTTCAAGGTAGAGACGCATTCCAACATCTTTAAGCCACAAAGATCTGTCATTACACGCATAAACCCATCGTTGAGGGATTCATACATGCAGGAAATACAAGTGGTACTTAAGTACACATCTGTTGGCCATCCTTGTAACCCTTGTTGGTGCGCCTTCGAGTGGTAGTGCATCAGACATCACATGTGTACGGATCGGCCTAGATTACCTGAAGCCCTATTTAGATAAATCGATTGGTCATCTAACTACTATAATTCCACTGAGAACAACACTCAGGAAGATACTCTCTAGTACCTAGGTAATCGGGTAGCCTAACTGCTATAGTTCCACCGAGAACAACACTCAGGAAGATACTCTTTAGTACCTAGGTAGTCGGGTAGTACGGCTAAGAGAACGATCTATCCTCCTTAGTTGGTGTCCTTATATATTGGTCCGAGTACTACTGTTGAACCCCACACGTATATTAGAGAGCTATAGCACATGTCAAACCCTTGTCTGTAGAACCCTTGGGGACAGAAACAAAAAAATTAAAACAGATAAGATCTATTGCCATGCAACTATGTTCGGGTTACCAAATCACTACACATTTCATCCTGGTTAAGAATTTGGGCATTTCATCACTGCAGTATTCTTCAGACCAGAGTATAACTCTGCAGGTGTAAAAAAAAATCTGGAAATTTTTGCACCATTATTTGAGACCTATTCCATTGGATTTATCTCTTCGCCCTTATCACATTCATACATATCATTTTTCAGCAAAACATTTGACCCCACCCGCCCCATTTCGGTTCCCTCGTCATCATGGCCCATACTCGTATCCAAGACTTGGAAGCTCGCTTCAATACCTTGCAATCTAATTTCACAGAGACCCAACAAGAAGTGAAACAACTCAGTTCCAATGTTGCCACCATCAATACAACCATGCAGTCCTCCATCACGGCCTCAATCGAGGAACTCAAATAATACATGACTACCCAACTTGAATCTGCCGTTTCGATGATCTACACCAAGCTGCATATCCCTACAAATAGCCCTTTATCTAATCCACCTCCACATACTGAAGCTGAAACTTCCTCTCATTCCCATAATTTTCAGCCCCATCACTTTCAACGTGACCTACGACTTCCGCAGGTGGATGTGACAAAATTTGATGGCTTGGATCCCATTGGTTGGGTAACCCAAATGGAACATTATTTCTCTTTATACAACATTATAGATGACTTGGCCAAACTCCGGTATGGTGTTCTCCATCTAGATCAAGAACATTGGCAATGGTGGCAATGGAGAAAAAATTCCCATCAAGGGTATATTGCTTGGACACACTTTGTGGTAGAGATTTATGAACACTTTGACACTAACACCAACCATTTAGGTTGTTTGACAAAGTTGAAATAGTCTAGAACAGTGAAAGACTTTATAGCTTCTTTTGAGCGCCTGACTTTTCAGACAGAGGGCATGTCTGATGCCTTTTTCTGAGAATGTTTTATCATTGGCCTCAATGATGAGATTTGTTCCCATGTCCTCATGGTTCGGCCTCAAATTTGGGTGGAGGATACTAAAAGAGATAAAGAAGCACAACAATTTGTATCTTCTCAAATCTGGAAACCCTCCTTTATCCCTCACACTAAAATAGTAAATCCTACTACTCCCTCTGCTCCACTAAAGATCCAAAAATTGACTATGGATGAAATGGCTGAACGCCAACTCAAAGGCCTTTGTTATAATTGTGATGACAAATATTTTTCGGGCCACAAGTGTAAGGAACAAAATATTTTTATGGCCATCTTGGAGGATGTTGAAACTCCCCTTGTGTTTGAGTCACCTGAAACCACTGACATAACCCCTCCCTCAGTCCCTCCCGAAGTAGAACCGGTCATTTCCATAAATGCTCTCATTGGCTTCTTTTCTCCCAAAACCCTCAAGCTAATCGGTTACATCAAGCATAGGAAGGTCATCATTCTTGTTGATAGTGGAAGCACCCATAATTTTATTCATCGCCGCATTTCCCAAGAAACTCATTGTTATATCCATGCAGTCAATAATTTCCAAATCATGATTTCCAATGGTGGCTCCATGAAATGTGGAGGGTGTTGTGAAAATGTACGTCTCCAAATTGGTGACTACCACCTAAAATCTCATATGTTTTCTATCGACATGGGTGGTTGTGACATTGTGTTGGGTGCAAACTAGCTAAGGAATTTGGGTCCCATTCTCATGGATTTTAAGGAATTAACCATGCAATTCAACCAGGAGGGCCAACAATATAAGTTCCAAGGCATCACTGCCAGTTCACCTGAGATCATTAGTTCCCATCACATGGAAAAGATGCTAAAAAATAGTCATTCCATACAAACAACAAAGACACCCTCGGTGCCGCAAGACCTCCAATCCATCTTCTCTAAACATCAAGTGGTCTTTTCCACTCCCCAGGGACTTCCTCCTTCCCCTAGTGTTCATGATGATTCCATTCCCCTTGTACTAGGAAGTCTTCCTCCCAATATTCATCTGTATTGTCACCCCTTTTTCCAAAAAAATGAAATTGAGAAAATGGTTCAGGAACTCATTAACACAAGCGTTATCCGCCTTAGTACGATCCCCTACTCTTCTCCTGTGGTCATGGTCCTGAAGAAAGAAGGTTCTTGGCGAATCTTTCCCGACTTCTATGCCCTCAACTAACTTACCATTAAAGACAAATTTCCCATTCCTGTCATTGATATCCTCTTGGATGAATTGAGTGGCACCCAGTTCTTTACTAAACTTGATCTTCATTTTGGCTACCACCAAATACATATGAAAGAAGAAGACATTCCTAAGATTTCCTTTAGAACTCATGAGGGCCACTATGATTTTTTGGTCATGCCCTTTGGCTTGTGTAATGCCCCCTTCACCTTCCAAAGTCTCATGAATCATGTCTTCCATCCTTTTCTCCATCATTTTGTCTTAGTTTTCTTTGATTATATCCCCATCTATAGCAAAACCTGGACAAACCATCTTGCTCATGTGGCTCAAGTTCTCCATCTACTCTCTCAGCACCAAATTTTCCTGAAATAGTCTAAATGTGCTTTTGACGCCTTAGAAGTTGAGTACTTGGGTCATCTGGTTGGAAAGGATGACATCAGGGTGGATCCTAAAAAGATTGAAGCTATGCAAGACTTGCCTCACCCAAAGACTCTCAAAATCTTGCGTGGATTTCTAGGCTTAACAGGTTATTATTGCAAGTTTTTTAAGAATTATGGAAAGATTGCAGCTCCTGTCACTGCACTCCTAAAAAAGAACTCTTTCACTTGGACTCCAGTAGTTGCTCAAGCTTTTCAAACCTTGAATATGGCCATGTGCACCACTCCAGTCCTAGCCCTTCCTGATTTCACAAAGAGCTTTGTCCTGGAATGTGATGATTCAGGGAAAGGAATTGGGGTTGTCCTTATGCAAGAGGGTTGACCTTTGGCCTTTACCAACAAGCAACTGTCTGAACGAAATATGGGAAAATCAATCTATGAAAAGGAAATGTTGGCTATTCTGCATGCAATTGATCTGTGGTGCCCTTATCTATTGGGGCAACTCTTCTAAATTAAGACAGACCATCAAAGCCTCAAGTATTTTCTGGAACAACACATTTCCTCCCCGGAGCAACAAAAATGGCTGACTAAGCTCTTTGGATATGATTATGAGATCATTTACAAGAAATGAAAATACAATGTGGTTGCGGATGCACTTTCCCGAAAATATGAAGATGAAGGATCCCTTTTTTCTCTCTCCTTCATTGTACTAGATTAGCTCCAAGTCGTTCGCCAGGAATGGCTACATGATCCCAAAAGTTTGCATTTGATACAACAATTGAAGTCCAATGATCCAGTTTCCCTAGGGTACTCTTGGCTCCATGATGAGCTTCGATACAAAGGTTGTTTGTATTTAAGTAAACAATCAAAACTTAAATCCACGGTACTTTCTGAGCTTCATGCTACACCCACAACTTGGCACTTTGGGTTTACCAAAACCTATGATAGGGTCAAGAGTTCCTTTTTTTAGGATGGTATGAAACAACACTTTTGTAATTTTTTCGCTGAATGTGATGTGTGTCAACGCAAAAAGGGAGAAACATTCAAATCTCCTGGCACACTACAACCGCTTCTAGTTCCACCTACTATTTGGAGGGATATCTCTACGGATTTTATTACAGGCTTACCCAAATCAAGAAATAAATAAGTCATCATGGTGGTTGTTGATCGCCTTTCCAAGTATGCTCATTTATGTTCTCTTCAACACCCATTTACAACATCCACTGTGGCTCAAATTTTCATGGATCAGGTCTTCAAGCTTCATAGCATGCCGCATTCTATTGTTTCTGATCGTGACCCAACTTTCACCAACTATTTTTGGCAAGAATTGTTCAAGCTACAAGGAACCCAATTGCATCTCAACACAACTTATCATCCCCAGATTGATGGTCAAACTGAAGTTGTCAACAAGTGTTTGGAAACATATTTGAGGTGTTTTTCCTCGGGAAATAAAAATCAGTGGGCTCAATGGTTACCCCTAGATGAATGGTGGTACAACACTTCATACCATACAACTACACGCATGACTCCTTTTGAAGCAGTATATGGACAAAAGCCACCTTCAGTTCTCTCATACTTACCTGGTGTCTCGAAGGTCCAGGCGGTTGACCAAACACTTACAGTTTGAGAGGCTATTCTTTGTACCCTCAAAGAGAATTTGGTCATGGCACAGAATTGCATGAAGAAACAAGCAGATCAAGGTCACTTTGAACGTCAATTTGCAGAAGGGGATCAGGTGTTTCTTCGACTGCAACCTTACAAGAAAAATTCCCTCAAGGCCAATCATTGTCAGAAGCTGGTGCCCAAATTTTATGGTCCTTATACTGTTCTCAAGCATGTGGGACTGGTGGCCTATCAATTATCTTTGCCTAGTCATTCTAAGCTACATCTTGTTTTTCATGTTTCATGTTTAAAGAAGGTGATTGGAACTAAGTGCCAAATTCAAACCAACCTTCCCGAGTTGGACGAAGAAGGATCCATTTGGCTAAAGCCACAAGCAATTTTGGACTAGCGTGAGCGTTGCCTGTGTCATAGAACCATCAAGGAAGTGTTAGTCCAGTGGAAATATACAACTCCAGTAGATGCCACTTGGGAACCAGCTACCATTCTGCATCAATTTACACATCTCAAGCCTTGAGGACAAGGCTTTTTTTAAGGGGGAGGACATGTTAGGGACCTAACCCGCACATAGGTAGAACAATATATTCAGATGTAATAAAGGTCAATATTAATAAGGCCTTGCAATAAAGTAGAATAAGTTGAATGTAAGAAGACCTAATAGAAGCTTTTGCTTCTAGAAGGATCTTCCTCTATATAGTTCTTTTGATAGACATATTTAGTATAAATATGAGTCGAGGGTATGAGAACCCTAGCTTGGATATTATTGGAATAGAGCTCTGCTTGACTGGAGGTTTCCCCCTCGAAGAGGCCCAT
>JZKD02S2361442.1:183472-205108 GCA_000966675.3 Picea glauca | reverse complement strand
AGCAAGTGATAGGTATTTGAATTCCCTCAACAAGCTTAGAAGTGGTTATAAGCTCTGCAACAAGACAAGCAAGTGATAGATAGGATAGTGAATATGAGAATTCAATGAATGATTCGGTACATATATAGGAAGTATTTAAGTAGTAAGATAGTTTGGCATGGGGATGAAAAATATAATGTGGATAACAAGCAGTGATTGTAACAATCTCTTTTATGAATCCTTGTATGTACTTATTGGCTAACCAAATGAAAAAGAATACAAAAGAAAATTGATGTTTAAATTCAAACATAAAGCCAACAAGAGAATTGCAAGTATCCTTGTATGTACTTATTGGCTAACCAAATTAAAAAGAATACAAAAGAAAATTGATGTTTAAATTCAAACATAAAGCCAACAAGATAATTGCAAGTAGCAAGGGTAACGAAACTATTAATGAGAAAAAGAGAATCCTCTGCTATAAAATTTAAAAATAAAATAATGGGGGACTTACAATAATTCATGTTATGATGTGAGGTTGTCTCAACTATTTGAGAAAAAAAGATAGTGTTATGTTGACAAGTAGCATAATGTAGACTTGCACTATGAGTCACAAAATCCATGGGATTATTAGCTTACCATGCTTTGTTGGATGTCATGTTCATTAATTTAACATAGTTATGTGAGGTGTTGTTCAACCTAGTAGTATCTCTGATCACAATAGTACTTGATTTTCTTCCCACCCTAGATGAATTGACCTTACCCTCTTTGGAAAAATAATGATCCACGCATCCCAACCCCCTAAAAATTTATCAACCTCTTATCATTGTTGGGGAATTCAGATTCCCCAACCTCTTATCATTGTTGGCGATTTTTAGGGGGTTGGGGAATTTAGATTCCCCAACCTCTTATCATTGTTGCTTTAGTTGGAAGAGGTTTTGGAATTCCTCTCTTGCTTTCTAGGACCACTTTCGGTCCCATAAAACCTCGATTCTCTAGTGCTCCAGTGCAGCAGAGGGTCTTTAGGGCCAAAGTTGGTTTAAAAAAAAGTCCATAAATCTACTTAATGACTATATTTCAGTTTAGCAGTAGTAAAATATCAGTTTAGGGATTTGAACTTTGCATTATAAATTTTCCATGTATAGTTTAGTTCAGTTCAGGTGACAAGTTGTATAATTTATGTTGGTACAGGGGTAATAAAACCCTAAGCCAATGTTTAAAAGCTATCTTGGATATTTAATCTAACACTGAGTGGCTAAGATTTTTTCATGACCATCTTTTGTTAAATTGAGGTGCTTAAAATCTATCTGGGATATTTAATTTAACACCTGGTAAGTAAGATTCCTATTATGTTTATTTCCCTATAATAATAGTTTTACTAAATTTGGTTGCGTTGGAAGGATGAATGAGGAGGCATAGTTACTTTGCTAAATTGGGTTGCGTCCAAAGGATGAATGAGGAGGTTACAATGTGTTTGATAGGTATACTAAATAATGGATTTGTGATGTTGAAGAGAGAGACTAGTGTGGTTCTTCAAGCTATTCTAGTTTGATTAATTAATAACATGCTACTTGCTTTTCAACATTGTGTATTCCTTTCACCCTATACTTCTTCCACATGGACTAAATTAAAATTTCTCCACTATATATTTGTTATATATTTGTTAACAAATTGTTCAAATGTTTGGAGAGATCTATTTCACATGGACTAAGTTAAAATTCTTCTATTGTATAGTTGTTAACAAATCAATTCCATTGAATTCAATGCATTTTCAAATATTATATAGGATTATTATAAGAATAATAATAGAATAAATATTTATATACACATGACAACATTTAAAAATATATTAAATCAATGTAAGTTATTTTAATTTTGAATTTATTAAATATTAAAAGAGATGAAATATATAAAAGTGCAAATTTTTAAATTAGTTTTTATTTATAAGTTTAATTTAAAAAAAAAAAATTAAAATCATAAACAATAAAAAAATTTAGTTTTTTTTATGATGAATAAATTCTAATTTGGTTTTATGTGTTCAAATGTTTGAAATCTAAATATTCATCAATTTATTTTTAGAAGGTATTAAAGATTTCAATTTATACTTATGACATTGTGTTGGAGAAACTTATATTTTCGACAAACTAGTTCAGTGGGAGTTAATTGACTAGTTCTATTTTAGACTTTCCATTTTTAGACCATCACTATTATGTATGCATGCACTCCTAAGGAAAAACTCACTGTTAGTTCACTTTTCTTATTCATGGAATGTCCTGCCCTATATGAGTGTGTATCACTCATTCATTCATTGTATTCAATCATTGATCAACTCATTGGAGTAGCGTAAATATATTTTCTCATTCTTCCATATTGAATCTCTCGTTATTTTTTGATAAACTTTGTTTTTACTTGCTTTAGCTAGGTCTCCTGTGCAGGTTTCTATGAAACATTGGCATCATATCAAAGCTAAGATGCTTGGAGCAAGACGGAAAATACAGAGAATAAGGAAAATCGAAGTTTCGGTGAGCAAAATTGGAGTTTCACACCTTTTTTTGTTGAAAAGTGAAATCATCACACCTTCTCCCGGTCAAAAGAAGCGACTGTTGCACCCAGAGTTACGAATTTTCAAATTCTAGAGTGGTCGCACCCTATACACTAGCTAAGTGCGACATGGTCGCTTTGTGTGATCCAAGATCTTTTCATCGATATGACTTATTAAAGAATTGTATTAACTGAGCATAAAATGAAGTGCACCATAAAGAAGGAATAACTCAATAATGAAGAGACATATGCATCATATATGAACACAAAAAAATTGATAACGAAGTTCTTACCTGGTGGACTATGTCTCCTAGTCATGCTCTCAAATGGGTAGGCCTTTTTATTAACTCAACAAAAGAATTTGGAAAAATACATAAGTATACCTCATTCTGGAGTTAAGTTACAAAAGATTTGCTCAGATTAGAAAACAAACAACACCATTGAATTTGTGGCGTCGAATTACCCAAAAATGATTTTCTTCACGCCTCGATATGATTCTGGCACTTTCAGAACCATGAGAAAATTCGTCTTAGTTTCCATGCATGCACATGCAATAAATTCATGGGAAAAGTTCTTGCTTTTCGTGCCATGTTTGTATGGTCGCACGCCCCTGGTCTTCCCCCTCGTGCATTGGAGAAAAGAAAAACTTAAGTAATAATGGGGGTGGACTTTACCAAGTCACACCCCAGCCCAAGTGGTTGGCGAACATTGCAAAGGTAGAGTGGATAGGGGATATCCCGAGGTTGAACTCGCGGGCCTCCTGTTTTTGGTGTATGGTTATAACTTTATGGTATATTTGGTTGGTGGTTTGGTGGAGTCTTTGGTAGATACGGTTAAGTCTGGTGGAGCCTTTGGTGGATATGATTAAGTTTGGTGGAGTGGTTTCATCTGGCTAGATTTGGCGGAATCCTATAAAATTTGGCAGATTGGGGGTTGGCGCCAGCAAACCCTGCCAATTTTTTAAAATCCTGATGTTGGGTGTCCTTATGCATTTTCCTGCTGCCATGTGGCAACCCATGATTGGGCCACGTGATGGTCTTCCATTGGGACACGTCACCAATTCTGCACTGTCAGTGCCACGTCATCCCTGCTCTGTCAGCTTGCCATGTCACCTGACAGGTGGCTATACGATCTTCCACGTGGCTGTACGGACTGCCACGCGACACTTTCCCATTGGTCCACGGATTGACCAGAAAAGTCCAAAATCGAGTGACACATGGCAGCCTCTGGTGTTGCCATGTCATCATGATGATGTTAGCATGACACGTGTCACCCTCTGCATGTGCCACGTACCCTTTACAAACATTGATGTCATCTATACTAATGTTGACTTCAGCAATACGGATGTTGACTCATCCTTGCTGACTGGGCTAGGTTGACCAAAACTTTGACCGCGAATATCGTTTGATCCTTAACTCTGTTTGACGAGTCGTTTACGTCGTTGGAAATCTTGCAATGCGCTCTTTGTGATGATGCCAATTTCACTGAGTTTTGAGGATTTTGAATTTTTTCCCTTTCTCTATCTGTTGAGGCCATTTTGAGCTTCCTGAGGTGCTTCTTCGAATTTTGAGTTATCTTTTAGTCTTCTCTGAATCCTTTTTCAATCAATCAACAGATAAGTGAGGCAAGAGTTCCCTCACCTTGTCATTCTAAATCCACTTTTCCTTGCTTGGATGTGTGCCCTTTAAGCCCACTTGAAGATAATCAACATCACCCTTATGTTAAGTCCTCATCCTCCTATACAGGATGATATCTTCCTTCAACTCGTCCAAGTACTCAGGAGCAAACTCATCAACTGAAGGTATTTAAAATTCCTTACCCTAATCCATGATCATGGGAGGATAAAAAGGTTTCAAGTTTTCTACATTTACAACTGAGTAGATCTTCATATAAGGTGGAAGATCTAGATGAAAAGCATCGGTACCTCTTTTATCCAAAATAGTGAAGGGTCCATATTGGATGGGATTGAGTTTCTTTCCTTCACCCTTCAATCTCTCCTTGCCGATGTGAATCCATAACTGGTCTCCAACCTGGAACTGATGATCAACCTTGTGTTTGTCATGCAGAGATTTATACTGTGCTTGAATTTTCTCCAACTGTTCACTGACTGCTTGGTGTACCTGTTGGATCCTCTGAATGAACTTGTAGTCCCTGTCTTCATTTCTTTCTTCATTTGAATCGACATCTCTCCCATACATCAAGTCCATAGGGACCTTAGGTAAATATCCAAAACATGTCTCGAATGAAGAACATTGAGTGGAAGAATGTAAGGCTCAATTGTAAGCATGTTGTACATAGGGTATCTATTCATCCCATAACTTGGGATGCTTGTTGCAGTAGCCTCAAAGAAAAAGTACCACTATTCAGTTAACAACCTATGCCTGTCCATCGGTCTGTGGTGGAAAGCAGTGCTCCTCTTCAACTTGGTGTCCATCATTCTCCACAAGCTTGTCCAAAAATCTCCAAAGAATCGAGTATCTCGATCTGAGACAATGGATGTGGGTAACCCAAAGTGAACCTAAACATATTGAAAGAAGAGATTAACAGTCTACTCAATAGTGATATGATTTTTACATGGCATCAAGATGCACATCTTGCTGAACCTATCCACTACAACATACAATTAGTCATGACCCATTTTAGACATTGGTAAACCCCCTACAAAATCCATGGAGATAATCTCTCATGGATGGGATGGAACATGAAGTGGTGAGTATAGCCTCAATTTTCTATTAGTGGGATTACAAGTAGAACACATCACACAACCCTTTACATATTTAGTTACAATTGCTTTCATATGAGGCCAGTAACAAAACCTCTACATATGAGCCATAGTTTTTCCTACCCCAAAATTCTTAGACACAAGAGAAGTGTGGGCTTCTCGTATTACATGGACTCGTTCACTTGTAGGAATACAAAGCTTTCCTAGATGGTAGAGTAGTTTTCCCTGCAGACAATAGTTCTCTACCTATGCAGCATGGGCTAGCTTATCAAATACCTCTTTAAAATATTCATCAACAACATATCGTTCCACATAGTTGTCATGAGATAAATAAGCATTCTTCAAAATAATAGAAGCAACAATAGGAGGTCTAGAAAGCATATCAGCTACCTTGTTACTTGTACCCTTTTTGTATTTGATTACCAGATGAAATTGTTGAAGAAAACCCATCCATCTGTAATGTCGAGATTGTTGTATCTTAGTTTGTGCTTGGAGATACTGTAAGGGTTGGTGATCTGTATGTATGATTGTTTCCTTCCCTAACAAGTAGTGCTTCCATTTATTTACACTTTGAACTAATGCATACAACTCTTTATCATATGTAGGATAGTTAAAAATATCTTGGTTAAAAGTTTCAGAGTGGTAACATATAGGCTTACAATATTGCATCAATAGTGCACCCATGGCATATCCGCTGGCATCTATCTCGATCTCAAAAGGATGTTGAAGATTCGACAATGCTAATATCGGTGCGGTACTGATCGTTTCCTTTAAAGTGTCGAAGGATTTTTGTTTCTTTCCTCCCCACTGAAAAGTGTTCTTCACACTGGTTAAGGTATGCAAAGGAGATGCAATAGATGAGAAGTTTGAAATGAATCTCCTCCAGTATTGGACTACACCTAAGAAGCTTCGTATTTCGGTTACACTTTTGGGCTCAGACCAATTTACAATTACATCAATCTTGGAAGGATCAATTTTCCTCCTCCTACAATATGACCTAAGTACACAAGTGCATTCTTGTCAATTTCACATTTGGACAATTTTATATATAGTTTTTCCCTTTGCAAAGTCTTTACATGCCTTACATGTTCATCCCAAGTCCCACTAAATATAAGAATGTCGTCTAAATATACAATTACAAAATCATCTAGAAATGGCCTGACTACATCATTCATCACACACACGAAGGTTGTCAGAGCATTACAAAGCCAAAATGGCATACTAACCACTCAAACAATCCCTATTTGGTTTTAAAGTAATTTTTCCATGCATCCTGTTCTGATGGTATCCATTGTGCAAATCCAACTTAGTGAAATAAACAACATTCTTTAATTGATCAAGTAAATCATCTATATGAGGAAGAGGGTATCGTTTTTTCACTGTGATTTTGTTTAAGGCTCAATAACCGACACACATTTTCCATGTGCCATCCTTCTTTGGCACCATCACAATCGGAGAACCACAAGGAGATGAATTGGGCCCGATGACCCCTTGATCCAATAAGACTTGCACTTGCTTTTTGATCTCTGTCATCTCTACAACTGACATCCTGTACATGCCCACATTAGGAAGAGGAGAATCCTGTTGAAGATGTATTTCATGTTGGATTTCCCTCTTAGGAGGTAATCCATTTGATTCCTGGAAAATATCATCATACTTAGAAACAATATCAATTAATTCTTTCTTGTGAGAGGGATCACATCCTTGGAAGGCGTCGGATGTTCCAACATCCTTTTACCTTACGACCATGAGTACATATCTCTTATTAGTGTTTATGAGTCTCTTCATTTGTCCTGCACTAACAAGTGTGGTGTTTACACTCATGCTATGGGCTCTAACAATATATTACACTCCCCCTTTAGTAAGGTGATGTTTTTTCTCATGACGAAAGAAGACTTCTTTCCTATCATAAAGATAATGATTCCCTAGCACTATGCCACATATATCAAGTGATACAACATCCAAATCCACTTCATCAATCAACTTTGAAGCAATAGCAAATCTGACCCTACACTGCTTGGTGACATTAAGTTTTTCTTTATCACATACCCAACCAAGAGGATAGGGCTATGGATGTGGTTTAGTTTCAAGACCCATCTTTTTGACAAGTGCTTTAGATCTCAAGTTTACTTGGGAACCCAGATCAAATAATGTATCTATCTTAGTGTTCTTAGATACAACCCTTATGTGAAATAATTCATTCCTCTTTCTTTCATCATCATGAGATTCGTTATTGGAATTTGAACTAGCATGAAGGGAATCTTTACCTTGTACTCCAACTGTTCTGATCTTTCCTTCATCTCCTGAATCAAAACCAAGATATTTTTGCACTGTAGCAACAATCTTTGTCTTCCCCTTTCCACCGAACTATTTTGGTCTTTTCTCTAGATGTAATTTCCAACAATGTTCATCATTGTGACCATTCTTCTTGCAAGGAGTGCAAGATGGCTTTCCTTCTTCCCTCTTTACAATGGCGGTCCTTCCTTTTAAACTTTTTAAACTTCTTATGTGGAATATTGGAAGGTTTCTTTGTGGGATATTCTTGAACATGCTTTCCCCTGTTCTCAAGGTGAGTGGCTTGCACACAAACTTCCTCAAGACTGGTGGGGTTAAACAATGGTAAAGTATGATGAATATAACTGTGAAGTGCGCCAATATACATCATTAAAGTTTCATAAGAATCTAAATGAATATTTAATGCAAGAGATTTCTTCCTAAATTCTTCCCTGAAGCTTTGTACAATTTGACCTTTAATTTGTCTTAAAGTTTGTCATTTCATCATTGCTTTATGTAAATAACCCAATGGATAAAATTGCTTCCTTATTGTTGATTTAAATTCCAACCATGAGGAAAGAAGATTACCACACTTACTTCTGTCATGAAGTTTTCTCTCCCACCATACGAGAGCAGTGCCTTTCAACCGAAGAGAGGCAAATTGTACTTTAACTCCCTCTTCATCAATCTGTTGAACACGACAATATAATTCAACATGTCGGATCCAATTATCTAGCTTATCAGGATTAACATCTCCATTAAACATAGTTAAAGAAAAATTTATATCAAGCTTTAATAATGGTTTCTTAAAAGAAGCTTTATGGCTAGAATTATGAGAATGATGAGAATGCTCATAGGAAGAAGAGATAGAACTTGATGGTGAAGACGGAGGCTCGGGAGGGTCTCCTCCAACCTCTTGATTCACTGAAGCATTATCATATTCTTGTGCTTCCTTTTTCTTCCCTTCCTTCCTCATCCTCTTCTCGTAGTCTCCATACATTCACTCAACCATTTCTGACATGCCATAAAAGACGATATGGAATTTTTTCTCCTGTTCATCACACTTGTCCTCTTTGGCCATTTTCTTCCTTCGGGATACATGACCAACTTCTGGATTGAAAGTATTAAGTGTTCCTTCACCCTGCTTATGGTTGGCCATAGTAAGCATTCAGACTCAACAATTCAAGTCAAAGATGACTGCTCTGATATCAACATGATCCAAGATCTTTCATCGATGTGACTTATTAAAGAATTGTATTACATGTGAATAAAATGAAGTGCACCATAAAGAAGGAATTACTTAATAATGAAGAGACATATGCATCAGATCTGAACACAAAAAACTTGATAACGAAGTTTGTCCCTGGTGGACTACGTCTTCGGGTCCTATTCTCAAATGGGTAGGCCTTTTTATTAAATCAACAAAATAATTTGACAAAATACATAAGTATACCTAATTCTGGAGCTAAGATACAAAAGCTTTGCTCAGATCAGAAAACAAACAACACCACTGAATTTGTGGCATCGAATTACCCAAAAATGACTGTCTCCACGCCTAGATTTGAGTCTGGCACTTTCAGTCCCATGAGAAAATTCGTCTCAGTTTCCGTGCCTGCACTTGCAATAAATTTATGGGAAAACTTCTTGTTTTCCATGCCATGTTTGGACGGTCGTGCACCCTTGGTCTGTCCCCCTATGCACTGGAGAAAATTAAAACTTAAGTAATAATGAGGGCGAACTTTACCAAGTCACACCCCAACCCAAGTGGTTGGCGAACATTGCAAAGGCGGAGTGGATAAGGGAGATCTCGGGGTCGAACCCACGGGCCTCCCATTTTTGGTGTATGGTTATAACTTTATGGTATATTTGGTTGGTGGTTTGGCAGATTCTTTGGTGGATACGGATAAGTCTGGCATATCCTTTTGCGGATACGGTTGAGTTTGGTGGAGTGATTTCATTTGGCCGTATTTGGCAGAATCATATCAAATTTGGCAGATTGGGGGTTGGCGCGGGGTTGGCGCCAACCAACCCCGCCAATTTTTGAAAATCCCAATGTTGGGCGTCCTTATGCATTTTCCTTCTTCCACGTGGAAACCCATGACTGGGCCACATGGCGGCCTTCCATTGGGTCACGTCACCACTTATGCACCATCAACGCCACACCATCCCTGCTCCATCATGTTTCCATGTCATGTGACAGGTGGCTATAAAGTCTTCCATGTGGTTGTACGAACTTCCACATGGAATTTTCCCATTGGTCCATGGATTGACCGAAAAAGTCCAAAATCTAGTGACACATGGAAGCCTTTGGTGTTGCCACATCATCATGCTAACATTGGAATGACATGTGTTTCCCTCTGCATGTGCCATGTACTCTATATGGATGCTAACATCATTTGGACTGATGTTGACGTCAGCAGTACAGAAATTGACTCATCCTTGTTGACTGGGTTAGGTTGACCAAAAATTTGACCGTGAATAACTTTTGATCTGTAACTCTGTTTGACGAGCCGTTTAAGTCGTTGAAAATCTTGCGACACAATCTTCGCGATGATGCCAATTTAATTGAGTTTTTAGGACTTTGATTTTTTTCCCTCTCTATCTACTGAGGCCATTCTAAGCTTCCTAAGGTGCTTCTGCGAATTCTGAGTTATCCTTAGTCTTCTCTGGATCCTTTTTGGATCACTGTGTCTTAAGGAAAGGAGAGACCACCTCTTAAAGTGCCCTTTTTGTAGTGATTTATCAGTTTTTCACTTGCAGATTGAGAGTAAATTTTATGGGTTCTCAGACACAGTGGGAGAGATGGATATGTCACCAATTCTATAGTAAAACCTGGTGGTAATCCTCATACCATACAATTATTTTGAATGGATGTCGAAGGAATAATTCCAATTCAAAAGGAAAGTACTGTACAATTTGACGATGGGGATAGAAACATAACCTACATCAACAATTGAGAAAACCAGTTGGGCGAGCCGAAAGGATAAGGCCACATGACTTGTTCTTGAATTTATTTCAACTAATTTATGGTTTCATGTTGCCGCATGCAAGAATCCAAATGAAATCTGGACCACCTTGGAAAGTCTGTTTGGAAAGAAGGATGAGATGAGAGGTCATATGCTTGAGGTAGAGTTGAATACCTTGGATCCTAAATTTTTTGATAATATACATGATTTCTTTACCAAGTTTAAATATTTGATATTGAACTTGGAATCTTGTGACCCTCGATAGATGGATATCACAACCCACATGGCCTTGAAATTGCTTATCTTAGACGTAGGTGGTTACAATATGCTAGATTGGAGATGAAGGAAGAGAGTCGGTTTGGCTACCAGATTGTTAGTGTCAAGGTAAATCATCAAAAATAAATCAAATGCCCAACATGGAATCATACAGATAAACTATTTTTCTTAGTCATCGAGTGATTTCATGATTGAAAGCATGAAATCATTGCTTTACATTCATATGTTCCTCGTATACTTTGATGTTTGACTCTTTCTTGGGTTGCGGATTCCCATGCATGAAGATGGTCCTAGAGCCAAGCGAATAACAAGATGTCCATGTCAAGACCTTTCTGAACAATATCAATGTTTCTATTTATGTCTTGGAGAGGCGGAAGTGGTTGAACCAATGAATATGCTATTAGATGTCACCTGCAGGAATTAACCATCAAAATGTTCTTGTAGCTACAAAATTTTTGGAAACGAAATACTACCATAATAGGAATAGGAACAAGAACATGAATAATAAGATGTGGAATGAATGTTGCAGGAATTCCGAGCATATGCAATGAAGAGGATGACAACTTATTATTACTTAGGCTGTCGAGCTATACTTGAAACTGATCCAATCAACTATATGTGGCATTTATTGATTTATTTATCGACTATCCTACCCTACTTGATAAAGGAACCCCTTCCTCAAGTGTAGGAGTATCTCCAATGAATCCATGTGCACAATAGAATATCAAATAAACTCATATCCAAATATGAAAAATATACCTCAATGACTGTCCAGATATGAGGAACCAACTACTCTGATTGATATGGTGGCAAGAAGTGTTGAAATATGATGTAATACCAAGTAATGATGGACCTATGGAACCATACATCAATGTAGTCAATGTTCCCTTGGTTCTCTTGTTTATTAGCACTAAGTTGGATGTCCTCCCCTACCATGCCATGCATATATTTTGACAATTGTTGATTGGTCTCTCGATCTAATGACATGCATGATATAAATTCCTCAATCTATGGCTCTAACGTCTGCTCTTCATCAAATACTTTCCATGGATCTTTGGTCCTTCTAGGTCTTATTGATGATGTTTCTCTTGGAATTTTGGATCTTGGATCACTTCCCATGATGGATATATGTTCCTGATTGTTGTCAAGATCTTCTCCTTTTGAGAAGCAAAGATGTTTCCTATTGGTGATAGGATTTGAGATATTTCTTGGAGTAGCATCCTTCTTCCTCAACATATTCTTGAACATTATTGAATACATCTTGTTGTCTAATAATCCCTATCTTTCACATGGATTAGTGTATGGGGTTCTTACAGATAAAAAATTACAAAGAAAATTCGAGGAAAAACATGCACTCAGATTCTCATGCTACTAAGGACATGTTGTCACCAAGACCTTATTGACATGAGTAGGGAATCAAACTAAAAATATATAAGACACTCACTTCAAGACTAACTCCTTAACCACTTCCCTGACAACAATGCCAAAATGTGGAGCGAATTATATGATAATAATTCGATACATTAATTACCAATCCAGGTTTGTAAACTTACAAAGTTCTAGGCACAATATATGTGTTATCCCCAATTTCTAGGGATAACTAAGGAGATGATGTCTCGATTCCCTTAGGGTGCATACATGAAGTATCAAGAGATAGATGAATGGCATCATCCACTTGTACAGACAGAGACCTGCATCACCACCATACCACCTTGGTTCATCACAATGGAATTCACTACATCAACTTGCTTCTGAAAGACGATGGGTATTTCTCCATGAGGTACAAGTCGGGTATCATGGTAAGTGTCACTTTAATATTTGAGGCATTTGAGTATGTTGCATTTAAATCTGCTTTTGATTATGTAACATTTTCTTGGAATTATGCTCTTTTCCCTATATCACCTTAGTGGTTGAAATTGTTCCCTAGTAAGTGGTCACCCTTAGGGATGGGTTTGCTATTGGGAGGTCCCCTTGACAAGTCATCATGCTATTCTTGATCATACTTACCATGTTCCACACTTCATCCTCTCATCTCCTTATCTTTTTGTATTTTCAGGTGTACTGACCCAAGAAGGGATTGTACCTCATTTCATGGGAAGAAGGGGTTGAAGGCCAAGAGGGAATATAGCTGGAAAAAGATAAAATCCAAATCATAACCTTCCAGATGCTCTCCCAAAGAAGTCTTGATAACAATAAAATGTTTATCCTAAAGAAAATCAAAGACCTGCAAAAACAAATACATATATATAAAATGTCCCACTTGTTGAGGGATCTACACAAGTGTGTCACAAGATTGAATTTACCCTTATGACACTCTATGTACCTCTCCCTTCAAGTGACACTATGGTACTTCCCCCCAAGATTTATTTTACCCATAGGGAGTACCCAATCATTCTGGACCTTAATTAATTAATGACAGTGAATGGGCTTGGAAAAATGATGCATTGAAAATGAAGGCGCATCACACCCTCTACAAAGAAACCCATAAATGAGACACTACAAACCCTTGTATGTCATGAACCTATGCCCAAAAGTATTTCCCCCACCCACTTCATCTTCTCCACATGACTTAGAGAGGGGTCCACCTGGGAAACAATCCTTGACTTGAGGAATGGTCCACCCAATAGGTCACTTTGTCAACCCTCCCATACTTAAACTTGGAAAATTGCATAGGGTCTTTAAGCACTTGTTTAATTTGATGAGGTAGCTTTTGATGTACATGCTCGGATGGAGCTTATATTAGATTTGATTTTACTTTCCATGATGATTTTACTTGTGATCCTTGGAGGGCACACTTGTTTATCTTGGCATGACCTTGTTGATGGATGTTTTGGAGGAACAAGCCTAGCTTGGACATTCATTAGGGAAAGAATCCCACAGGTTGGATGATGATTGTATCCTTTGGAGGTTTGAGAGATGCCTTAGAGGACCTCTCCTAGCCCTTCATCACCCCAATTATTTTCCTTTGGAGGCTAGAGCACTACACTTTGGGGCTTGAAGTTTTGTTAGGGATAAGGTTTCAGTGGTGATGATGTTGTTTTGATGGACACTTGGAATTTTTGGAGGAGGAAGATCCTTTGCACCACATATATGAGCCCAGTGAATGAATAAGGAGCCTTAGGAGTCCCAATGACCTCCTCCCTTTTCTCAACGACTTTCTACAGTGTCAAAACGTCACCCTAGAGAGGGTTGACATCACCTTTTAGGGTTTCTTTTGTGCATTTTTTAAGTTATATTTAAATTTATTTTATAAAGGGGAAAAATAAAGGGAAATATCTCCCTTATTTTGTGGTTTATCCTTGTTAAGTGGACAAACACGTTTTTAGAGTCTTGTATAAACAAGGATCATATTCATTTTATTTGGAACATAACTCTCCCATTGTGAGAGGAATACTTATCTGGAGTTTGCACCCTCTTTGGGCAATTTGGATTATCTCTCTCTTGTGAAAATGTATTTTGGTGATTTCTCTTGGTATATTGTGGAGCTAAGGTGGTGCACACCTCTTGGAGACTTTTTCTTTTGCTTATGTATGGATATGGTTTGGTAAACTAGGGTTTGATCTTGCATCTTGTGGAATTGGTAAGGAAATTTCTGCATTAATTGGTATTTCTTCTTCCATGTTATTCTTGTTTGAAACCCAAGGAGGATTATAAGTGTATACACCCTCCACCAAGTTTCATCTCATTTCTTGGTTGATAAGTTAGTTTTGGCAAGGTTGTTAGGAGGAGTACAAGGGTGTACACCCTCCTAGATTTACCTTAGTTTGACTTGCATGCCCTAGGGAGTAAAAGGGCTTACACCCCTAGGAATATTGTGGGTCTAACTCTCACATCCAAAACTCCACTTACCCAATATACTAAAGCCATTAATCTGAATTTTTCATTGGAGAAATCAATTGTTTGCATTAGATAACACGAATTTACGAGATTTTCAAATTGTTCGAAGCGAAATCAATTCTATGCTTTACTAGCTTTCTTGGGCCACTAGGGCGTCCTCTTTAGCCAAGGAAATATTATTGATGTTATGAATTAAATATACAACCATTAGGACTGTAGTAAATTACTCTCAAACTTTTACTTTAACTCTCTTTTCAACCATCAAAATTTGCTTGAAAGATGTCATAATAAACTTCTAGTCATTATGCATCTTTTGGGTGGTTTACTTGTAATTTTTGGTGGTTGAAATTTTCTGTTGTAGCATATGTTAGCTACAGCCATAAGGCTGTCATAATATCTCTTCAATAACACCATTTAACAACCTTACATTGTTGCTAAAGTATTGTCTCATCTCACTTGAGTTATACTAGTCATTGCTAGCTTATCTCTTGCATCTTTAACTAAACTTTTAGTGACTTATTTAGTAGTTATAATTATCATATACTTGCTGATATATACATTTGTTTACTATTGTAGTTTGGGACAATAAGCTTCACTTTCTTTTCTACTTGATCTTTGATCTTGTATACTTGTTTTTTCTTGTGTCTCAGGCATGTACAACTATTTTTTGTAAGTACTCAAGCACTTGGCAACCATTGACCATCTCCAAGACTTGTTTCCAAGCCACATTCCAGTAATTTGAACTATAGGGGCATCATCTTCCATAACTTCACTTTCCATCTCATTTCCCCCTAGGGTCACTTTGGATTCCCCCCTAGTGAAGGATTTCACTTTCACTGAAGCGAGGGGAGGGTTTATCTAAGGTGACAGTGGGTAAACTCTCCCATAGTTCTCTCCATCTTGTGGATTGGTTCGAGATTTTTCCAACCCTACAATTTGTGCGATAACAATATGTAGAGCTAATCTCAAAGTGTCTAACACACCATTTTCTAATGAACTATGAAACCAAACTAATAGAATTGGTTTCTCATCTAACAATGAATATTTAAAGGTAGAATTGCAGGTTGAATGTAGATCCTTATATTCAATAGTACTCCGTTGGATTCACTCTATGAATTAGAGTGACAACCTTCAATTGAAACTATAAACAATAGAATTAAGAAAATTAATGTGTGCGGACAAGATATCTATCATGAACAATTCTCAACTAGTGAAGGATTGATGACCATCAATTGCATCAATTTGTAGCTCTGCAAATTCTTTGTCCAAAGAATCACCAACTAAATTGATGGGAAATCAAGCATGAAATTCCCGTTCTCACAAGGATTAGTTGAACCACACAACATAATTGAAACTGAAGCTTAAAAAACAAATAAACTCACACAACAAAATGAAACTATTTGGGAAACATATACCAGAGGGAGGGGACCCTACCTCCCTAGGCATACACTGCTAAGAAAGACTATAATGGAAATTTCTTGATCTGTAACAAGTTATTTTATTCCAGAATTCTCCTCCTCATTACAATGATTCTTCCTCAACCTATCATCTTCTCATTACATTGATCCTTCTTACATTTATACATATGGCTTACATTTCAAAGAAAGAAAATGGTTACAACAAGATGAGACCAGATCCCAAATACATAAATATACAACCATCAAAAACTTGATTAAGGAAATGGGGGATACTTAATGGTTGTTGGATATGTTTGAATAACATGGAAGCACAACAACATAATGTTTGACAAAATCATATTTCCAAATTCATCTACAAAAAACGTAACTATAGGAATTCAAGCCACTACAGGTTTTTTTGGAAAATCCTTCTGAAAGATCCACCCATATCTCCCAAACTATTTCTTGTTTTCAAAATCTTTCTAGAGGTCATCTAATTTGGGGTATTCTGCACAAAACCCATGTCTTCGATTTTTCCAATTCATCTCCATCTAGCCATAAATTCCATGGAAAAATTGCTTCTAGAAACACATCGCTACAAAATTCATGTAGTACTATAAGAACATAAAGATGCATGTTCCAATAGTCACATAAATTGCAATTGCTGAACTTTTGCAAGTTAGAAAACCACAAATTATATTCTAAATAATCAACAAAACATGGGAAATCAACCATTTTAGTGTACATATGTCCTGAGAAGCTCATATAGGGTAGAAATGGACAAATGTAGAAATATTAGTGATGAAAGGGTAAATTAAGTGAAAAATGGTTAAATGACATTGTAAAATGTGTCATTTCCGAGGCCTAACAGAAGGCAATTGTAGTCTTGGTTGACAACCATTTTTCCCAAACCTAAAAAATAATAAGAATTCCCTTTAAATAAAGCAAAGTTTCTTCCACCTACCACTCAAATTCCTCAAAGCTCTGCATTTTGTAGTGTCTATAAACCTTTGAGAGCCATTGATCCTATGAAACTTCCCACAGTCTCTGTAAAGCTTTTACTAAGATTAATACATTTGAGTCAACAATTGTTCGGAGGATAAAAGACAATCTAATAGTAGGCAAAGGAGCTTATGTTGGTGCCATCAACCAGAACATTAAAAGAAAACTCAAAGAACACAAAAAAGGTGGTTGTCACGTCATGGTAGCGCATAAATTACACTGCCACAGACGTAGCCGACTCTAAAGTAAGATGACGTCTCTCGTTATTGCATGACATTTTAAGTTTTATTTATTTTTTTAATAATTTATTAATATTAAATGAGGAGAATTTACTTTTACATAAAATATATTATTATTTTTTATTTTATCTAAAAGGTTATTGACTTTGATTATATCACTTACGCATACCAAAAGAAAAATTTAATGTAGGCAAAGACAATCAACTAATTTTGTTTTTAAAGAAAATAGAACCAAAACTTCTTACAGCAAATTAAATATCCTTACTTTTATCTCTTTATTGAGTAACTTGTATCTCTTCATAGTGATTATTGTATGATTTTTTGATAATTAAATCTTTATTTAGTAACTTGTATCTCTTCATATATTGTGATTATTGTATAATTTTTTAATAATTAAAATCAATAAAAATTAATAATCATAATACTAAAATATAAAAAAAATAGATTAACTCGGCAACAATCTTCTCTACACTGGCATTCTGGCAACCAACGGCGACCCCCTTGCACTGTCCCCAGAGAGTCTACCAAATAGAGTACCAACCAGCGGCGACCCCCTTTGTGTGCACTGTCCCCAGAGAGTGCCAAATAGAGTACACTGCCAGCCGCATTAGTTCACCATAAGCGAGTGAAGGGGATCATGGATGGCTGATGCGATGCGGATGGATGGTTGATGTGGATGGGATGGTGACGTATGTGATGGAAGTCATCATATCTTGCACTTGCAGATTAAATCTCTATCCATTATAAATTATTAATTCCCCGCGTTAATTCACCACCAAACATTCACGCTTTCCACTCTACGTCCTCCAACATAACATACACATCAGTCAACCTTCGTTGACCAGAACTTAGAGCGAGCTTCATGGTAAGCCACACCAGCGCTTCGTTCGCCCTTCATTCGACCAGAGCGTGGAGCGAGATTCACGGTAAACCATCTATGCTTGATAATTTCTTAGTAGGACATTTGAATTCAAGCATAATGCTGAGATTTGGGGAAGATTGCTATTCGAGAGGGAAGATTGCTCCCGAGTTAACCTACTCCCCAGTAAATATTGCTTCTGGAAATGACAACACACGCCGATGCTCCTCTGCATTAGGTGTTATATCCTCCTTTACATTTTCATCCTGCTTCACCTCTGAAAACTGCATCAATGGCAAGTGACAGACTGAGTGCTTTGCCAGACAACTTAGTCTCCTCTGACGTTCTTTCAAAACTCTCTTTAAGATTTGCAACGCGTTGTTCTGTGTTATCTAGTAGATGGCGATACCTCTGCACTTTATTAACCCATCTCAAATTTACCAGCGAATGTTTCGCTGAAGGTGAAATAACAAAACGAACAATTAATAGTGTCCTGTTCTTTCATTTTGCTCAGCTTGAAAGTTTTGAACTTTCAGTTTCCATGGGTGATATTGACAGAGAGAACATTGGTAAATGTTTTCAGAAATGGGTTCAATGCGCATCTTCAAAAAGAGTGAAACAAATTGCTCTCAGCAATATTTTGACTGGCAGTTTCTTGGATGTTCCAACTTCTTTATTTCCTTGCGAATGCCTAACATTATTGAAGCTCGAGTGGTTTTTCTTTATACGACTACCCCCCTACTTCAGCGGTTTCAGACACCTTGTGACCTGTTCCTTATCATTCATCTATACAAATGATGATATACTTGACCGTTTTGTATCAAAATGCCCTCTTCTTGAAAATTTGACTGTTCAACATTGTACAGGGCTAAGAAATGTGAAAATTTTTGCAGTCAATCTCAAGTGTCTAGATTTTACTGGGTTTGAGTGAGAAATCTCAGTGACAGTAAACTGCCCAAAGCTGGTGAATTTAATAGTGTGTGATTGTCCCAGGATGTCAATGTTGGAGCTCAAGTCTGGCGGGTCTCTGCATTTGTCCACGACAGAGCTTAATGTACTTAAAGGCCTTTCTCCTACAAACTCGCTGAAGAAAGTTTCCCTTCATGGGTTTTGTAGACAAGTGGCTTCTCTCACAATTCTTGAAAGTTTTGTCTCTCTTGAAGAGCTCTCAATAGAAAGTAAATGGTTTAAGGTGAGTAATCGTCTTGGTTTTAACATCTATGTTAAAGTGATTAAACATCGTAATTTTATTTAATAGGGAGATTTATCACACAGAATTTGGATTGCAGAACCGCTCAGGAAGCATCGAGGCATCAAGTCTGACCCTTTCACTAAAACGTCTGAAGAAGGTGCACATAAAGGTTTCAAATTTTGATAAGAAGGAAATTGCTCTGTTAGGTTACCTTTTCAAAAGTGCCCCTTTGCTGCAAACAACAACACTTACACTGCCCATATATTCCCAATATACTCATGAACAGAGCTTCCTAAAACAACTTCTGGGTTTGAAAAGACCATGTGAAGCAAGCGTATGTATAGCAGAAAAATATGAGGACTACTGCCAGCAATGTAAGAGATGCCTTATTTCTAATCGATATAAATATGTATATGAAAAATGAAATGTTTGGGATCACTAAGTTGACATACTGTTAGAATTTCATGACAAATACAATCTCCCATTTTGTCCCTCTCAACTGTAAATACCAGGCTTATACATTCTCCCATTTGGTCCCTCTCAACTAGAAATACCAGGTTTATGTAGTTAGTATTGCTAATGTTTTTTCATGGTATAAAATTACCAGGCTTATGTAGTCAATATTGCTCATGTTTTTTCATGGTATAAAATTGTTTACAAGTGAAAAACCCCAACTATATACTAATCATATGCATTAGTATGAAAATGAAACATAATTTAATAAATACCAAGCTTATGTAGTCAGTATTGTTGATGCTTTTTCATGGTATAAAATTGTGTACCATGCTTTTTCATATTATTATCATTTGTATATTTGTTATCATGCCATATTCATTGAGAATTCCTTATTTCATTTTATATTCTTCTCTGCTTACTTTTAAGCCATTCACCTGGTTCTGTTTCGACTTTGTATTTATATGATTTATATAAGTAATATAACAATGTTACGTGGAGGAGTGGGTGTTTTTATCTCATTGTTATGCCTAACTAGATTTCAAGGTTGTCAAGTAAGTTTTGGTAATCAAATGCTGCATTGAATACAGTATAATTCTGTATATGGGATATGTTATTTTAAGGATACCAAGAGTATAATTGTTGCACCAAGAGATGTCTCTTGGTTCCGATTGTTACATTTGCTTAATATCTTGAATGATTGAATGGTATTTAGTAAACTTGGTAGATTTTAATTGTGGTATCCAAGCATTTCATGGTAGATTGATCTGACAGATTGGATAAAAATGACAGAGTAGTAGATTGATCCAACAGATTGGGTGATGAAATGACAGATTAAATAATGGTTTAAGATAAGGTGAATAAATGCTAATTGTTTAAAAATGGATGAGGAAAAAGTTAAAGATTTTGATTTTTTTTAATTTATTAATGAAATTAGGATAATTTAAAAATGAAATGAAAATGGTTTAAAATGATATGAATAAATGAGAATGGTTTATAAGATGGTATGAATAAATGAGAATGGTTTAAGAATGGATGAAGAAAAATTGAAGATTTTGATTTTTTTTATTGATTAATAAAATTAAGATAATTTAAAATTGAAATAGAAAAAATAATATTTTTTTATTTTTATTTTGCAAGGTTATAATGTAAAAATGTAAAAGTCCATATATTATGATTGAGAAGTGGTGTTTATTCACTTAGGTTGAAATGTTGAGCATGTCTTTTTAAATTATGTATTAGACATCAAGCTTTACACTTTCAAAGACTAACAATCTATTTACGATGAAGTGTTGTCCATTTATTAAGGTATTTTTAAATTATGTAAAAAGATTTATCAATTAGACATCAAACTTTACATTTTCACGGACTAAAAATCTATTTACTATGAAATGTTGTCCATTTATTATGAAGTGTTAGTCCATTTATTAAGGTTGAACAAACCTTGAGCACCATGATTTTATTATGTAGAAATATTTACTAACCATTCAACAAATTTGAAGGTATCAAACAAATCTGGAAGTATAAGTTTTACACTTTCCCTACTAAAAAATAAAATATCTATAAATATTTCATTTTTTTCATAAAATATACTTTCCCTACTAAAAATAAAGTATCTATAAATATTTTAATTTTTCATAAGATACACTTTCCCTACTGAAAAATAAAATATCTATAAATATTTCATTTCAAATTTACATAAGAATGTCTTCTCAATTACCTTTTCACACTTCCACTAAAAAAAGTTAGGCATAAATGTTACCAATTTTTATAATAACTTCTTTATACATAAATGTTTCAAATTTTTATAATAACTTTGTTAAACATAAATGTTTCAAATTTTCACAATAACTTCTCTTAAATACTTTTTACATTTTCAATTTCAATCATTGAAAAAAAGAC
>JZKD02S2361442.1:169815-183462 GCA_000966675.3 Picea glauca | reverse complement strand
ACAAACCTTGAGCACCATGATTTTATTATGTAGAAATATTTACTAACCATTCAACAAATTTGAAGGTATCAAACAAATCTGGAAGTATAAGTTTTACACTTTCCCTACTAAAAAATAAAATATCTATAAATATTTCATTTTTTTCATAAAATATACTTTCCCTACTAAAAATAAAGTATCTATAAATATTTTAATTTTTCATAAGATACACTTTCCCTACTGAAAAATAAAATATCTATAAATATTTCATTTCAAATTTACATAAGAATGTCTTCTCAATTACCTTTTCACACTTCCACTAAAAAAAGTTAGGCATAAATGTTACCAATTTTTATAATAACTTCTTTATACATAAATGTTTCAAATTTTTATAATAACTTTGTTAAACATAAATGTTTCAAATTTTCACAATAACTTCTCTTAAATACTTTTTACATTTTCAATTTCAATCATTGAAAAAAAGACTATACATATACATTTCAAATTTTCATAAAAATGCTAAAATCAAACCCCTCTGCTTCAAAACAGTGAAACTTTGCCAAAATGCTCCATACCTACTCATGAGCAGATCACTAAATATTATCCCAAAATCTTTTTCACGATATAGAATTGTCTTATAGTGATATTATCCCAAAAACTTTTTCATGATATAGAATTTTCTTATAGTGAAGAATGGTAAGTATATATTAATTAATTATTTTTTATGTTTTTTATCATGCCATTCATTTTGTGTTCATTTTGTATTTCTAATGCTGTATTCTTTAGTTTTAAGATTATATTCTCTAATTGTTAAAGAGATAGGGCTTTTGTTCATTTATTTGGTTTTGTCGAACAGTGGGGGATTGCTTCGATCAATGGTCGAGATTAATGCGAGTTCCCAACTTGCACGTCCTTTAACAAGGTCATCGGGTCTTTCACAAATCTAACCCTCAATATTTTTATGCTCTGGCAGCGCATATTCATTTCGGGTCTAGAGGTGCTCGTCAGTTAACTCATCAGACTCACCTCCTTAGAACGTCGAGTTTGCTTTGGGACCTTTCGAAGATGCTCTCAAGAGAGATCCGACGGTTGAGATATAAACGATCTAACGACTCACAACCTTCTCAAGATAAAAGGTGCACAACAGTTAGTCGGTCGAACTATCCTCGTCGAAAATACAAAAACCACTATTGGCCTTTCCAAATGAATCCTTCTGAAGACTCCCTCCCGAAAGATCTAATGGTTGAGGTTGATCTTGATGGACGACTCTTGATTCTTTCGAGCTTATAAGAGCTCAATCCATATTGGCTTGTTCCTTGTACCGCAACCTGCCACTGTGGTCAACCACTGTGGGTCCACTACCTGATCTACGACATGTAAACAATTACATGGACTCCATGCCATCTCCATGTGGATTTCCGTTAGCATGACCTCTCTGACCTCAAAGTTCCTTATCTGGGTTCCAGATTTTTTCATTCCTTATCCTATACATATATTTTGTCCAATCTCCGGTAGGATCTACGATCCTATTGGATTTCTATGCAAATCCCTCCCTGCTCACAGGAAACTCCTTTCAATTCACAGGGTAGCCGACGACCTTAGTTTCCAAGTTACTCATACACACATTTGATAAGAATTAACCAACATGGAATTGGCCATCACACATAAATTTAAATGCTCATGCATTCATCCATCATGCTCATAAATCCACACATTTCTTTCAAGTGCACGAGCCTACACATTTACATATCTTATAAACATAAAAATAAATACAAGGAGAAACTTATCCGTATAAGGTTTTTTCCAACCAACCGACTTAGGGTGAACACTTTTACACCCAACCATAGGCTAAGATGCACTAATCTTATTCACATATGACCACCCCCATTCTAGGCCATGATACCACAAGGGGAACATTCAATGTCTTAGAGAAATTGACAGTGTGAAGGAGAATCGTTGTCACAACAAACACTAGTTGAAACCCTCCATTCCCACCATGCCCAAGGCCTCCATGAGATTTCTCAGATGCCATCTTGGTTGGATTATCTCAACACAAGGGAGTCATTCCCACTACTCTGCACGCATCAAGCTCGCGACCCTCTCATCTCGAGTTGGTTTCAGGGTTCTCTATCAATTCACATGAATTCTCATGCTCAAAGTCTCTGCACCACTCGTGCATTCTTCCCTATGCTCATTCTTTCCCATGATTCTCCTCCTCTCTATACATGCACCTATGTGTTTCTTCCTTTTCTTCTCCAATAAGGTTCTCGACCTATCCTCTTTCTTGCTTCTACTATAAGGGACTTGTGGGTCGAGGTGGTACTGTTGTACCCTTGGCCAACATTCTTCAGTTTCCCAACCAATTCTCCATACATGTTTTCATTGTGGGTGGTTGGTTGTTCAACTACCAACCCCCTTTCATTAACTTATTTTGCTTTGATTTTAGGAAAAAAAAAGAATTAACTAATTATTCCAGAAATAATTTAGCAAGGGTGACTTGTGATTCCTTTGTGTAACTTCCCATTTGGGTCAAATTTCGATGACGTGTTCGTAGAAATTGCCACTTTATATTGTCGAGAGAACGACAAACATCAGACGACCTCAAACGTCGTTTCACATGACGTCGGCTTTTCGACGACACATATATCGTCTTTGTTGCAATGTTTCATGCAGACACGTGTCGCCTTAGACTTCACTGTCCAAGCCCACTATGGACGTCGCTACAACAATGCTGAGACGTCTCACCTGCGACGCCACAGCTCGTCGGAATACTGATGGAAGGTCACGTCGATCTTTCGACATGTATGCTATATCAACAACGTCTCACCTGCGACGTTGACGCCATGAAAACGATGCTAGGGATGTCAAATGACCGGCGAAAGGTAAC
The DNA here is from genome assembly GCA_000966675.3 of Picea glauca. Taxonomy (NCBI): domain Eukaryota; kingdom Viridiplantae; phylum Streptophyta; class Pinopsida; order Pinales; family Pinaceae; genus Picea; species Picea glauca. Next base: position 180,596 of record JZKD02S2361442.1, on the reverse strand, counting down.
GTTGGTCTTCAAATGTGTATGCTATATCAACGACGTCTCACCTGCGACATTGACGCCATGACATCGACGCTAGGGATGTCGGAAGACCGACGGAAGGTAACTTCGGTCTTCAAACATGTATGCTATATCAACGATGTCTCACCTGTGACATTGACGCCATGACAACGACGCTAGGGATGTCGAAAGACCGACGTAAGGTAACGTCGGTCTTCAAACGTGTATGCTATATCAACAACATCTCACCTGCGACGTTGACGCCATGACAACGAAGCTAGGAATGTCAGAAGACCGACGACCCGTAGGAGTTTAAAAAGAAAAAAAAACGGTATCAAAGAGGCGACAAAGCATGCCATTTGACAATTTCCTCCATGGTTGTATGTCAACTAGGAGCTCTTGGAGTCACCACTCTAGTGGTTTCCATTATTGAGCTTTTTGACAAGTGTTTTCATGTAGTCACAAACCTTTTTCTCAAACCTATTACATGCTCACAAATATTGAAGGATTATTCATGGGGGTTCATGTGGATCAAAGAATTATTCATAGATTTACCTTTCTTCATGATTTTTAATGGGTAGCTTGTCGAGTTTTCCAGTAGTGTTTCCTTTTGGGGTTTTTTGGCAAGTATTGACTTTGGAAAATGGCTTAGGGGTGGACCTCTTGATTTTTCATTACAAAGATGGTTTTTTCATGTGATGGAAAACCCATGTGGATGAGGCTCAAACAATTAAAATGAGCTATCTTGAGCTTCATATGGTGGAATGATGAGAATTTTATGGAGTAGTTAAAATGCCTAAGTAAATAAGATAAATTAAAAAAATTCCAATGCTATTTTGGGGCAGTTGCTTCAAATTGCTTATAGATTTTGTTTCAAGAGGTGAAATCAAAATTTGTCATAGACCTATTTTAGATAATGAATAAATCCTTCCATAGATGTATAGGGATCATCTTGTCATAACCTTTGGAGCTATAATTGGAGAGTTGTTTAAGAAGGGAGAGACCTTGAAGAAATAAGTAGTCTTGGGGCTTGTGACAATGATATCTTCCAATCCCTAAACAAAATTGAAATCTGTAAAAGATCCATTTTATATAGAGAAAAATCATTCAACATGATGTGTGGTGAATCTCCTAAAACATGATACATAGTCCATGGTATCTGTGCAAATTTTGTAGCATAGCATCTCTTTTTTGTCTCATGTTTTCCCACATGCGAGGATATTGAATTGCATGAGATTTTGAATCTTCCCCATTGTGAAATATTTAACCTTTAACTTGCAATGGACGTAGAAGGGAATATCTTGGTATTCTCAGTGATTTGGAAAATGAAAGGGGAAAAAGAGAGAAAGAATGAGCCTTGGAGGTTTTATAGATGAAATTTGGGTGAAATCCTAAAAAATAGGGAATTCACCACCAAAGGAAAATCACTTAAAAAGACTAATTGATACATCATATTGAAATCCTAAAAGAATTATAGGGAATTCGCCACCAAAGGGAAATAACTCTAAGGGACCAATTGATGCACATGATGAAATCCTAAAAAAAGGGAAATTGCCCCAACAGGGAAATTGATGTGTAGGATGAAATCCCAAAAATTAGAGAAATCACTCCAATGGACCAATTGATGCACTGAGGTATATTTACCAAGTATATATACCGGTATATATAGCGGCATATATACCAAGTATATATACCAGTATATATACCAAGTATATATATTGGTATAGGTATATATACCAAGTATATATACCAAGTATATATACTAGTATATATACAAAGTATATATACCGACACATATACCAAGTATATATATCGATATATATACTGGTATATATACCAAGTATATATACTGGTATATATACCAAGTATATATACCGACACATATACCAAGTATATATACCAAGTATATATATCGATATATATACCAAGTATATATACCGACACATATACCAAGTATATATACCAATGCATATATCAAGTATATATACCGGTATATATACCAAGTATATATACCGGTATATATACCAAGTATATATACCGGTATATATACCAAGTATATATACCGGTATATATACCAAGTATATATATCGATATATATACCAAGTATATACTTAATATATATATACCGACACATATGTCAATATAAATACTGGTATATATACCGTCATATATACCTAGTATATAGTGATATGATAATTGACATGAACCGATATATATACGACATATATACCAAGTATAGATATACAAAGTATATATACCAAGTATATATATCGACACATATAAATATGTCAATATAAAAACTAGTATATATACCAAGTTGGAGTGGTTTGATTTCTCAGGGACTTCTCTGGAATTTAACCCAACCCCCCTGGGAGAGTTGGCCTCCGCTTTGCAGTCAGTACCAATGGCTCCTCTCAATTCGTCGGCCCGCTCACCTTCCCAGTCACCCCATGCCTTGCTTCTCGGTGCTCACTCTTAGGGTGATGGCCAGGAAGCAAGCCAAGGTTCACATCAATGGCCTCACTCCCACATCGACTCTGAATTTGAATTGCAAGCAGGCCTTGCATTGTTGCAACGCCTGGTATATATACTGACATATATGCTAGTGGTATATATACCGACATATATACTAGTGGTATATATACTTGTATATATATCAGTATATATACTAAGTGTATATACTAAGTATATATACTAATTATATATACCAGTATATATACTTGTATATATATCGACATGTATACCTAGTATATATATACTTAATATAGTATATGTTAGGAGGTATATGTACTAGGTATTAGCATATATATCGGTATATATACTAGGCATATATACCGATATATATACTGAGTATATATATCGACACATATACCTAGTATATATACCGACATATATGCCTAGTATATATATTGAGTATATATACCGATATATATAATAAGTATATATACTGACACATATACCTAGTATATATACTGGTATATATACTAGGTATATGTGTCGATATATATACTCAATATATATACCGATATATATAAGTATATGTAACGATATATATACTGAGTATATATACCGGTATATATATTAATCCTATATACTAATGCAAAAGTATGCATATACTGACACATATGCATATACCTACACATAGATCATTGGCCTCTTGGTGTGATATGGGTATCATTGATGGATTTTTCAAACCAAGCATTAGTCTCAAGGCCTTGACCATGGTCAACACTACAAGGAGAACAAATTGTAGTGGAGGATTTTACAGAACCTCTCTGAAACATTTCCCTTCTTTGTTTATAATGGAGGATTTTACGGAACCTCTCTCTCCCCCCTCCCTCCTCTCTCTCTCTCTCTCAACCCCCCTCTCACTCTTGCTCCTCTTTGTCCCTCCCTCCTTCTCTCAATCTCTCCCCTTTCCTCCATCCCTATGTCCATTTATCTATATCCCCCTACCTCCCTGTCTATTTCCATCCCCCTCTCTCCCTCCTCCATCTATATCCCTACTTCTCTCTTCCCCCCACCTCTCTCCCTCTTTCTCTCCCTCTACCCATATCCCTCAGCTTCCGTAAATGCGCATTTACGAAAGTGGCTTCCGTATATGTGCATTTGAAAAAGTCGACTTTCGTATACGCACATTTACGAAAGTTGGCTTCCGTATATGCACATTTACATAAGTTGGCTTTCATATATGTGCATATATGAATGTCTTTGGCTTCCTTAAATCTGCGTTTATGGAAGTAGTCATCTTCTGTAAATGTGCATATAGGGAACCCGTCATCCCTAAATGTGCATTTATGAAAGTTGGCTTCCGTAAATACGACTTCCGTAAATGTGACATAAATAGTTCCAGTTTTACAAAAGAGCCCAATTTGTTACCAATGGCTTCTAGCGCTTCCCTCGACCAAAAGGCGAGAGGCAATCCGGAAAAAAATGCCTATACTTTCATTACCATTGTAGATTCCTTAAGGGGGTCAAAGTCCATTGTCCAGGGTTTCAGGGACAAGCCAGACGGGCCCGAGGACCAGCTCTACCTGCGGATTTCTTCACAATCATCATTCAAAAGGAAAGAAAAATAGATCCAGCGTCTGGACAAGATGTGTATCTTAGGAACGTATCCAATTAGTAGTTTCCAGTGGTTCTGCAACCAACTTGTCTTCCCCAAGAGCTGGGGGACGTTGCTGAGAGGAATGCTATATCCTATAATACATCATCCATCAACCTCATGAAAGTGGTTGGTGCATTTGTTAAGCCAAAGGGCATGACCAACCATTCAAAGAGACCTTCTTTAGATTTGAAAGTTGTCTTTCATACATCAGTTAGTTCGATGGGAACTTGGTGGTAGCGATACTTTAAGGATGATAATCATTACATTATCGTAGCATGTACTCCCCCCAAAAATGCATTAAAAATGTCGATAATAAAGGGATGATAGAAGGGAGGTTCTCTTGAGGCTTGCTTTTAAAGATGGTATAGAGATATATTAATGTATAACATGAATCATTTACTTGTTATGTGGTTTTGGTATTGTGGCTAGCAAGAAATGATGACTTTTAAGGAAATGATATTTTTATGATTCAAGGGCAAATTTACAATTCAAATATTCATATCAAGGTTCTTGGAAACTTGCAAACTCTAAACGAAAGAGAGTTTTGAAGGATCCAATTTTTTTAAAGAGATGGCTTAGGGCTTATTTGATGGAGCTTTCCTAGGAACTCCGGGAATGTGTGAAGTATGAGGTATTGTTTTCCAAAGTGAGAATATTTTTATTACCTTTAATATGTAACAAGCCAAGAAACCAACTATAGCATAGAGATTTATTTTTTATGGTTACTTTTGAAAATCGCTTTGTGATAAAGGATATAGAAGTATTCAAGTTATCGGGGATTCAAAAATTACTAATAATTAGGTTAATAAGAAACTATGAAACATATAATGGAAGTAGAACATAAGTTTTCTTATATTTCCTTTATATAATTCAATGAAAAAGTTAATAAATTATTAAAAGAAGCTCATTCTCCGGAGGAAGGAGCATTGACAACCCAAGATTTAAAGGAAGAAGGGGCTCTCCTTGAGTTCGTCTGGTGTGTTTTATGATTAACTAATTATGTATCCCTCTTTTGCACTAGCTAATGAACTAGATCTCTTTTTTGTGAAATTACCAAATTTGACAATGACATGTTTTTCTCTCATTTTAAATGTTGAAAAACATAGAAAATGTTGATATAGCTTAAATTTATTTTTAATTATAAATCTAAAACATTCTAGAAAAGTATTTAGATAAAAGATTTAAGAATTCCTAAGCTCTAAAAAAAATTAAATATATATTTTAATTTCTCTTTTAAAATATTAAATATTAAATATTTTTAATGAATAAAATGTATTCCACAACTTCCTCAAATATGTTCCACTTTATTCCTTTTCCTCATACTAAACTTCATCAAATATGTTTTCCTATGTTCTTTTCCTAGTATCAATTCAAAAGTACTCCCATTCATGTATGCTCAACTCCAATTCATATATCCACAATCTTTTGTATAAGTATATCCTTATCTCTATCATATGAACTTACCTTGATCACCTTTTCCATGACTTGTGTTTATGTTATGGTCGTGAATAGTTATAACACATCCCAAGAAAATGTAGATAGCATTCTAAACAAAGGGTGTTATGAATTCCATTAACTGACCATGATCACCTTTTCCATGACTTGTGTTTATGTTATTGTCGTGAATAATTATAACACATCCCTAGAAAATGTAGATAGCATTCTAAACAAAGGGTGTTATGAATTCCAATCCCTGATTGTATTCACAAAACTAAGATATTAGGTATAGGTATATGATGAAGTATATTTTCCAAATTAAAATTTAATATAACATTTATGGTTAAAGAATAATTATTGAGATGGTATGAATCTAGACTATTCATTTAAAAAAATATGATTAATATGATTATTGTTTAAAAAATATGATTATTGTTTATTGATATTAATTTTTTTGTTTTGATGAGTTAATACGTTATGAAGATCATTAATTTTATAAATATTTTGAAACTGAGATTTAATATGGGCTACAAGTATATGTAGGAGAGAAGGGTTTTTCATCCTCCACCCTCTTATTGTCATAAAGACAACAAATTCTTTGATATCAATAAGTTTTAAGATTTGTCCAAAGCCTAGTTTCATATGAAACTTAGGAGTTCATTGTTATTTTAGCAATGTTGATTTTCTTTTTTTAAGCTAGCTATAAAAAGCTATTTTTGACTTGGAGTTAATAATCCTTTTTTTAAGTATTCTATATTTCTTCATTGCACCACAATTTCAGCTCTTTCAACAGGCTCTTCAGTGAACTGTGATCTTTTCTACAATGCTCATTTTCTACAATGCTCAGCCGGAAGAGAAAACAATTTAGCAAGTACAGCTAAAGGCAGGATTGGAGCAAACCTCTTTTAACAGCTTATGAAGATGGTTTTGACAAATATCTTCCATCCAGTTCCCAACAACAAAATATGAGACACTGCCCAAACCGGAAATTCCACCCGCCTCTACGCCTTTCAAATGCAACTCAAGGCCCTTGCAAGTAAATATATTGAGAAGCTCAGAATAAATACCCTTTCGTATGGAAACCACATTCAATCCACATGGATATTCAATGGATATATTTCACCATTATTTTGAACCTAACTTCTTTAGCATAGATTTCAAACTGTTTCGCCGTTGTTTCTAACCTAACTTCTTTAGCATAGTCTTGAACAATCTTCAAAATTAGCTTCTAAATAATATTTTTTTTCCTGGAAGCAGTCAATCTTCTGTTCCAAGCATTGAACCCTTGGCCTTTCCAGGGACGACACAATATTGGCATAGCCGTGATCTTCAAATGCGAGTACTACAGATAAACCATTGCGAATCACTATTCCTGTTGCCCATTCGTATGCGTTGCTCAGATTCCATAGCAGCATGCCCACAACTGGCCAATTCACAGGATCGCCTTTGTTTTTTCTCGATTTTGTCAAGCACCATATTATAGCCACTCTCAGCATGAGCGCGATGATGAATGTTTCCATCTTTTAACTGTAATAATCCGGATTTCAGCTGGAAACTCAACTCTACTATAAAAAAAAAATCTATACTGCAAATGAAATTGTATTTTATGACCTGAACAATCAGATCCACGACCCCTCAAATGAAAACGTCGGGAAGAAACCTTCTGAGAACTTGAACTTGCACTCTATTATAGGAAAGTTTAAACAGACCCGTGCGAAGGACGGTACCCTTGGTTCAGAGAGGAGAGCATTATCTTTGCTGAGTGAATTTTAGCCACACAAAGCTAACACCAAGGATTTTTCAGCGTCTAAACCCTGTGACATATATTAAAATGTGAAAGACTTTGAGGCATACCTCACCGACCCACCCCAAGTATGGGTYTGTGCTGTCGACGAAGGGCCACACCTCACCTGCCCAATACTCCAAGCATGGGTATGTRTTGTCATTCCCAGAAGCAATATTTACTGGGGAGTAGGCTAACTCGGGAGCAATCTTCCCTCCCGAGTAGCAATCTTCCCCAAATCTCAGCATTAGGCTTGAATTCAAATGTCCTATTAAAAAATTATCCAGTTACCGTGAAGCTCGCTCCACGCTATGGTCGAATGAAGGGTGAACGAAGCGCTGGTGTGGCTTATCGTGAAGCTCGCTCCAAGTTTTGGTCGAAGCGCTGGTGTGGAGGATGCAGGGTTGAAGGCGTGAATGTTTGGTGGTGAATTAACGCAGGGAGTTAATAATTTATAATGGATAGAGATTTAATCTGCAGGTGCAAGATATGATGGCTTCCATCGCGTAAGTTGTCAGCCCATCTGCATCAGCCATCCATGATCCCCTTCACTCGCGTACGGTGAACTGATGTGACCCCTTCACTCACGTACGGTGAACTGATGTGGCTGGCAGTGTACTCTACTTGACAGACTCTCTGGGACAGTGGACACAAAGAGGGTTGTCGCTGGTCGCCAGTGTCCAAAACTACTCGAAAGGGAAGATTGCTTCCAAGTTAACCTACTCCTTCTTACAACATAACTAAGAAGGAGTAGAGAAGATTGCTCCCGAGTTAGTTAACTAGTGTAATTTTTTTTTATGAATTACAACATAATATTGTTTGGATCTATGGGTGCTTCATGAGTTAACACCTTATGAACACTTACTCTAAACTAGTTGCAATTTTGGGAAGAGTTCAATTTTATATTTTTTTATTATAAAACTAAATAATGGAAAGTAAAACTATTTCCTTTTCTAGAACGAAGTAAACTAAGAAAACAAAACGTAATCCACTCTCGTATCAGACACTAATAATGAGTTTAATGGCCCAAAGGAACCAAGATTTTATACATGGATCTCAAACCAAAGCCTAAAATTGTTAGGCAAATTTTTAGAGGAATAACGACTGCAGGACATAAATAATAAATTTTAGATCATGAAATTAATTCCCAGATTAACAATAAACAAATCAATTGGAGAACAACGGTTGGGAAATGATCCCAGGAAGGAAGAGGGCCCATGAGATGCACATCAGGTATCCATGTCCAAGTTGGAACACATGGCTAGTGCAGATCTTAAGCCCATGATCCATGGGATTTTCGTGGCAGGTGAAGGAAGTTTTCCCGTGTCTCAACATTTAAGACTCTGCATAGGGATCAATGATGACATAGTTATATCCAATGATATATATATTTTTATTTTTTTTAATTATTTTATTTTTCTCACAAATAGCTTTAAACCACATGAAAATTAAAAATGGTTTAATCATGATTCACAATCAATTACAAAATATGAATTTGTATTTTAATTTTTATTTATTTAAAAAATAATCAATTTAATAAATAATTTTTTAAATATTTTAAAAAATTTCATATAAAAATTTGAACAAATTGCAAATTATTTAAAGCCAAAGCATATTGACTACAAAGATGGCATTACAATCTACTCTACCTTCGACAAGCATAATAAACAAAACAACAAATGCAGTGTTTTTTTGTCTCTACAATCCTAGATAATAACTTTAAGAGTGACAAGGTGACTAGGTGTAGCATGTTCTGATCCCTTTTATTATTGTCCTTGAGCCATTGAAATACATTTTCTTTCATGAATCAAACTAAATAATTTTTCTAAAAGATGATTCATCAAAATAGTTCAATGGTCTATTGGTCATCTTGGTTTTCAGATTTGAAGATAGTTGAAATGATGTATATTTATTATATATTTCCATATCGTGAGTATGATGATCTACATTTTTGGTTTTTTAGATTGACTATTCTATAAAAATATTTGATGATTGTTATCACATGATTTGTACGTATGCAAATCCCTCCACAAGATCCCAATCTTGTGTAACAATTGAAAATTTCTACCACTATCACCTAAGTAGCGACTTCCTTCATTTTAGTGATGGAAGAAAGGTCCACCACAAGGGAGGATTCCCTGGTGACCTCAAGGGATCAAATAGAAACATTAGTCGAGCCTACAACCCCTTATCTTGGTCACCTAAAGGTTATATCTAGGTCTAGGAGAGGTAAGAAAGATAACTAGGTAATTGGTTCATTTGTACGAGACAATAAACAATTTGGAGCATAATATAGAAAATCACCAAGTTATATATCTCATAAATGACCATTTAGACACTAGATAATCAATAAATTCAATGGATGTTGCAAAAGCAGTAAATCAATGTACAACAATTAATGTTTTGCAACAACAACAAAAATAAGTACTCAGAAATGTAGCAATTTAGCATATAAAACAAGCCTTCAACATGTATAATAATATCCAATTGTTAAATATGAATTCTGAGTATCTTAAGCCACTTTTCCAAGTATATATGCAACAAATTAAAGTAAAAACTAATTGTTGTAGCAAACTTTTGTAACAACAACAATAAATATTAATAATTTTCTTAAGTTAGGGTTAGAGAAGTTAGTAAGATCGTTTTGAGAGAGAGAGAATGCTAATTCTAAATGCAATTTTCACCACAAGAAGAGATTTAGACTAGTGTCGTTGTCTTTTAGGGATTATGGAGTCAAACATGCAAAAACTTGAAGATTAAACTAGATGATAAAGAGGAATGAGGTTTAAACCCTAAGGTGCAAAGCCTCTTAGGCCTTATGAATAAACCTTCAAGAAAATGATCCCTAGGGTGCAAAGCCTCTTGGGCCCTAGGTGTTGTTTTCTCTCTTTTAGATAACTTAGGCCAAGGATCAAAGCCCTAAGGTGCAAAACCTCTTGGGCCTTAGGTTCTTAACCCTAACAAAGAATGCTTTCGAAAAACCTAAAAAAACAATGCATATGAAGGGGAGAAATACTTATGACTCCTCCCTAGAGTTTCACCAAGACAAAGTAACATGCAATAAGATAGTAATTATCACCCTAAACATTAACAATGACATAAAATTGCAACAATTACTTACGTATCCAAGTTGCTAGGCTAGAAAAATCCCTAGTTCCAGCAATACATCATCCAAGAAAAGAAAAAGCATCCACAAAGATCCTCCAAAATTAGCTCATGAGATCCAAGAGACAAAAAGAGAGTATCGAACTTTTCTAAAGTTGCACTCCCACAAATGTGAGAGAAAGTGACGATCCAAATGAGAGGAGCGCTAACCTTATTTCTGAAGAAACCTTAGCTCTCCAAAAGTCACAAAAATTGAAAAGTTATGTCTCTCAATGAGGTCGACCCCTTAGATTTTCCTTTACAAATGTCAAAACAAGAAAAATAATACATAAATGGTCACACGTGTGGTGACGT
>JZKD02S2361442.1:112093-128061 GCA_000966675.3 Picea glauca | reverse complement strand
ACTGATGCTACAACTGCAACTGGTTCTGAAACTGCAACTGCAACTTAGGGTTTTATGAGGAAACCCTAATTTTTCAAACTTCAAATTTTGAAATTCTGATCTAGGGAATAGATGCGCTAAGCTGAGGCGAGTATGCTGGTGTAGTCAGAATTTCGAAAATCCAACTTTTACCCCCTCAAACTTGATTTGCGTATTTCTTGACTGGTGCTTCTGGTTTTCTAGTACTTTGTGAAACTAGGGTTTCACTTTCCGGGAGATTTAGCCATTGAAAAGGTGCGCTGAAGGTGCCAAAATGATCTTTGGGGGAGGGCGCACTTTTCTAGGTGGTTTTAGGGCTGAAATACCTTTCCAACAAAAAGCCCTAATTTTCATGTACGGTAACAGTGACGTTTTTCACTTTTCTCTTGTGAAAGATTCTCTCTTTAGCTTGGCTCTGATACCATGTTAATGTTTAAGCCATTATTATAGATGTTTGTATTTCACTAGATAACAATAGCATAATCCAAGATCATTGAGAAATACACAATCACAAGAGACAACATTTATCCTGGGAAACCCTCTAGAGGAAGAAAACCTAGCAAAACTTCCTTAATATAGATAGCCAATACAATGCCAAGAGATCTCTTAAACTAATACAGAAAGTCCTCTCCCAGATATGCGCCACTTTCTCTCTCCTTCTTCGGTAGCAGATCTGAACTTGTCTTTCAAATGAGCAAGTGAGCTGTTGTGTCTAAGTGAGGCACTGGCCTCTTTATTTATACAAGTCTGGCACGTGTGAAGTGTCTCTTCACTGGTAGGGCCGACTTCTTATTCTACCTATTACAATTGTCTTTTGACCAATCCGCAAAAGGGGATTTGGTCCTATTACAATAACCGACGTGATCAATCCACAATGGGGATTGATCCTATGAATAATATATCAATAATAATAAGAATACTCTTTGCAGTTACATTATTTCAACAAAGTCTACCTTTAAATTGGGTACACGGTCTTCTTCGCCCAAATTGATATATCTCCAAAATCATCCAATCCATCAACAAAAGCAACAAACTCTTCACTCACCTCAGTTTGCATAGAAGCTTGAAACAACCTTTGTAATGTTAACTTTTGGGGTAGCTTGGATAGGTACTTCCACATTTGCAGTGTCTGGCATGTGGAGGTGTTTGAGCGACACTCTCTAGAGTGGTTTTTATGTAATGACTAAAGTGCCTTTTGTAAGGTTGAGTGACTTAAGTGATTTAAGTCATTTCAACAAATGATTAAGTTGTGACCATTAGATCCAAGATCTAATCTTGGCCATTGAGATCTAGGGTTAGGGTTTTAGTCATTAGGGAATTATAAAAACCGATCTAAGGAGAGTGTGAGGCACACAATGAGTGAATAGGTAGTCTTTCTCATGTACTTCTGTCTGAGTGGGCAGGGATGAGGAAAGGGTGTAGGGGGCAGTGAGGGAGATAGCGGCCAAGTGGGCTAGGCTATCAGCTGCAGCATTGTAATCTTCTGATGGGCCATTATCCCAGGATGAGAGCCCAGGATTTTATCTAATAAAATTAAACTCAGAACTAGTTTTCCCGCAAGGGTTTTTCCAGGGGTGTTTACCTGAATCTTGTGTGCAATGTGTCTGGTTTCTGTTTTTTATGCTTCCGCTAAATTTCAGTCGATAACCTAGCTGTGCAATTGTCCAATAAAGTGATTTTATTAGGAATAATTGTCGAGTGCTAGGTTTGACAAGTAAAATCAACATGTAAGGCTTTCTTCACTCCATTGCCCACCTTCCTATCCTTATGCAGGGCCTTCCTCTTCCCATTGCTTTCAACAATGAGGTCATCATCCTAAAATTTTGGATTCAAAGCATGTGCCAAAGTGTGCAATGGAATGTTGGAAGTGTTCCACCTCTGAATAATGATGGCCCTCACAAGCTCTCCAAAATCATGATCAACATATAGAGGGACCCTCTTGTAAAACAATTTCCATGGTTTTCTCAACTATCATATCCATGCCACCACCATAGATTTAAACTCAACAAGGTGATGCAACATGATGAAGTTTGAGGCATATCTTGTCTCCACAACTTTGATGACATACTTCCAAAGAGGATAGTATTCTTCATGCTTACTTTCTCTAATGAAGAGTTATGAATTTTCAAAGGGAAAGAAAGAAAACTATTTTTTTAATCATATTTTCGACTTATCTCCTTATAGGTTTACTCAAATTTCAAGTGTAGGAACTCGTTGTTTTTTTCATGTATTTCCAGTCGATCTCACTGTGGGTCTATCAAAAGTATGCAAAGTGGATACTCGTAGGATGTGGGATTGAATTCCACATCCAATGAGTTCCTACACTTAAAATTTGAGTAAAACTATCAGAAGATAAGTCGAAAATACAATTAAAAAAAGTACTTTTCTTCCTTTCCCTCCAAAAATATTTACCCTTATGGTTGACATCATCATCTTGAATCCTATTGGTTCTTTTAAAGTTGATTTTGATAGTAGATTTTTTGTTTTGAGACTCATTTTTTTACCCCGAAATCCCCTAATGTTTGACCCTTGCCTCTCAAATCCATAACGTTTCACAAAGGATTGAAGCAACTTTTATTGAAGATGTTATATTACCTAATGAACCTTGGGATTGAGACAAGTGTTGCATCATTTCTGTTGTGTCATTCTCTACTCATTCTTTCTTGGAGTCCTTGTTGTCTATAATACATGCATCTAATTACTTAGGATCAAATTATCCGTCTTCAGTGACAAACATAAGCCCTCATGCCCCAGATGAAGAATATGTTCTCTTGTTGAATTGTAGTAGTAGTTGAACTCTGACATTAATCTTTTTTATGTAATGTCCCCATTTTTGGATGTTTCTATGTTACAGAGTAGGATGCCTACCAGAGTAGCTAGATGGGGGTGACAGTGAGTTAGGAGATATTGAGGGGTTTTATTGGGCCCAACTTGCATTTATCATCATATTTCATCATCAAGATCCATTCCGCACAACTTTTCTTTGGTTTCGTTGCATTTTGACGATTTCCGTAATTTTGAGTTATTATGGAGCATATTTTAATTAAATTCACTAAGGAGGTCATTTTGGGCATAATACTTGAAGAAACCTCTTAGTGTAATAGCTCATAAGAATCGAGAGGAAGAGCATTATAGGATAAGATGATGAGAAGTGACTTTCAGTGGCTGGAGAAGCCATAAGGACAAATAAATCACTTTTTAGAGGAAAAAAAGGTTAATTAATTAATAAAGTGATTTTATTAAGAAATATTAAAAGTAAGGTAAAAGTCACTTGGAGAGAAAAGATGAACAGGGGTATAAAAGAGAGATAGGGGCTTCTATTCTCTCATTATTTTGATTGTCATTTTGATGTCTGTCTTCTTAGCTAGAGAGCTTATGATACTTGGGGGTTTTGAGGGTTTTGACTGAATAAACCCTAGAGATCAACAAGGGAGTGAAAGATTCTCCTGTTCTTGATCCAAGCTTGGCCAAGTTGGTGTAAGATTCCTCCCTCACCATTCTACATCAGTTCATAACTACTTCAGCCATCAGTTTTGGCAAGGGGGCGCACCAGTGAAGGTTTTCTGCAGGTTGGGGTGCACCAGTTGAGGAGAACGGGTTCGTTTTTATTTATAGTAACTAGATCTTTAGTAGATCTTGTCCCAGGATTGATTTTCACCACCCCAGCACCTATTTGTATCAGTATTTTGAAATATCCCTGATATAGCTGATCATGATATCTACTACGGATCTAGTGTTTTGTCTCACAGATTTGATACACTGGGGGTTTCTGGATGCGTTTTATCTTCAGATCTGATACTCTGGGGGTTTCTGGATGCGTTTTAGTTATGTGCTTGAGATATGTCGTGGTTGTTGCATGTGCATGTTATAAACTTATATGTTATGGTTTAAACAGTATATATATGATGCATGCAGAAATAAGGAACATCAACCGCCCAATAATATGTATTATGAGATTCAAGCATGAAAATACAATGAAATACTGGAAATATAGAAGATAGTCTTCAATTAGATCTCATGGATTGTCACTGGAATACAAATAAATAACATAAAATACCTGTGATTAGAAGATGAAGGTACATTTGATGCATGCACGGATAGATTGGCAAAATCGACAGTTCCGGAGAAGCATGGTAACTGTTACAAATTGGAAAACCTGTCCAGAAGGTTATACCCGTTGGAATGAGCTGGAAACTGCCCCAATAGAAGCACCCTGGCCTCTAGAATGATACCGGTGACTATCAGATGACAAATCTGGCCTCTGATGCTCTGGATGTCATCCCCTGGGGGTTTGCGCACCTCCTGGGCTCTCTGGACGTGCCCCAAATGATTCCACCAACGAATTCGACTGCTATAGGACTCAAAACGTTCACCTCGCCAAATATGGAACTAGGTCGGAAGGGTTTCCTCAGATCTCTGATACTCCGTCTATAACCCCAATTGTCCTTCCAAAAGAGTTGCGCCCTAAATGGCTGAATGCTATGCTCTGAAGGATTCCACCTTCGAAATTTGATGGGAAGTGGCTCAATCTATGCGCCCTGGCTGGATCTCAATTGGGTCGAAAGGAAACTGCAATCCGAGCTCTGATCTCGTGCAGTTACACAAACCCTCTATCTGAACTTGTGCCCCCACTGGTTGAGTTGTGCAACACTGATAACTGGATACTCCTGAATAGCATGGTGAAATACTTGGATGGTATCTCTGATGGGCTAGGGTGTGTCTCTCAACACCGAAACCAATCAATTGTGGTGGTTTCCTCAACAACTCCCTGATGACCTTGCTCCTCAACCCGCGCTCTCTCTGCTCTAGTACATCCTCCGGCACTAGCTCCAACTGGCCCTCCTCATCCAAGGGTGGCAACTCCTCTGAAATACTAATCTGTTGTCCCACGGTCTTTTTAAGGCGAGAGACGTGAAAGACGTTATGAATCTTGCTACCCTCTGGTAGCTCTATCTTGTATGCCACCTCGCCTATCCTCCTGATGACTTTGTATGGCCCATAAAACTTCGGCTTCAGCTTCTCTGCTCCGCTCCTCTTCAAGGAGGACTGTCTGTATGGGTGTAATCGCAGAAAAACCAAATCCTCTACCTCAAAACTGCGCTCGACTATGTGTCGGTCTGCATATATCTTTTGTTGGTTCTGAGCCGTCTGCAAGTTCTCCCTCACTGACTACAGAATCCTCTGACTCTCCTCCACCCAGTCTTTGGCACCCGACACCCTGTTGTCCCCAAACACAGTCTCCACAAAGGAGGGTGCATCGTATCCATACAATGCCTTGAACGGTGACATCCTGATAGACACATGGTAAGTTGTGTTGTAGCAATACTCACCCATGTGTAACCATCTCACCCATGTGCACTGCTACCCCCCCACATAGTTCCTCAGATACCCCTCTACCGATTTGTTGACGATCTCTATTTGTCCATCTGTCCGTGGGTGGTAGCTGGTACTCGTAGCTAGCTCTATGCTTGTCAACCTGAAAATCTCCTGCCAAAATGCGCTGATGAAGCGCCCATCTCTATCACTGACTATCTGCCTAGGTAAACCATGCAACCAGAATACCTCCCTAAAAAACAACTCTGCTACCTGTATGGCCTTGTAGTCCGTGGGTATGGCAAAGAAATGTGCAAATTTGGTTAGCTTGTCGACCACCACAAATATACAGTCCCTGCCTTGCACTCGAGGAAGGCCTATAATGAAATCCATAGAAATGCTCTCCCATTTCTGCTCTGGAATGGGTAGAGGCTATAGCAGCCCTACAGGGTGTGTCTGCTCGGACTTGTTCTGTTGACAAGTCGTGCACTTCCGGATGTGTTTCAGCACATCATCCTCGAGACCCTTCCATGAGAATCTCTCCTTGATCTGCTTATATGTTTTGAAGTACCCCTAATGCCTTGCTATAGGCGAATCATGACACACCTTCAGAATTTTCCCCTTTAGGGTAGATTCTGGAACCAAATAGAATCGGTCCTTGTAGAAAATGACGTCATCAAGAACCCGATATCTATCATCAACCACCTGTCCATCCATCACCTCACAAGCAAATTTGTTTTTGGAGTACTCCACCAACAAATAAGCTTTCCAATCTGTACAAATGTCGATCATCGAACATCATGCTGGCCTCCTGGACAAGGCATCTGCTATGATATTCCTTTTCCCCTTGATATACTCAATGTCAAAGTCAAAGGCTTGGATCTTTGAGACCCACTTTTGCTGTCTCTCGCTGAGGTCTTTCTGATCTAGGAAATACTTGAGACTGTTATGATCAGTCTTCACTACAAATCTGTTGCCTACCAGATATTGCCTGAATTTGGTTAAGGCATGCATGATCGATAGCATTTCCTTGTCGTAAATAGGATAGAGTCTCTCCAACTCGTTGAGCTTCCTGCTCTCAAACACAATGGGTGGCCCCCCTGCATCAAAACTGCTCCAATCCCCACCTCGGATGCGCCGCACTCTAAGACAAATGACCGCGAGAAGTCTGGAAGGGCTAGAACAAGGCATGTCCTCATAACCTCCTTCATTTTGTCAAATGTCTGCTGTGACTCCTCTGTCCAATGAAAAGCACACTTCTTGGTCAAGTCTGTGAGTGGTGCTCCCAATTGTGAAAAGCCCTTGACGAACCACCTGTAGTAACTGCATAACCCAAAGAATCCTCTTAGCTCCACGAGGTTCTTGGGTGTTGGTCAATCCAAAATGGCCCTGATCTTTTCTTGATGAGCCTGTACTCCCTACTCACCGATGATATGCCCCAAGTACAGTAGTTCTCTCATGCCAAATTCACATTTGGACTCCTTGGCATATAACGACTGTGCTTGTATAATATCCAAGACCTCCCCCAAATGTGCCAGATGCTCATCCCAAGTCTTGCTGTAAATCAATATATCATCGAAGAATACCAGAAGGTACTTCCTCAACTATCCTCTAAAGATGTGGTTCATGCAAGACTAGAAAGTGGTCGGTGCGTTGGTCAATCCAAACGACATGACCAAGAACTCAAAGTGTCTGAAATGGCATCGGAATGTTGTCTTCTCAATGTCCTGCTCCCTGATGTTGATCTGATGGTATCCTGACCGTAAATCAATTTTAGTGAAGAAAACAAACCCATGTAACTCGTACATCAGCTCATCTATGCATGGAATGGGGTACCGATTCTTGATCATTTTCTTGTTGAGCGCTCTGTAATCGATGCACATCCGTAACGTGACATCCTTCTTCAGTACCAGAATGACTGAAGATGCAAAAGGACTCATGTTGGGCCTGATGTGCCCCATTGCAAGCAATTCTTTGATTGCTTTTTCAATCTCGTCCTTGATTTCTTGGGGTGCCTATAAGGCGATGTGATCACTGGTGTAGCCCCTGCCTCTAACTCAATCATGTGCTCAAATCCCCTGTCGGGCGGTCTCCCTGTTGGTATTGGCCCAAATGTTGGCTCATACTGGCCCAAAATCTCTCTGATCTGTGGATGGTAATGCTCCCTACCCTTTGAATCCTTCCGCGTGGTGATCAAACACTCTGCTGCGTAGGCCACATCACCGTGACGAAAAATCCGCTCCATCCTCTTTGTCGATACTGCTCGAGGTGCCCCTATAGACATGCCTCCCAGTACAACTCTCGATCCACTGACATCTCTAAAGCTCATGGTCAACATCTGATAGTTGAACCCAATCTCCCCCAATGAATATAACCATTGTACCCCCAACACGGCATCGGTATTTGATAGGTCAACTACATAGAAGGTGTTTGTCAAGGGTGTAGTTGCCTAGTTTGACCTCTAGGTCTGGGATCATGGACAAACATGTCATCGTGTATCCATTTGCCACTACTACATGGAATCCATCAAACTCCTCAGTGCGTAACCCCCTCCTGGTTACTAAGGACGCATCTATGAAGTTGTGGGTGGCCCCACCATCAACTAAAGCGGTCATGCGCTACCCCTGTACAAGGCCCTTGAGCTTGAGAGTGTTGTACCTGGGTACTCCTGAAAGGGTGGCTATGGTTCCCCCTTTCACCTCTCTACGATGTTTTGTCTCCTCCTTGCGCTGTGCCCCTGCCGGTATCTGAGGTTTCTTTGGCCGCTGCTCTGGCTCATGAGTGGTCTCATCCTCTGAATCATCGTCTGCTCGTGCCCCAATATCCTCCTCCTACTCCTCACTGCCTAATTCCACTTCAATGTAGTGGATATGTCCCTTTCCCATGCATTTATGCCCTGGGACCCAAGGGTCTCTGCAAGAGAAGCAAAGCTTCTTCCTCATCAACTCCTGTCTCGTATCATCATCCAGCTTGGGCTTACCCTTCCATTCCCTTTGAGGATTCTTCTGATCCTTGTCTCTCTGTGGTACAAAGGGTTTGGTAAAGGGTTTAGTTTTTGGCACGGAGTCCACCAAATCTCTAGTGCGTAGGATGGCATCCTGCAAGGTGTGAGGCCGGTATGCCTTCACCCATCCTCTCAAGGGTTTTGTGAGCCCTTCTATGAATAACATGATCATCCGGGGCTCAGATATATCTATCACTGCCACTGCTACCCTTCGAAACTCTGAGATGAATGCCTCTACTGTGCCAGTTTGTCTCAACTGGGCTAGATCTCTGAAATGGATCTCTGGATCCCTCCTGTCAAATCTATCCATGAGTCTCTCTGTGAACTCTCTGTAGGAGGTGATGCGACTGTGGCCCAATGTCACCAATCCTTGATACCATCACTCGTGTGCCTCACCCTCCAAATGTAAGGTAGCGAAACTGATGGCCTCTGACTCGGTCATCTGGTTGAGCTTGTAGTAGGTGTCTAGCTTCTGTACCCAAGCTCTGGCGGTGCATTTGGACAATCCGTAGAAAGAAGGTATGGTGATTTTACCAACTTTTCGGATGAAATCAATGTTATGCCCCTGTTGCTGCTGCGACCCTCCTCTCTATGGCTCTCTCGGGCGATTCCTAAGTCTGAGTCCACAATACTCGACTAGGGTTATATCCTGATGGAAGTCACGACCCAATGCTGCATACTCCCTTCGATACTCTGCAATGTCCTTTGCGTGAGTGGGCAATCTCTGTGCGATCGACATCTGTGCTGCTATCGGGGGTGCCCTCTGGAAACTGAGAAGCAAAGGTTGGGGAATCCTACTCGCAGAGGTGTATGTGCGAGTGGGTGACTGGGGTCTATTGCCTACCCCTGAGTTCCCCTGTGCTGCATGTGGGGCTTGTGTGCCGGGGATGCCCACCATAGCCAATCTATCAGCCACCTGAGCCAAGGACTGAGACATGGTCCGCTGACTAGCTAACATATCACTGATAACCTGCATGAAGGCTGCCTTTGGTTCCATGGGGGCCTTACCACTTCCCTCTGATCGCTCATATCTGTCTCCTAGCATCCTCTCTGCCTCGCACTAAGCCTCACGCTCTGCTCTTCTCTCTGCTTCTCTGTGTGCCTCTTCCTCTTCCTCTGAACTGGGAGGGAAAGGAGGAAAGTCAGGCCTAGGCCTTCTTTCCTTGCGCCTGTTGTAAGTGACATATTCGTCACCTATGTGCTCACGACCATTTGGGTCTTCTGCTGTACTCATCGTCTTTAGTCACAGATTGGCAGGACTAAAGCTCTGATACCACTGAAATATCCCTGATCCAGCTGATCAAGATATCTACTACGGATCTACTGTTCTGTCTCACAGATCTGATACACAGGGGGTTTCTGGATGCGTTTTATCTTCAGATTTGATACTCTGGGGGTTTCTGGATGCGTTTTAGTTATGTTCTTGAGATATGTCGTGGTTGTTGCATGTGCATGTTATATGTTATGGTTTTAACAATATATATGATGCATGTAGAAATAAGGAACATCAACCGCCCAATAATATGTATTATGAGATTCAAGCATGGAAATACAATGAAATACTAGAAATATAGAAGATAGTCTTTAGTTATATCTCATGGATCGTCACTGGAATACAAATAAATAACATAAAATACCCGTGATCAAAAGATGAAGGAAGATCTGATGCATGCACGAATAGATTGACAAAATCGACAGTTCCGGAGAAGCACGGTAACCGCTACAAACTGGAAAACTCATTTGGAAGGTTATACCCGTCGGAATGAGCTGGAAACTGCCCCAATAGAAGCGCCCTGGCCTCTAGAATGATACTGGTGACTGTCGGATGACAGATCTGGTCTCTGATGCTCCAGATCTCGTCCTCTAGGGGTCTGTGCACCTCCTGAGCTCTCTAGACGTGCCCCAAATGATTCCACCAGCGGAATCGGCTGTTATAGGACTTAAAACGTTCAGCTCACCAAATGCGGAATTGGGTCAGAAGGGTTTCCCAGATCTGCTCTGATGCTCTGTCTATAACCCCAACTGTCCTTCCAAAAGAGCTGTGCCCTAAATGGATGAATGCTGCGCTCTGAAGGATTCCACTGTCTGAATCTGATGGGAAGTGGCTCAATCTATGCACCCTGGCTGGATCTCAACTGGGTCGGAAGGAAACTGCAATCCGAGCTCTGATCTCGTGCAGCTACACAAACCCTCTATCTGAACTTGCGCCCCCACTGGCTGAGCTGCACAACACTGATAATTGGATACTCCTGAATAGCACGGTGAAATACCTGGATGGTATCTCCGATGGGCTAGGGTGTGTCTCTCAACATTGAAACCGATCAATGGTGGTGGTTTCCTCCAGAAATCCACAAAACAGTAGAAGTTGAATCTCTTCCTCCTCTGGGAACTCTCAACATCAAATCATAACAATGCATAATGAGGAATTGGGTAGAATTCCTCCCTTTATACCCTTCCTGATCTAATTCACCATTGACCTCACTTAAGTGAGGCGCTTTTCCTCCTAAGGTGAATAATTAATTAATTAAGTCCCCCTTTAGCACCTTTTCGTTCTAATTCTTCATTGACTTAAGCTTAAGTGACTTTTCCTATGCTTTTTGGCTTAATTCATCATTTAGCCACCAAATCATCCTTATTTCTCCCTTTTGTTCCATGTTTGTGCCTGACTATAGTCTACGGGAACACATAGACTACTAAGTCACTCCCTGCTGGCCTACTCTTGGGAATGGGACATCACATATTTGAGGGTATTCTTCAGCCCTTTCATCCTATCATCCAAGAGGGTGTGTTTCTCTTTAGAATGGCACATTGTGCATAGGGGATCTAGTGTTTTGGAGGGTGAGATCTCGCCCAACAACTAGGAGATTCACGAGAGGGGTTTTCTATCACCTAATCTACATTTTGACAACGGGTTTTAGTGGTTCAATGGTCATCTTCAAGGAGGCCAAATTTACTTAGCTTGCTACAACAAGAAGGACACACTTGCTAGAGAGGGCAACACATTACAGCAAGAGAGCGAGTTGTCTCTTGGAGATCTTTTGTATTCAGCTTGGAGGGCTCTTAGGAGTTCATAGCCTCACCATTCTATTGTATTTTGGAGGCACTATCAGCCACATACATCATTCTGCTATATGTATTCCAGATCTTCTCCACTTTGTATGAGGTCATCTATATAGCTAAATAAAACTCAGATCTGAGGTATTTGTGGCTATTTCTGGTGTTACTTCTTATTGCATCATATTATGTATCCATTATTGTTATGCTCCTATCGTTTATGTGTTGTAAAACTCAATAAACCATCCTAGCGCACTTGAGAAGACAAATACACAAACTGTTTGACAAAATACCACAACCAGAAAACACTAAAACTTAACATGTTCCAAGCAAATCTGTTTGGGAACATTACATTTTACCACTTTGAATATGAAGCATCTCAAGAAGGATAACTTGTAATGTACCTAATTAACCGTGATTAACCTAACTAACCCAAGTTACTAAGAATCATGACTACTTATTGCGACCATGCCTTTTCAAATATATATATATATATATATAATCATCTCATATCATTTTATACTAATATTTATTATTTTATCCTTCTAAATCATTATGGTTTGGTCCATTTATTTTTTATGGTACTTGGTAATAACTGTTTTCTTTGTTACATTTATTTTATCCTTCTAGATCATTATGGGTTTGTCCATTTATTTTTTATGGCACTTGGTAATAACCGTTTTCTTTGTTACACGTGTAAAAAAGTAATTTTCCATCTCAGCACCTCCAATCTTTTACACATCCAGATGCAAATCAGTCCCAAGCAACAACTATCATTTTATCAGTCCCAAGGAACACCTTATCATTTTATTCCTATCAAGAGAAACAAAATCATTTTCATTATATACGAGTGTTACATAGAACCATTTTCAATCAATCCACAGTGTTTAGAAGTATTTCAAAAAGTCATGGAAAGAGTGATATCTATTACCTCTTTGATTTTGACGGGCTTTGTCATTATTGTGTTTCTTTTCCCTATCATAAGCCTCCTATTGTCTATACCTCCCACAAAACCTACAATAACAACCAAACTTGTGTGCTTCTCTTTTCCACTTTGTTGCTTTCCATTTTCTTTCCAATTTTGACTTTGGTTTGCTCGAGGCCTTCCATTTTGCTTTATAGTATTTAAGTTATCCCTCCCTTTTGCGAAAATGCTTTCATTTGGAGACAAGGTCATTACCATACAAGTCATGCTCCTTTGTGATCATTTTCTCTTCCTTCATCAACTTTGTGAATGGTTCATCTGGCCTATTTTCCTTCATCCTACTTTATTTTCATAGAGGGTTACAACCTATTTTATTTGGTGTTTTTAGGTTAGTAGGCTAAGGCTGACCTAGGCTAAATACCTCTTATGTGCAATTATTGTAATGACTTGGTTATAATTTATGGTTAAAGTTGACATTGTCAAAACCTACAATAACAACCAAACTTGTGTGGCCTCTCTTTTCCACTTTTTTGCTTTCCATTTTCTTGCCAATTTTGACTTTGGTTTTCTCGAGGCCTTCCATTTTTCTTTATAGTATTTAATGTTGATGTTTTGGTAGCTGCGGGATGTAATTTCCCTCCTAGACAACCTTTCTTAGACAAGAAGATTTCGGAAGCAAGAGAACCATTGAATAGATGTGAAAATACCCCAGAAGAGAAGTCAGCCCAGTAAATAGGACAAGAAGACTATAAATAGGAGGTGCCTTAGCTCATTTGGACACACTCACTCACTCTCTCATCCACTCAGAAGGAAGGTGCAAGGTTGAGGAAGGTGATGCAACAACTGCAGTTGTAGAGGTTATTCTTATCTCTCTCTCTTGTGCCCTAAACTTGGTAAAGGTGCGCTACCACTGTATGGTGTTGTTGCTGCAGCTGGGGTGGTATTTCTGGTTGTACTTTCAGCTAGCCTTTGTGCTAGGGTTTATTTGTTGGTTCATGATTGGACTTGCTTTGTGAACAAAATCTATCTAATAAAGGTTGTTGGGTTTTCCCCCATTTGGGGTTTTTCCAGGATAAATCTCGTGTTCTTTTGTCTCTTGTTTCTGCTGCTATTGCTCAGTACATGATATATAAGTTAATGTTAAAGAAGTAAAAGAACACTGGTAACTCTACTGCTCTGTAAATAAAGAAAATCTAACATTTAAGTTATCCCTCCCTTTTGCGAAAATGCTTTCATTTGGAGACAAGGTCATTACCATACAAGTCATGCTCCTTTGTGATCATTTTCTCTTCCTTCATCGACTTTGTGAAGGGTTCATTTGGCCTATTTTCCTTCATCGTACTTTATTTTCATAGAGTTATGGCCTATTTTATTTGGTGTTTATAGGTTAGTAGGCTAAGGCTGACCTAGGCTAAACACCTCTTATGTGCATTTATTGTAATGACTTGGTTATGGTTAAAGTTGACATTGTCAATTTCGTTATGGGTCCATAAACCCTCCTTGAGGTAAGTGCCCTACTTACTTGAAGGGTATAAATAAACCCTCAACCTCATTTGTAAGATATGATCTTGAGTATTCTTGTTAAGGCAAGTGATCATTCTTTAACCTATGCACATCATTGTTTAATCTAATAAGTGTTAAAACTACGACACACACATTTTTGTGTCTTATTTTTCATGTTTGACATATTTTCTATTAGAACGAGAAGGCTGGTTTGGCATCTTCTTGAGATTGGCATATTTTTCTCTTGCTGTACATTGCCATTTTACTCCAATGCACTGAGTGGGGCTACCATCTTTCTCTTCTACTGAAGGGTTTTGGTTTCATTCGATCCCCTCAGTTTGTGATCTCCACAACATTTACGATAAAGAGGAAGATGTTAGACAAATTAATCTAATGTTTATTTGGTAAGACACATGATCTAAGAAGTCACTAGCATTAAGCGATGATAGTAATATAATAAATTGTAATACTGATACAAAGTTAATGATGTAATAAGACATGAGCCGTTCCTTACGGGAAAATGGAACAAGGATTCTCACTCTATATACATGTGCATTCACCACACATTATTGATATGAATGAAACATTTATCATTGATTCTTCCGACACATCTCTGCCCATGTATTTAAATATTTTTAGTGTAAGCTCTATGTTGTCTTCCTCACTTTCTAAAATTTGAGTACTTTCTTCGCATAATTGTTTGCTTATGTGCTATCTGAAATTTTTTTTATGGAGCGCTCCACAAGGGGAAGAACTTATGTTAAGCTATAAAAGGAAGTTGGCTCACAAGACAAGACAAGTTCATATAAATTTCCACAAAGAAAATTTTCTAGATTTTAGCTGTAAGGATAAATTATAGCGGCTCACAAGACAAGACAAATTCATATAAATTTCCACAAAGAAAATTTCCTAGATTTTAGGTGTAAGAATAATTTATAGCTCAAAGTCCTTGAAAGATCTCTAGATATTATGAAATCTGTTTTATACACTGATAAAATATGTACCCGTTTCTGCTTTCCATGGAAAACTCAGAGAGAGGAAAAAGACCTGTAAATATCACCCACTGTTGGAACCATTACCAAGCCATTAATCTTGCTTTTGGCCTGCTCTAAGCTTTCCAAATCCTTGGAAATGATCTTAACCTGCAAACATGAACATTTTAGCAATAGTAACCACTAATTACTTAACTGATACTGTCCATTCCAATTATTCTCTGACATACCAAGCCGTTTGGTTGTATATCAATGGAATCTACTCCAGTGTCTTCAATAATGCTTTTCACTGTTCTTCCACTAGAACCAATAATGAGATTCAATTTTCCAGGATTAACCTGCAAACAAACATCAATTAACAAGAAAGATTAGTTTTCAATTCAGAGTGTTAAATCAAAACTGTTTGCAGCAGAAAAAATGATTAACAATCCAGTGATAGAAAAAGAAAGTAATAAAAACAAAGACAATGTGAAACACAGACCTTCAACACATTAATAAGTGGAGCATATTTAGAGAGTTGGCGTGCAGGATGGGGATAACATTTTTTCATTTCAGCTGCAGAAAATAAGCAAATAAAGAAACCGACAGTCAAATTATACTGCTCATAAAAGTTAGAATAAAATTAGCAACCTCATAGAATGCGCATATTCTAAAAATTTGGATCTCCAATTAGAAAAGGAACATAAAAGTAAGGTAATCATAGTGTGCTCAGTGTTAAGAAATTCATAGTGGCCCAAATTCTCATTATCAGAGAATCCAACATATGTGCAAAAGGCACAAACACACTCACAGATATACATGCATGACCACTTAAGTTGCTGGGTACAAGTACATGGTAACAGGTACACATTCAAAACTTTTCAAAATTAGGAATGCGCTACATTTATCAAATTTTGTTTTTATATGTACATTTAAAAAAAAGAGAGAACTAAAATTAATGTAAATCAACAATGACTCAATTGTTACTCATGATTCAACATAGAACATTGACATTCCTTCCTTTTCCAGACATGGTGTGGAAATCACATGTTCCAGTTTCTACCATTCATCAATTGTTACTCATGATTCAACATAGAACATTGACATTCCTTCCCTTTCCAAACATGGAGTGGAAATGACAGACACAAATCTGAAACTTGATGATACTGAAATGTGGAGA
>JZKD02S2361442.1:51884-71279 GCA_000966675.3 Picea glauca | reverse complement strand
TAAAAATGTTCAGAAGAAAATAACTGCCCCCTTAACTAAAAGTCACTCTAACACAACTAAACACCTGTCTAAGTTGACAGTCTTCAAACTACTAATTGAACCTAGGCCGAAAAGATCCAAACGACAGGGTCGAACCGCCATTAGAGGGAAGCTTCAAACTCAAAACCTAGCCTGGTTTTTTGTAAAGAGTGATGCCCACCCGGGGTACAATGAGGTACACAAAGGTGTTAAAAGGTATAGTCGAGTATGTTTCTGATGTGGGGTATGGCACAGGTACAGGTACAAAGGATCTGAACCCGAGTACATGTACCTGCTAAACCCTCAACACACCCATACCTTTGTATGGGTCCAACCCTAAATTTTTCAACTACAAGCCTTAAGCTACAAGAGTTTTGAAGCCATCTCGTAAGTATAGAAGCTGTCCTGATTCAAATTTCCTCTTTTGAATATTTATATGAATGTCATTTGAAGTAAGACCTCATGAACCATTCGCTACTTTATTGCACACTCTTTGTCCCCTCAAAATTTTCCCCTACTCCTGATTTGGGAGAGTTATCCTTTATTATACCTGCAGCCCCGGCATGGTATATAGCGATCGCTACGTCGTTGACCAGCGATTAGTTGAGGTTTGACCCAAAATTTTTTGAGCTTTATCAAAAGTATAACATTACAAACTGATTTTATTTATTTATTTTAATTAGTTTAAAGCATTTTTCTAATGTTTCATTGGTGGTTCAAATGACCCTGTTATTGCAGAGCCTGCAGCGGAGGGATGCAGCAAAATAAATGCAATTTGAAGTTCATTCAACATGACGCGACATTTAATAATATACAAGAATAAAGTGAAAACCCTATTGAGCTTGACTAAGTAGAAATACATAGAAGCAGAGATTGATTCGTCATTATTATTATTAGTTCTTGGACAGATATGATCCATCAGTATTAAAATTATTAATGCAAAACGTGGCGGTTTATCTTTGTACTGTATTAAGTGCCGGTTCCTAAATGACAAATTAGTGCTTTACCTGTGTAAGGTATTGCTTCACATAGTTCTAGTTTGGGAGCTTTTATCTTTTACTTTCCTTTGTATTCTTAATCAATTGTTTTTCAGCAGTTTATTTATGTAATCATTTGATAATTGTTTTCTATCAGTTTATTTATGTATATATGAAATTTTGATTAATTTGTTGAGCATAGAGCAAAGTCCTTGGAACAAGATTTTAAAACACATAGAACTTCGAACATACAAAACTCAAATTACGTTTGAAAATCATATCAACTTCAATCCTTTTTTAAAGTTAATCTCTACCATATTAATAACATAAAATTAAATTAGAAGAAAAATATAAATCTTTCATCTATTTTGTAATAGTAGCAATCAATCTTGTCTTATTATACCTGCAGCGCCAGGTATATAGCTATAGATATGCAGTTGACTGCATATTAATCTAACCTTTGACCAAAAAATTTGTCAGGTTTCTGTAAAACATTTCATATGATTTTTTTTTTTTTTTAATTATTTAATTTCTTTTTGAGACGATCCAATTGGCTACTCACTTGAATCTCTTATTGCCAAAGAAGCGGCAAATCATAAATGCAACAACAAATATGTGATTTCTCAAATCATAATGTGCTCTCCTCAGTTTTAAGGTCTTAATTTTAACTGTACATAAATGGTTGACGTACCAGTCCCGATAAAGGACAGGTATTGTGCATGCCAATGCCATCAAACTTCAGGTACCTGGCGGCAAGTATTGCGCATGCCAATGCCATGCGTACTTGTTTCAATGACGATTCCCAATATTCCTCACATGAAATAATAAAATCCCTAAGCTTAAACAACTCGGGACCAAAAGAGGTGATTATTTATTTGAATGTAAAAATTCTTTCGTTTTTCGAAGGCCCCAGTACTATGTACTCGGGACTCGAAGGAATACTTCAATATACTCCGTAGAATATGAAAGACCTTTCAAGGTTCCCAGAGTGTTCGAAGGGAGATCCACCATTGCCCTAGTGTTGTGTTCATTTTTCGAAGTAAAGCTTCAGAGTCTTAGCCTCCAAAGCCCGAGTACTAAATGCTTAGGCTCGGGAGGATTTTGTTGATTTTGTTTCAAATGTTTAAAAGCTCCTGGAGCCCGCCTTGCTTATCATTCGCCATTGGTTCAAATTATCAAAGCCATAAGGGCTCAATTAACATAAAGGAATACAAATGTTCATTCCCCAAAGGCCCGACTACTTCTAATTGCGACTCGAATGAGTTGGAGTCAAATTATAAGAGAATTTTGCCCTTCAAAGGCTCAAATACCTTCGTGGCCACCATCATCTCGAAGAGACTTTGAAGTTTATCCTCTAAACGCCCAAAGGTTATGTTCTTGGGAATCGGAGAAGTTTTCACCTTCTTTACTTCAAAATTCAGATACTAATAAGTTTCTCGAGCCCTGATACCCAAACTGGGGCTCCACAACCTCAAGATTTAACACTAACCGAAGCTTAGTCCCAAGAGAGCGATAGTATTGTAAGCCTAGGAGTGACCTTTCAGCACTAGACACACGAAACTCCTTGAGCCTTCAACGCTTCGACCTTCGAGTCCGAGGTGGGATCCACTCCTATAATTGTAATTTGAGCTTTATCCCAATTGCTTGAATACTACATACTCAGGACTCATAGAACTCATCAACAATATGAGTTTGAACTATGAAGGGTTTCGACCCTCATAACTCGACGCTTTGTATTTGAAGACCGATTTAGAGGTGGGACCCACCACGAATTAGTATTAGTCAGTCGATACTGACAAATTTAATTGAATTGTAAATTGTAAAAGAAAAAATTTCTTTCTTTGTAATTCTAATATTCTATGGTTTTAGAGTAAGATCTAAAACTGCTTTTGATTGATTAAAAGTTCGTATTTCTCTAATCGTTTTCTTCTATGTAAAGAAACATGTGAACGGCTTGATAACCAAAAACATTTGACCGAAGTGAAAGTTTGCCCCTTGCAAACCACTATCATCTCACATCTCAAATCTCAAAGTCGCTTCGAAACTTTTCCGTCCAAAACAAAAAGCTAACGTTCCAGGAATCGAAAAAGCTTTCACCTATTCTTATTATGAATACCGAGTACCCCTTTGATTCCCTGATGCCCGAAGCCGAGCCCACCCTCTCTATGCTTGAAGGTTATTTTGAAGAGCAATCCATGAAGACCCAAGTACCTTGTACTCGAGGCTTGGAGTGGATTCCAATCATCAAATTTGAACATAAAGAAGTCTTCATTGCCGAAGGCCCAATACACTAAAATTCGCCCATCAGAGGCATAAGAAACAAAGAAAAGGTTGAATTCAAAAAGTTGTCTCAAGAAACAAAGTAAAGGTGGAATTCAAAAAGTCTTTGACCTCTCAAACCCCAAAGAGGCGATTTGGGAGATAATGAGAAATCCATAACACGTGCGGAATAGACATTATGATACAAATTCGAACTATAGCTAGATTTGGTAATAACATTGAATTCTCTAGCTATTTAGACAAAGGATCTCTAAATTTGAGATTCATTAAGGAAAATGACAGTGTTTAGAAATATCACCATCGACAAACCCTCTATCTCTGTTTACACTGAGTATGATGCGTTATGTGTTATTTGAATCCAAGGCCTGAAAGGCGTATTTGACAGTCAATTTGACATTTGTGGCACATGCAGATAGATGTTGTAATCCAAATACAAATCCTATCATGATTTAGTCCTAAATTCAAAATCCCCGATGTTTGATGCGAAATATTTCATATATTGGGTAATATTACGGTGTCAACTTCATCGGTAGTAGAGTCCTCACTTCGTTGTTTACGATAAGTATAGCGACAATCTGTTGCTTATTCAGCGTTACTCTGACAGATTTCCAAGCAATTTAGCGAGCTGCGGAAGCTAAAGRAATTCATCATTCCACAATGAACTTCGATTTTAAAGGTAGGGCATCCTCTAATTCTTAAAGGTAGGGCATCCTCTAATTCTAATTTGCATTCGTAATCTTTCCATGGTTCATGAGCAGGTTGAGCAGGACTAGAAGCTCGTATTTGAATTGTATATATTTTAGCTTATTTGTTCATTATGTTTCGATGTTATGCAACCCTAGGCCTGAATGACTTGAATTTCATTTACTCATTCAAGGTCGAACGGAGATTAGACTTGTTCGCTCGAATTGGGCTCGAGACTGGCTTCGAATGCCTCTGTTCGAGCCTGAAGACAAGGCACTCTGATTGCATATTCAATTAGCATAAGAATAATATACCCATGCCATGGTCTTTCGAAGACGAAATGCACACTCGCACGGTCGAATCACTAATTGCGAATACTAACCAAATTCACGAATTACGTTCCCGTGTTCCAGGAAGCGTGAGAACTGGAACAAAACGCTCCAAATCTGGCGGGAGCAGTTCCAAGAGCATGAGAACGATCTGGGAGCTTCTGGCAAGTAGATTTATAAGCTTGGGAACAAGTTTCTTTCATTGGGAGCTTGCACAAGCTCCCTCTTTGTTGGAGAGCTCCCACACGCTCCTCGTCAAGCAAGGAGCGCCCACACGTTCACAACCCTGTGCGTCACTGAAGAAAATGATGATCAATTGTGCAATATTGTTGGAGAACGAATAATCTTATTTGTACTTGATAGTAGTGGGTTTTGAAACAACGGAAAAGACTTCACAGTCTACCATTTGTGCTTGACAATAACGCGCTTGGAAACAACAGAAAAGACTTGACAGTCTACCCATTGATATAAAAATCATAGATCTGAATCCAGAAAGCATGAGTGAGACCAGAATAAGTTTTTGTTCTCTTAAGAACTCCGAGGCAGAGTTGCCACGAGGAATTGTGGATAGAAAACATTGAATTGATGCCTCTCGCCGAAATTTATATTGGTTTGAGCTAGTTTATGGTTTAATTGCGTTTGTCAAGAACAACAGTTGGCTTTATTCTGTTCATACTAGAATCAAGTGGGGAGGGATCTACTCCACGAATTTTGGCAAATCTGAACAAGTCGAATTCGAATTAAGGGATAAAGCGCGAAAACTATGTTTGCAAAAATATAAATGGCCTACTTAGTATTTTAATATGTTGCTTCTCAATTTCCTAAAAATATCAAGTTTTTGATAGACATGTTTTCAGAGTATCTAACAATTTTATGTTTTTGTATCCACTTGATTTTTCCCGACCAAGATCAATATTGATTTTTCCCAACATTAAATCACATGCATAGTGAATAATCAAATGTATTTAGATGCATGTATTTCTATTCATTGATTGTTTATGTTTTTTTAATATTGATTTTTCCCAACCTTAAATCACATGCATAGTGAATAATCAAATGTATTTAGATGCATGTATTTCTATTCATTGATTGTTTATGTTTTTTTAAGCATACCATAAATATTTTTATCCTTTTTAATGCAAGTATAATACAGATTAAAAAATAATGTGAATTTGTGTATTTCTCAAATAGTTATATGGGAGTTATACAACATGAGCCTTATAAGTTTTTTATTCTTTTTAATAGTATATAATTAATTTAATAATACAATATTAATTAGCTTTATAATTATCACAATCAATTTCACAATAATACAAGCCATTAGTTAGAGGGTTAAAAGGTTGAAATGAGAAATATTCTTTAAGTAATATCTTAACCTTTCTATGTTTATGTTACTTCGTATAATAATATTATAATTTAAATTTATCAATTATGACCAATATTTTTAATTTAAGTTTATTTATTTATTATTTATTTAAATATATTATTGTTGCTCTCAACTTGCTACTCCCTACAAATTTGGGAGAAGCTTTTAAGTGTGTCGGATACTCGTACCAATGTTTCCAACATACCCTCATCCCCAAAACTTACTCGTGCAACATAAATTACCACTTTGTGGCCAATAACATCTACTACATACACTACACAAACAACCTTTAAATGGTGTAATGTCTTCATTTTTGGACATTATTATGTTGTTATGCCTACCAAAGTAGTCAGATGGTGTGACAGTGAGTTCAAGAGTTATTGAGGGGTTTAATTGGGCTCGACTTGCATTGTTCATCATATTTCCATTCCAAACAACTTGGCTTTGGTTCCATTGCATTCCGACGATTTCCGTAATTTTGAGTTATTATGGGTCGTATTTTAATTAATTTCACTAAGAAGGTCATTTTGGGCATAATACTTGGAGAAACCTCTTAGTGTAATAGCTCATCGGAATCGAGAGGAAGAGCACTACAGGATTAGATGAAGGGAAGTCACTTTCCGTGGCTTGAGAAGCCATACGAATGAATAAATCACTTTTAAGAGGCAAAAACACTAATTAATTAATAAAGTGATTTAATTAAGGAATAATAAAAGTAAAGTAAAAGTCACTTGGAGAGAAAAGGTGAACAAAGGGGATAAAGGAGAGATAGGGGGCTCTATTCTCTCATTATGTTGATTATCATTTTGATGTTTGGCTTCTTGCTAGAGAGCCCATGATACTTGCGGGTTTTGAGGGTTTTCACTGAACAAACCCTAGAGATCAACTCGGTGGTGAAAGATCCTACGTTTCCCGATCCAAGCTTGGCCAAGGAGGTGAAAGATCCTCCCTCACCATTCTACATTAGTTCTAATCAGTTTTAGAGGTAGTTTGAGGAAGCGGGGTGCACTTGTGGAGTTTTTTGTAGAGTTAGGGCACATTGTTCTTGAGAGAGAGATTTGTGGAGGATTGTAAACAATGGATCTGGGAGAGATCTCACTTCAGAGGTGCTAGCTATCATTGGGGCACCTTTTTGCATCAGTGTTTGAGTGGATACTTCAGCGTATCCATTCTAACTTCCAGTGGGGTGCATTTCTCTTGAGGAGGGCGCATCTGTATTTGGAGATCTACAGCTAGAGGGTTCATCTCTGCATAGATCTTCCAAGGGATCACTTCCCTTGATCATATATCTTCAGACCTAGAGGTTTGTATCTTCTCTTGGGAGTTTGGAGCTTACATTTATTTATTTGTGGAGTTGGGTGATTTTTCTCTTCAGGAGGGCGCATTGATCTCAATGGATCTAGCGAGTTGGAGTGGGAGATCACTCCCAACAGTTTGGAGATTCACCATAGGGGTCTCCTATCCCCCTATCTACCTATTAGTAGTTGGTTTCAGTGATTTGGTGGCCATCTTCAAGGAGGTTGAATTTGTAGTGGTTCATACAGCCAGGAAGGGCGCACTTTGCTAGAGAGGGCAACACATACATCTTGAGTTCTTGGATATCTTCTGTATTCAACATTAGAGACTCTTGAGAGTTCATATCTTCATCTCTCTATTGTATCTTGGAGGCATTATCAACCATACACTCTATTCTCTTATATGTATTCCAGATCTGCTCCATTTTGTATGAGGACAACTATATATCTAAATAACATCAGATCTGAGGTATTTGTGGCTATTTCTTGTGTTATTTGTCTTTCATCTTGTTGAGTACATTCCATTGCTATATTGTTATCTTTTACTTGCTGCAAACACAACAAGAATCATCACCATAAACCCAACAAAACTCAAGAAGACAAAAATCTACAAAGTGTTTGACAAAATACCACAACTAGAACACATAAAACTTAAAATGTTCCAAGCAAATCTGTTTGGGAACATTACAGTGGTATAAGAGTGAATTTCCTTCGTCATCCTGTGATATACTTTCATGATCTAGAGGAGAGATGGATTTTATGGATTTTGCAGAAGAGATTATATATTGTGAAAAGGAATATCGAGCCCTCGATGAGACATTCAGGGCTCAAGTAACATTCCAACAGTTTGTATCCATAAAAAGTCCTAGGTGGAGCAAAGATGAGGTTACACATTGGGTCAAAAGGATGGAAGCAATCCATTATTGGACCAGCATAGAAAAAAAAAATAGAGCCAAAGAAGGCAAGGAGGTAGACACATCACTACCAACTACTAGATGGAAGGAAGCACAGATTGAGCCTACACCCATTAGGAGCAAGGAACTTTGCTATAGTTGCAAAGAGCCTTAGGAACGAGATCAAAGATGCAGGGGTAAAGGTAAAGTGTATTACGTTGAGGTGCACTATGATAGTGATGAGAATGATGAGTGTGAGGATGAGGCCTTAGATGCTTCATTAAAGTAGTCATAGGACTCTTGTGCATTTGAGGGACAGATGGATGGACAAGATGATAGCACATGTGCTTTAGCAGTCCTATCAGACGATGTTGAGGACTCAACACTTCAACATAGTTGTGACACATGTGGGTATTCAGATGTGTTAGCACTTGGTATGAGGTCATGTGTAGGGGACACTGTTCCTCCCATGGAGTTGAGCGTGACATAGTCCTTACCTTCTCGGACATTTATGATAGACATGACACAGGAGGATATCAGTAGCATTCTGGAAGTGGTAAAGGAGCCTTGTGTAGCATTTGAACACAAGGGACATATGGATCTACAGACCTAGGAGAAGAGGCATGGCTTGGAGCCAGTTGACTATATACATACCTATCAATATGAAGAGAGCGAGTCACCTCTTTTGGGGACTCTATTGTTATATCAGGTTGTGGAGACTGACATCTTGTTGGGATACTCACTTCCAGGAGCAGTCTACAGTGATGAGGATATACTCCTTATTGATCGAGATGACCATATCTCATGTCTGGACACATTTGTATGGGATCTAGGTGCAGAGGACATTGGCAGAGTGAGCGCACAGGAGGATACAACTGCTCATACAAGATACAGTGTGATTTAGATGGGGGTAGCAGTTGATGATGGTGTGCAGTGGCATACAGGAGGACTCGATAGCATAGTGAACAATGGAAAGTTCAGTGCCTTATCTTTTGAGGAGTGTGTTGTTGGGGATTCCATTGTTGACACTAGCAGTGAGAGGCATGATGTAGCACTTAAGCAGGATTGTGATCAGGAGTCACGACACTTGACAGGATAGTTGAGAGTTAGTGAGGACATGATCATGGAAACCACTAGATGCATTGATGATACACACGCATTGGTGGCAGGATATTGTTGGAGGGCCTTGATGGCACATGATAGTTCAGATGGGGGACTTGCCATTGATGACTTCCATACACTCAGAGAGAGAGTCACTGTGATGAGGGCCGACTACCAGCAGTTATTAATGGATATGGATTACCTATTAGAGGTTGGCAAGATGTATCATAGGGCACTAAGGGAGAAGGAGCTCGAGGTGGACCGACTCACTCATGAGTTGGTGAGCACATGAAGATTCCTAGAAGGCGCACAGACAACCCTTCAGGAATTAGGGTCCAAATTAGAGGAGCTCCTTGAGTAAACTAGGCAAGGATCTACTACATCTATCTCAGCAGAGAGCCAGTGGTTTACTTCAGCTACTTCGCCAGAGGATGTTGGTGGGTTGGTAGAGGAGCACCAGATGATGGATATGCTTGAGGGACACCCAGGATCGTTGATGGATATGGAGAGATGTGACCAGAAGACGTTGGAGGATATCTATGTGTCACAAAGACCACCATTCATGAGGGGTTCTGAAACAATTGGTCTTACACATACACCTGGGGATTCCAAAGCCAGGGGCAGTTATGAGGACACTTCCATTAGTGTTTCAGGAGTGGATGACATCCATATAGAGGTTGACCCAGCAGTACACCTTGGATACATAATCATGCAGGAAGATACAAAGGCTTGCCTGAGTATACAAGGGCATATGATGATGAGAGTTACTTCACAGGGGCCTGTAGAGGTGTACAATGGGATTCAGGGGGACACATTGGATTGCAGGGAGGAGACATACTTAGTGGAGCATGGAGATTCCTCTCCCTTACAATAGTACATAGTTCTGGGAGATCACCTTCACAGTAGCAACAACTATATGAGTGATGACGGAGGGAGAGTGATTGACCAATGATTTGTGGAGTTACCGACTGTTGTACCCGATGGTTGGAGTTTAGTGAGGAGCACGGACGATTATTCACCATGGGTGCCAGTGAATTAGTTTTTGGTCAAGTCCTTGGGATTGACCAAAGTCTATGATACTTTCTAGTCCTACATACAGTTGCAGTTATTTATGTTAGCCTTCCTTGATACTTTCATCATAGAAAACAACATAGGGGGAGATAGATAGTGGCAAGGGACATGGAGAATTGGTAGGCAGAGACCACCTGACGAGAGTGACTTGATTATATACAGCAGGATAGGTGTGGTTCATCTGAGACGGTCATATGAGGCTTGGGGTGGGAGGGAGAGCATCCTCAGTTGTGGGACAGAGTATGTTCTAGAGATGGATACAGGTTCAGGGTCTCAATAGGATGAGGACTGGGGGCAGAGATGGACAAATGCTTCTGATGAGACCTGTGAGATCAGTTGGCAGGATGTATGGTCGCAACAGGCAATGTCTGAGTTCTTGAGGACCGTACATGATGTATCTATGGTTGGACAACTTGGCCATTTCAGGACTAGTCAACAGGACAAAGAGAGATTATCCTTGGGCGATCTCAATGATGATGTCATGAGATACATAGAGGCATGTTTGGTATGTCAGCATCACGAGTCAAGGCATGAATATGTAGCTACCCTTGTTTCAGTGTTGAGTTGGGAGAGTATGCTAACTTCTCTTGACCCTGGGGCACTAGAGATATATAGTAGGGTTGACATCATAGGGTTATTGCGGGAGCAGGGGACTCCGCAGGCAACAGTATGGATTGACAAGGAGGCTGAGTTTACTGATTATGGACAAGACAACATGACTATCAACATACTTCGGCGAGAGGATTACAATTTTGTGGGCACCAAGATACTTGGTATGAGACCTCCAGAGCTACGGGATGCTGGATTTGGTGCTCTTCTAGAGTGCATGAGGGTTTCAGAGACTTGCATAATTGATTCTTTCCATTGTTGGGGGAATTTGAGAGCAAGTCGAGATGAGTATGCTTTGTGGCAGGATGGATCTCCTTGGTTGAGGATCAGATATATTAGCAGATCATCTTCTTGGTTAGCAGGGGGTCTGTCTTCTGCCAGAGACGATAGTTGGGAGATGGGTTTAGGTGAGAGACTCCTAGATGGATGGATATTGTATCTACTTGTTCTGTTGGTTGGGGGTCTCCAGGAGATTCATGGTGTTGGTATCTTACATGACTATACTTCACAGGGCATTGCAGTTTGCATCTTGATATGGGATCCAGGGATTGGAGTGCATGGTAGCCCAGAGTTTGATAGGGTTAAGATCCGAGTAGAGTGGTTGCTTGGGGAGTTGACCGAGGATCAAGTGCACACGATCATTCTACTCATCAAGAGCATTTGGGTATAATGTATGGTGAGCACTCGGAGGGGCCATGTCTTGAGGAGAGCTTATTGTAGGTCATACAGGGGGATATGGGATCCTGGTATCTTATACAGATTGATTCAGTTATTGCTTGAGGACAAACCATATTCTAGCAGGGAGGACTATAATGTCCCCATTTATGGACATTATTATGTTACAGAGTGTTATGCCTACCAGAGTAGCCAGATGAGGGTGACAATGAGTTTAAGAGTTATTGAGGGGTTTCATTGGGCCTAACTTGCATCGTTCATCATATTTCATCATTGGGATCCATTCCGCACAGCTTGGCTTTGGTTTCATTGCACTTCGACGATTTTCGTAATTTTGAGTTATTATAGGTCATATTTTAATTAATTTCACTAAGGTCATTTTGGGCATAATACTTGGAGAAACCTCTTAATGTAATATCTCATCAGAATTGAGAGGAAGAGCACTACATGATTGGATGAAGAGAAGTGAATTTCAGTGGTCAGAGAAGCCATAGGGATGAATAAATCACTTTTTAGAGGCAAAAGGGCTAATTAATTAATAAAGTGATTTAATTAAGGAATAATAAAAAAAAGTAAAAGTCACTTGGAGAGAAAAGGTGATTAGGGGGGATAAAAGAGAGATAGGGGCCTTTATTCTCTCATTATGTTGATTATCATTTTGATGTCTGGCTTCTTGCTAGAGAGCCCATGATACTTGCGGGTTTTGAGGGTTTTGACTGAACAAACCCTAGAGATCAGCTTGGTGGTGAAAGATCCCACCTTTCTTGATCCAAGCTTGGCCAAAAAGGTGAAAGATTCCTCCCTCACCATTCTACATCAGTTCTATTCAGTTTCAGAGGTAGTTTGAGGAAGCAGGGCGTACTTGTGGAGTTTTCTACAGAGCTAGGGCGCACTGTTATTGAGTGAGAGATTCGTGGAGGATTGTAGACAGTCGATCTGAGAGAGATCTCACTTCAGAGGTGCTAGCTATCATCAGGGCGCCTTTTTGCATCAGTGTTTGAGTGGATACTTCAGGCTATCCATTCTAACTTCCAGTGGGGCACATTTCTCTCGAGGAGGGTGCATCTGTATTTGGAGATCTACAACTAGAGGGTTCAAATATGCATAGATCTTCCAAGGGATCACTTCCCGTGATCATATATGTTCAGACCTAGAGGTTTGTAGCTTCTCTTGGGAGTTTGGAGCTTACATTTATTTATTTGTGGAGTTGGGTGAGTTTTCTCTTCAGGAGGGCGCACTGATCTCAGTGGATCTAGCGAGTTGGAGTGGGAGATCACTCCCAACAGTTTGGAGATTCATCAAAGGGTTTTCTATCCCCTGATCTACCTATTAGTAGTTGGTTTTAGTGATTTGGTGACCATCTTCAAGGAGGCCAAATTTGCAGTGGTTCATACAGCCAGGAAGGGCGCACTTTGCTAGAGAGGGCAACACATACATCTTGAGTTCTTGGATATCTTCTGTATTCAACATTAGGGACTCTTGAGAGTTCATATCTCCATCTCTCTATTGTATCTTGGAGGCATTATCAGCCATACACTCTATTCTCTTATATGTATTCCAGATCTGTTCCATTTTGTATGAGGACAACTATATATCTAAATAACATCAGATCTGAGGTATTTGTAGCTATTTCTTGTGTTATTTGTCTTTCATCTTGTTGAGTACATTCCATTGCTATATTGTTATCTTTTACTTGCTGCAAACACAACAAGAATCATCACCATAAACCCAACAAAACTCAAGAAGACAAAAATCTGCAAAGTGTTTGACAAAATACCACAACCAGAACACATAAAACTTAAAATGTTCCAAGCAAATCTGTTTGGGAACATTACAAATGGGTTACAT
This sequence comes from Picea glauca, assembly GCA_000966675.3. Taxonomy (NCBI): domain Eukaryota; kingdom Viridiplantae; phylum Streptophyta; class Pinopsida; order Pinales; family Pinaceae; genus Picea; species Picea glauca. The sequence continues at coordinate 58,133 of JZKD02S2361442.1, read as the reverse complement.
TATGAGGACATCATAGTATTAATATGTAGTCCATCCTCATGTACGTTGTCTTCTAGTGAAGTCTAATAATATATGTTTAACCTCTTTCATCCTATATTATACATCCTTTTCTATATGGGAATATAACTCCCATTTATTCTGTATTTTGTACTTATGTGGTCACATGGAAATTTAACTGTTACTCATCACATATGTAATTCCCATCATGCTTTGTCTTTTGTGGGGTGTAACTTGTTAGATTTTCATTAATTTAGTTAACATTAGATTTTCAATAGCATTTTTATCTTCTTTTAACATTCAATAATCATATATTGAAATATATAAGCAACAGATAAACAAGCACAAGAAGACACAAAGATATATCCTTGGAAAACCCCAAACTCGGGGAAAAACCCAAGCAACTTTTCTTAGAGAGAATATTCCAATATAACCATGAACAAACTCTAATCTCAAGAGCAAACCAACAATGTAGAACCCTAATAATAAATACTTATCTCTTCTTCTTGTCAAACCCTAGCGAGGGTAGACAACTAATCAACACCATAGAACTGGTACCAAGATAACACACCACAAAGCTGGCACCAAGATAGGCGCATCACTAGAACTGACACCACAGAGCTGGCGCCGCTGGTAAACGATAACTGCAACTGCAACTGTAACTGCTATGACAATTGGCACGAAGCAATTGGGCAACACCACACAACCTTAGTGCAACTCTTCCAGAGGTAGCGCTCAAGAGAGATCGCCTAGAACCATCAAGAATATCCTTCCCCCAGTGTGGCGCACTCTCCAAGAGAACCAGAAACCAAAAATAGCGAAACTACAGCTGCAACTGCCTAGTGCGCACGCCAAAAGAGAGTTGTGTGGTTGTACAAATGAAGTGACCCAGACTTGTATTTATACTAATCTGGGTGCCTATCTGGGGCCGACTCCTTATTCTGGGTCTTTATTATTTTTGTGGGCCGACTTCTCTTCCTAGAAATTATATTTCTACTTTATTATTATTTCCTGTTGGCTGACTTCTCTTTTGTGGTCTTCCATTTTACTTTATTATTTTCTGGGGTGTTCTTCAACTATTCAATGGTCTTGCTTTGACTTCTTGGAATCTTCTTCTTCTCTAAGAAAAGTTGTCCAGGAGGAAATACCTCCCGCAGCTACCAAAACATCAACAGTCCCTCTTAGCTAGGGAGGTATCTTTCCATGATGTCTTCATCTAGTAGTCCACTGACTACTCTGCAACCAACTAGTAGCACACATCTACTACCATGCCATCAATAGCTCAAATCATCAGACACAGTCTCTATTACGATGTTGCAATCAACCAGTAGCACACAACTACTTCCAAGCAGTCTGGTAGTCTCCATGGCAATCAACTAGTAGCACACAACTACTACAATGCCATCCAATGGAACACAATTGCTGCCAAGTCATAGTAGTACATAACTACTATCATAGTGGTACTCAACCATTGCCATAGTAGTACACAACTATTGTCCAGTGATACGCAATCACCACCAGTGGTACACAACCACCACTATAGTAGTACACAACTACTGTCCAGTGATACACAATCACCGCCAGTGGTACACAACCACAGTAGTAGCACACAACTACTATCCAGTGACACATAGTCACCGCCAGTGGTACACAACCACCACTATAGTAGTACACAACTACTGTCCAGTGATACATAATCACCGCCAGTGGTACACAACCACTATAGTACCACACAGCTACTGTCAAGTGACACATAGTCACCGCCATAGTCTCCAAGACTACGCTGTGATGTTTCTCCTCTCCCAATAGTCTTATTGACACCTAACCACTTCACATGGCATAGGCAAGACTAGTATCTGGCACTACATTACCCGCTTAGTCACCTCACATCACTGATCTAGGGAACCCTTGGCCAAAGGGGTTAGTTGGCTGGAGGAGAAACAACACACCTTCCCCTCAACGAGAGTGGGCATTCTGCATCACGCCAAGTTTGCCTATGAAGTACTCATACTTCACTCTAGACAGAGGCTTGGTGAGAATGTTTGCTATCTACTCATCTATGGATATGTACCAAAGCTCCACAGCTCCTCTTAGCACCATGTCTCAGATGTAATGGTATTTGATCTTTATATGCTTCACACAACTTTGATTATCACAATATATCAAAGTTGGCTCCAACTCTAGATCAAATAACCCTGCAAGCAGCTTCTGAAGCCACACTGCTTCATGGCTTGCAAGACTGGCTGCTATATACTCTGCCTCTGTTGTACTGAGTGCCACTGACGTCTGAAGCAACATCATGATGTGTTTTTTCGGTCCATTGCACTCCCTGCCAAGTCAGAGTCTGTATAACCTTGCAGCTTCACATCTCCATCCAAGACATATCTCAAACCATATCCAACTATACCATGTAGGTACCTCAACACATGTTTTACTACTATCCAATGTAAATGTCTATAATGAACCATGTACTGACTTAAGGTGTTCACTGCAAAACATATGCCTGGCCTGGTGTTAACCACGTACATCAAGGATCCGATCAATTTTTTTTACATCGTGGGATCCACCAAATATGAAGATGAATCACTCAAGAGCTTCAGATTCGTCACCATCAGTGTGGCCATGGACTTGCAGTCCATCATCCTGAATCTCTGCAGGATCTCAACTGTATATTTTCCTTGGCCAAGGAAAATCTCATCTGGTCTCTGCCACACCTTCAATCCCATCAAATCCAGATCCTTCATTTTGAACTCTAAAGTGAGTTCCCTCTTGCACCCATCTTTGAGCTTCTCATCCCCTATAAGAAACATGTCAACCAATATCATGGGGAAACCATCCTCAAGCTCATAAAAAATAATTGTCCAGCATATCTTGCCCTGGGTGCCTGCACAAAGCTTTCTTCAATCTACCAACATGAGACTCCTCATGTATCTTGTGGATGCTCTATGTACACTTCTTCTGGCTATTGGAACAAGTGTCTCGACATAATCTTCTCCCTCTTTCTGGGAGAATCTTCAAGGCACAAATATCACTTTGTACTTCTCTATGCTACCATTTGCAGCATGCTTGATCTTGTAGATCAACTTGGAAGTCACCACAGACTTCCCTTCTGGTCTTGGAACCAAGGAAAAATCCATATCCCAATCCTTTTGATTGGCTTCCTCCTCTTCCACTGAAACAAGGGAATCCTCCCAGGAGGTCTCATAACTCCTCGAGGCCTTTGAAGCTTCGATCTAGCCTTCTCAACTCATGGCACATGTTTGTCAGTCTTGGAAGACGTCTCTCTCCCATCTAAATTTGAGGAGGATAACGCCACTAACTCTCTCTGAGATCAAGCTCACTCTGAGTCTACATGCTCCCTCTAAGTCGATATAATCTCCGAAGTCATCTTCTCTAAAGTCTGATCTCCTATGAACTGTCCTGGGGAGGTTGCTCCTCTCTACTGGATCCTGAGGGTTGACTCCCTCTTAATTCTAGTTCCTTCTAACCTGGTACTTGGTGGGGTTGCGTGCCTCACCACTAGTGGAACCATTTGCTCCTCCTCATGATATGGCTCATCAATGCCATATATCTGTATCCTCTTTGCATCCTACAAAGTATCACAGGACCATGATGGTCTCTTCCTGGTTATTGCAACGATTTTAGGTAGGCCCTTCTGGCTCTACTGACTCTTCCTGATGATCTGAAATGTGATCAACTGAACTAGAGGGATCTGTACGGTCATCTTCGGAGCCTTCTGCTCTTTACAATCAATCTCTATATGAGATACTCTGTATCCCACAAAAGTTCCCTTCTCGGCAGAAGGTTCTAACTTAGTCTTCTTCTCCTTCGTTACAGGGATGTGTACGGTCATGTACGCAACTCTATGTCTGGATAGTCTGCTCCATGTCTCAGCTAGAGACCATCTAATTTGTTTCCTCCTGCAACCGTCATTATAGCTCCCTCTCAAAGATATTACTTGTGACCTTCCTGGAACAAGAGCAACAACAAGCGAAAACAACATACAAGAATAATACTCTTATAATGAGAAGAATAATAAAAACAAGAACATGAACAATCGTCACAGTAGCTCCTTCTCAGAGCTATATCACTTATGACCTACCTGGAATAGAAAATACAAGAAATAAGAACAACACTCTTCAACACTCTTCCAGTGTTGTGACCAATCATTCCTCCATGGTAACCTGCCCAGAACAAGAAACAAGAACAACAACATCTCCATGGTAATCTCCATGGAATTTACAAGATAACCTGCCTAGAACAAGGTCAACAACCAAGAACATCTCCTAGAGGAGATCAATTTATCTTGTAAACAAGTTCATCATTAATATTGAACAATGAGCTTTTACTTAATGATCATCATACCAACAATATTCAAGTGTTACTAAACATTTGATAGAAATAGCAGTAATAGAACTCTAAAGACTGTTATTCTAGTTACAACACTTATTTAGGCTACAACAGTATAAAATATCAAACCTGATATTCAAACCTAGAGTCTAGCTGTTGTTGTCCCATTTGAGTTGTTCTATATTGTAGGAGACATTGTCACTGCTACCTCCAACTCTTGGGCTTCCTCTGAGTGCACTAGATCTAAGATCCCTTTGGATCCATTGTTATTGCTTGGATAAATGTCCTCTTGCCAAGTGTATGTCTCCTACAAACACCCTCATCTTATATACAAGTGCACCATCCAGCTTGTCTTCTAATATGAGACATTACACCAACAAGAAGAAGTTAGAAATCTGAATCAGAAGGTTCAATGCCCAGGAAAATGTCAACAAGCCTAAAACCCTAAAAAAATTCAATTTTGATGGAAAGTCAATTTGAGAGATGTAGCAGGTGCGCTAGGGCAAGGTGAGTTGATCTATGGAGTTTGTCCCAATCGATTTTATAATAGTGTTCAATGAGCTTGACAAAGAAAATTGTGCAGTGGCAATTTGCATGTGCAGCGACAAATCTCAGCAATGTGGCAAATCTCATGATCTTCCTTCTAGCGATTAGACTATTCTAAAGGAAACCTGCTCTAATACCATGTTAGATTTTCATTAGTTTAGTTAACATTAGATTTGCCATAGCATTTTTATCTTCTTTTAACATTCAATAATCATATATTAAAATATATAAGCAACAGATAAACAAGCACAAGAAGACACAAAGATTTATCCTAGGAAAACCCTAAACTCGGGGAAAAACCCAACCAACTTTTCTTAGAGAGAATATTCCAATACAACCATGAACAAGCTCTAATATCAAGAGCAAACCAACAATGTAGAACCCTGATAACAAATACTTATCTCTTCTTCTTGCCAAACCCTAGCGAGGGTAGACAACTGATCAACACCACGGAACTGGTACCAAGATAGCACACCACAGAGCTAGCACTAAGATAGGCGCATCACTAGAACTGACACTACACAGTTGGCACCACATAGTTGGTGCCACTGGTAACTAGTAACTGCAACTGCAATTGTAACTGCTACGACAACTGGCACGAAGCAACTGGGTAGCACCACACAACCTTAGCACAACTCTTCCAGAGGTAGCGCTCAAGAGAGATCACCAAGAACCATCAAGAATATCCTTCCCCCGGTGGGGCGCACTCTTCGAGAGAACCAGAAACTAGAAATAGAAAAACTGCAGCTGCAACTGCCTAGTGCGCATTGTAGAAGGAGAATTGTGTGGTTGTACAAATGAACTGACCCAAACTTGTATTTATACTAATCTGGGCACATATCTAGGGCCGACTTCTTATTCTAGGTCTTTATTATTTTTGTGGGCCAACTTCTCTTTTTGGAAATTATATTTCCACTTTATTATTATTTCCTATGGGTCGATTTCTCTTCTGTGGTCTTCTATTTTACTTTATTATTTTCTGGGGTGTTCTTCAACTGTTCAATGGTCTTCCTTTGACTTCTTGGAATCTTCTTCTTCTCTAAGAAAAGTTGTCCAGGAGGAAATACCTCCTACAACTACCAAAACATCAACATAACTCTCGTGACAGAGGATTAGTATCCTTGGGAGTTACATACAGTGCTAACAAGGCATGGAAGCTCCCTTTTTATAAAGGTTCACCCAACCAACTTGTACTTTCAACTTGATGAGAGATGAGGGAAATATCATTGCTTATTCCAAGATTTAGAAGGGTTCCTTGATACCTTCTTTCATTCTTTGGATAAGAGATGGTTGGCTCTCTACATTCAAAAGGCTATTTCTCATAGACAATAGACCTCACATGACTTAGGCAAGCCC
>JZKD02S2361431.1:14598-30671 GCA_000966675.3 Picea glauca | reverse complement strand
ATCTGATATATATGTAACAACCATATGAAATGCTCAACAAAGACACAACAACACATCCATAAAATTCTTGCACCCACATAAGACATAAAATATGAGATTAGAGTAAGAGAGATAACCTTCTATTGAATGATCAACCCTTAAGCTATCTCCTTTAGAAGGGGCACAATCTATCTCAATTATTATTATTTTTTAAAATAAATATATGTTTGTTGGGTCATATAAGGAGTACAAATTCTCTTTGATATCTCATCAAAAGTTGAAATTCTTACAATAACTTCCTTGCATTATGAAGAGCATGAATAATAATGTTGTTAAGTGACAAAGTCCGAAGAACATTCATGCTTAAGAACCCTACTGGCCTCCTCAATGTTTATTAATTCTTGCAAAGACCATTCATTAATGTAGTAAATGTTATAACATTAGGATTGTATCCCTTGGACACCATCTCATCCAAAACATTGTAAGCTTCCTCCCACCTATCTTCTTCACTACTTCAGCGTTTCTTCCTCCAATTGCATGTGAACCAAATGATTTACAACACCCATCTCTTTTAAGATTCTACGGAATATTGACTGTCTATATAAACCCAAATGTCAACAATAACCATTGATCCAAGGAGTTAAAAAATTATTTTGACATAAAGACATTGGTATTCTATAGCATTGGCACAATTTAATAGATAAACATAATCTCCTCTTCTTGAATATGCACCCTCTCTACAAAGATTAATTCATGCTAGTATCACATGATTTTGATAACTTGAAAGAGAGAGAGACCTCCATTTTTTATTTTATTTTTATAACTTGGGATTTGAAAATAAATCTAGTTTATTAAATCAAGGTTAAGGCCTTCAGAATTTGTCAATGTTCTTAGTGATTATTTACATATAAGATCTATTGTTCATGACGAATCTAATGTCTCACTTGGATTGACTTTTCAAGAGTTATTATTGTTGACTGCATCACCTTAACATGATATTTAGTAAGAATGTCAAATATTCATAGTCATCTCGTTCAACACCCATATGGTGTCTTAGAAAGTGAAACTATTAGTGGAAACTGCATGAAAAATAAGTGGAACAACAATTCCACAAGTGACAAAAGGATTTTCCTACCATTTGTTCAAACCATTGTAGCACATCTTTGCAAAATCCACCAATGGATATATATAGAAATGAAAAATAATCAAGCACTAAGGCTTGTTTGAAGGCCAATGGATTTTGTTCTAATGCAAAAATGTTTAGTGTAGTCCTCAAAGGCCCACATAATATATGGAATGCATACATATCAAGTAGAATTTTCTAACTAGATTATAACCATTTGTTTCACAAGGGGCCAAGAGACCAATAATGGTTATTATCTTTCCATTGAATGGTGCAAGGGGGCAATCTTCCCAGGTAATTGTTAATGTTATTATTGCACTTCCTTCATAAGCATCAATTTGCAAATTGTCCTAGGAATTATTTTCACTATACTCTAATGGAACCTTTATCTAAAAAGTACTGGTGATTCCCCAGTCCTCCTACTATGCAAAACCAACCTATAATTTATGGCATCCTTCCAAAGTTTAAACCGTTAAAGGGGAAAATTAAAATATAGCAGAAATTCCAAGCAGTTTATAGCCTTAAGTGCCCACCCTAATAACAAAAATAATACAAGGCATGAAGAAATTGGAGTATTTTCCCAATCACCCCTGTATATGCATTAATATACCAATTAGATGCAAGTCATTTTATTTTCCTTTGACTTAGGGGGTTTCACATTTAGGTCAACCCTTTTTTTATTATGTATCTAAACAGAAGCAATTTTCTAGCAAAATTAAGTATTATAGCTAAGCTTGATTTTTTTTAGAAAGGAAGCATGGGTACATGGGTACAGTCATACGATGTGCTATCATAATAGAGACCCCCCAAAAAATAGGTACACTAGTATAGGAGTATGGCTAATACTACAAAGTACAAACACAAACATATTTTTTTTCTTGTCTTTCAAGGGATATGGCCAACACTCTCCCTCCTCAAAATAGTAACATTTCCCAACCTATGGGGTATATATTGGTATTCCTAGATATCCTTGGGGGCATCCATCCCCATTTGAGCATACCCGAGACAGGTAAATCCTTGTTTTGCAGTGTCCACCCCTTGGGTATGTATACCAATATAACTGTGAAATCAAGAAATGTTATAAAATTTTTAGAAAAGGTGAAGTAAACCTAGATTCTAACTAAGGTTTTAAATAATGGTATGTATCAACAATGTATAGGGTATAATCAATAAATAATAATCGTGAAAAACTTCCACTTCAATTATTATTACCTAGATAAATTTTACAAACAAACAGATTTAGGTTTTTTTACAATACTCAATAGTCTTCAAAAACATCCACTTCAACTATCATCAACTAGATTAAATTTAGAAACAAAAAAATTCAAGTGATTGGACTTCAAGTTTAAACTCTATCTTTTTTAGAAACAAACAAATGTAGGTGAAGGGACTTCAAATTTAAACTCTTTCTTCTTTTTCTTTGCATTATGAAATAAACAAAATAATAAACAATTGTTTGATACAATTACTCTCTAATATTATCTTCAATATTGCTTGAAGGAGTTTTAGTAACGAACTTTATTATTGTGTAGTTTTCCATCAAAACTAAAGACTTTGATCAGTCTAAAACTTACAATTGGTTTGAGATGCATGATGTGGTGAACAAAAATTGTGTGATTCAAACTGATTAAAGACTTATTGTAAGGAGTATATTATCAAATTGGATTATGCACTAGTGATGAGTCAATGGGTGTATTGTATCCAACTACCCTATTTCTTTCAACAAAAAATGGAGATTTGGTTACGAGAAACAATCACAAACATAGTTCATTATCACAACTGTAGATTTTAGAAATTGTGTGTAATCACTCTATTGAATACATTGCAAGAAATTTGTGTATACAACATATTATCACAATTGTACATTTTAGAAATTGTGTGTAATCAGTTTATTGGATATATTTGCAAGAATTTTGTGTATAATGTCTACACGTTTTGTAATTATGTTTTAATGTGTAAAATTTCTTTGTGTGATGTATTCAAGTGAAAAATGATAATTGTAGTTTAGTGGTTTCATTATTTTAATAGTAATTATGTTGTAAGGAATTTCACTATGAACCAATTATAAAGTGTCATTAGTCCTATTTGTTATTTTTGAATCTCCATGGCCATAAAATCACTTGTCAAGAACATGTAAGTTTTTGCATTAGTGGTAGTTGTAATGGTGGTGGTGGCTTATAAATTGGGAGACATGGTGAACTCATTTGAGTGATAGTGGGTCTCTACCATATAAATACTTTTCCTTTATATATTTTTTTATTCATTAGTTTCCTTAGTTTATATTATGTTGTACTAATAATATACAAATTTAAAAACAACTTATTAATAATGACACACCAACATTACCACATTCAAAATCTTGTGTTTACATAAGAATATTTCAAAGTGATAGAAATACTATGAATAAGGGAATCAATTTTTCTTTTTTCTTTTTAAATAAATATATGTCATCGCAAGAGCAATGAATTAGCTATACTATCAAAGAATGTTTTCATCGATAGTATAGCTAATTCGTCGCAAGAATCTTTGCATTCGTCTCTCTTGTGATGATATCCTTTTCGTTGATAGTATAGCTAATTTGTCGCAAGAATATTTGCAGTCGTCTCTCTTGGGATGATATCCCTACCTTGTCTCTCTTGTGACAATATCCCTACCTTGTCTCTCTTACGATGATATCCTTTCTTTTTTCTCTCTTGTGACGACATCCCTACGTTGTGTCTCTTGCGACGATTTCCCTTCCTTGTCTCTCTTGCAACGATTTCCCTTCCTTATTGCTCTTACCATGATATCCATTCATTGTGTCTCTTGTGATGATATCCCTTCTTTGTCACTCGTGCGACACCAAATGTTGGTTGTATTTATTGCGATGACCAATGTTGGTTATCGGTCTTGCGAAAAATTCCTTGGGTCGTCGCTCTTGTGACGTTTTTTCAAGTTTGTCACACTTTCCATAGAACGTGAAGTGACATTTGGGAGACCAAAGATTCATCGCAATATCCATGACAGAACGTTACAAGAGAGCTGAAAGAGTCGTCACAAAATGACCCAAATTTACTAGTGAGTGTATTTCTGTTGGATACCCCAACGGTGTGAAGGGATACAAACTTATTGATCTTTCCTTCGACCGAATCATCATTGAGTGAAGTGTCCAACTCAAGGAAAGTGTCTCACATATACCTCAACAGATACATGCAAACACCTTCATTCTTCCACTTGTACGAGATGATGAGCATGCACATGCTGAATCTTCTTTAGATGAGATTTTTGATTCAGAGGAATCAAATGATCCATATAGAGAGTTAGTACAATCATATGCAAAGTCAGAGCATCCATATGCAGATGCAGAGCTAGAGTAGAGGCCCAAGTGAGAATAAACTACTCTTAAGGATGCAGGGGATCTTTTTGGTGATCTAGTCGATACTAGGAGGAATCGATCTGATTTTGAGGAACCTCCTATTGCACTCACTGCCACTGAACCATTTACCTCCAGGCATATTTTCTTGGTTCAATCTTCATATCCACAGTATTATGGCGAAGTTGTTGGAAATCCCTTTTGGGAATCCTCCATGCAGGAGGAGTAAAAATCCCTCCTCGAGAACCATACTTGGGATCTGGTTCCCCTTCCTTATGGAAGGAAACTTGTCAGATACAGATGGATATACAGGACCAAGAGTGCAACATATGGACATATTAGTAGATACAAAGACAAGCTTGTTGCCAAAGGCTTTCACAAGGTCCATGGCATTGACTATGATGAAACCTTCGCTCCAGTAGAGAAGATGGATTCCATATGTTTAGCACTTGCCATTATGGCAGCCAAGGGATGGGAATTCCATGAGATGGATGTGAAGAATACATTTCTTCATGGTGACCTCTCTGAGGATATCTATATGGAGTAGCCACAAGGATTTATGTAAGACTCATCTTTGGTCTATCGACTAAAGAAGTCTCTTTATGGCCTCAAGCAGGCTTTGAGGGCATGGTATGCCAAGATGGACTCATATCTGTTGTCACAGAACTTTGTACAATGTAAATCAAACTTGAATGTCTACATGCTCAGGACGGTTGATTCACTTCTACTCTTAGTTATGTATGTTGATGATTTGTTGATCACCGGTTTCTCAACTTCAATGATTGTTGCAGTCAAGAGGATTCTACATGATAGGTTGTTTATCACAGACATGGGTTCACTACACTTCTTCCTTGGACTCAAGATTAGTTAAGATGCATCAGGCATCAAATTGTCTCAAGACAAGTATGCATGAGATCTCCTAGAGATATTTCACATGAAAAACTGCAAGTCTACTCCGACTCCTTTCTTATCAGGAGTCAAAATTGAGGATGACGGGGATAATCCATTGGTTTATAGCACACTATACATACAACTAGTGGGGAGATTTTTGTATCTCACACACTCCAGACCAGACCTCTCCTATGTAGTTGTTGCAATTTCCAGGTTCATGCAGGAGCCACATGAGCTACAATGGAAGGATGCAAAGTGTATCCTTCAATACGTACATGGCACCATCACCTTTGGGATTCATTATGTAGCCGAATCTACATTATATCTCATAAGGTTTACTAATTTTGACTGGGTTGGCAATAACACTGATCACAAGTCCAAATCTGGTTACTCACTGAGTCTTGGTTCCAGGCCTATTTGTTGGTCAAGAAAGAAGCAAGATGCTATTTCTCTTTCTTCAGTCAAGCCAGAGTATATAGGGGTAGTTAACATAACCATTAAGTCTATGTGGCTACAAAATTTTCTTGTTGAGTTTGGAATTCAGTTTCATTGGTCGATCGTCATCTGGTGTGACAACCAGAGCACTCTGAAGTTCTGCAGAGATCCAATTCAGAGGCAGCGGACGAAGCACATCGAGATCCACATGCACTACATTTGGGACTTAGTACACAAGGGTATCATCGACCTACTTTTTTACCCTTCATTAGAATAGACAAAAGACATATTCACCAAGACCTTCACTGAGTAGAAGTTCCACTATTTGTGAAGTCGTCATGGAGTGAAGAACTCAGTTTCCTAGCAACTGTCAATTCTTCGTTTTACATACATTGTGACTTAAGTGAGGGGTTTTCCCATGAGTTTTTTCCTCTTTCCTCACTTTATTTCAGTGTATCTTTTGTATATGGGTACCTAACATGGCCTCGTTACTGGGACCTATTCTTTATTTTCACCATAGTAATGTTCAGGAGGGGTGTTGGAGTTACTTCACACACACCTAGGATTTCTTTTTCCTAAGGTCGTAAGGTTTTTCCTATGTTTATTATTCATTATTCAGTCTCCTAAATTTTAGGGGAGAATATTCCACCTAGAGAATATTCTCTTCAGTTGACACTTTAGTTTGACTAGTTGAGTTGAGTCTAGATGTTGCATTGGTTTTGTCACCATGCAATATTGGGATCATCACCATGAAAATGTGAATTAGCATTGGTTTCATCACTAGACTGGTGCATTAGCCTTGATTCCTTGATCTACTCCTCCATACACTATGTTTCAGTTAGTTAACCAAAGACTGGTTGACTAGTTAACTCAACAAGGTGGTAGTTCACTCCTGTAATTGCTTGAGAGACTAGACTAGGTGGCATTTCACTATCGTAATTGTTGGTGTGTGTCTAGATCACTCTAGACCACCACTATGGTGCATTGGTTCTCCTCCATTATGCATTGTGTTATCAATCCAAGAGTCACTCCCAGATTGCAAATGAGAGTAATCTTGGGAACATAGAAATGTAAATGGATTAAAATAGTTTTAATAGGTGGATCAACAAGAGGAGAGTAAAAAGGAGGGCATCAGACTACTACAAATACATTCCATTGGGCATGGAGTCATAATATCCTATAGATCAAAGGAAATCAAGCTTCCTACCAGAAAAAAGGCTTATGCAAAGATGGATATAAGAATAGAAGGTAAACAAAGAGAAGAATAACCACATAACAAAGATCCTTTCTGTAATATAGATTGAAGAGTGATTGAATAATAAATTGTTATTAACAAGCAATTACCACAAATCCTTTGTAGCTCATGAATTCATTAACCAAAGGAAGATTTTGATATTCAAAATCTGTAAATATTATTCAAGCAAGATGACAAGATAGAATGATAACAAAGAACACAAATTATGATAATAAAATCTCATGAATCTCTAATGGAATAAATTCTAATTACAATAGGCCCTCAGGCTTACAATTGAGCAAATAAACTGCTCCTCTAGCTCTCTCCCCTCTTGGATCATGAATCCCCCCCTTATCCAAGAGATATTTCCTTCTTTAAATAGACAATAGCATCCAAATAAACTAAGGAGGTAGAATCCCATCTCCTCCATTGGATTCTAAGCCTTGGAGATAGGTGGCAACAATCAAAGAGACAAAAATCCAACAAACTGCTAATTTTCAGGAATTTGTTGGATGTCATTAATAAAATGTCTCCACCTCATTGCATGAGGCCTTTTCTGGAGCTAAATATTAGGTGCAGGTGTCCCTTGGCATCTAACTGATCCTTGAGAAGTCATTTGAACCCTCCTTGACATGTGGCAACCTCCCAACAATGCGAATATCAAAATCGTGACCGCTACAGGAAATTAGGCAGCGTCATTGTAAAACAGTTGGGTAACGCCACTTATATGTTTGATATCTCTCAAACCATAACACATTTTGAAAAATTGAGAGAGGTTATATGGCATGTTATGAACAAAACACTCCTCCAGTTTTCAAAAAAATCTTCTCAATTGTTCATAATCCAAGTTTCAAGTTAGTGACTAAAAATTGGTAAAATAACTTTGCACAATTCGTTTTCTACCAGAAATATTAGGTAGCGCCTATAGGTAGCGCCACTTATGTTGTGCCTGTGTGTAGGTTTAGGTAGAAATTTCAAAATGCAGTGCCTTCCATATTGAACGTGTGTAGAGAAGTTGGTGGTCTTTTATAATGTTGAACCCATTGTGTTTAGGTGTCTTGTCAGTATAGTAGGTTGTGCACTTTACCATTGAGGGAGTTAACGCTTTAACAAAAACCCAAAACTATGATAGTTAGGCCTCTTCTAGCTGCAAATTATTGTGCTAATGCATTGATTGAGTTATATATATTATATCCTGTGTAAATTATTCATTATTCATCACGGTTAATGAGAATTCTTCCATTATTTCTCTCTTTCTTCTTCTTCTCAATTTCTCTCTGCAAATGTGTGTGGTATTTTCTAGCTAGATCTATTATGTGCAGGTTCAACACATTTACATGATTTAGGCATGGAGACAATCATTTTTGGGTAATTTGACGCCACAAATTCAATGGTGTTGTCTGTTTTCTGATCTAAGCAAAGCTTCTGCAGCTTAATTCCAAAATGAGGTATACTTATGTATTTTTCCAAATTCTTTTGTTGAGGTAATAAAAAGGCCTACCCATTTGAGATCAGGACTCGAAGACATATTATACCAGGGAAAAACTCTATTATCAAGTTTTTGTATTCATATTTATGCTTATGTATCTTCATTATTGAGTTTTTCCTTCTTTATGGTGCACTTTAATTTATGCTCATTTAATACAATTCTTTACAAGTCACTTCGATGAAAAGATCCTGGATCATGTTGGTATCAGAGCAGTCATATTTTACTTGAATTGTTGAGTGTGAATGCTTACTAGGTCCAAGCATAAGTAGGGTGAAGGAACACTTAATACTTTCAATCCCAAAGTTATCCATGCATCCCGAAGGAAGAAAATGACAGAAGAGGACAAGCATGATGAGCAGGAGAAAAACATCCATATGGTCTTTTATCGCATGTCAGAAATGGTTGAGCGAATGTATGGAGACTATGAGAAGAGGATGAAGAAGAAAGGGAAGAAAAAAGAAGCACAATCTAATGATAATTCTTCAGTAAATTAAGGGGTTGGAGGAAACCCTCCTGAGCCTCCATATTCACCATCACGTTTGAACTCTTCTTCCTCTGGTCATTCTCATAATTATCATCATTCTAGTCATAAAGCTTCTTTTAAGAAACCATTATTAAAGCTTGATGTAAAATTTTCTTTACCTATGTTTAATGGAGATGCTAATCCTAAAAATCTAGATAATTGGATCTAACGGGTTGAATTATATTGCCATGTTCAATAGATTGATGAAGAGGAAGTTAAAGTGAAATTGGATTCTCTTCAATTGGAAGGAACTGCTCTTGTATGGTGGGAGATAAAACTTTAGGACAAAAGTAAGTGTGGTAATATTCTTTCCTCATGGTCAGAATTTAAATTAGCGATAATGAAGCAATTTTATCCATTGGGTTATTTACATAAAGAAATAATGGAATGACAAACTTTAAGACAAAGTAAAGGTCAAACTATACAAAGTTTCACAGAAGAATTTAGGAAGAAATATCTTTCATTAAACATTCCTTTGGATTCTTATGAAACTTTAATGAACTATATTGGAACACTTTGTAGTTATATTCGTCATACTTTTCTATTGTTTAACCCCACCAATATTGACAAAGTTTGTGTGAAAGACACTCGCCTTGAGAACAGGGGAAAGCATGTTCAAGAAGATCCCACAAAGAAACCTTCCAATCTCCAACATAAGTAGTTTAATAATTTTAAAAGAAAGGACAAAAAGACTGCCATAGTAAATATAGAAGGGAAATTGTCTTGCACTCATTGCAAGAAAAGTGGTCACGATGATGAACACTCTTGGAAACTAAATCCAGAGAAGATACTGAAACAGTTCAATGGAAAGGGGAAGATAAAGATTGTTGCTATAGTACAACAAGATCTTGGTTCCGATTCAAGAGATGAAGGAAAGATCACATTGGTTGGAGTACAAAGTAAATATTCCCTTCATGCTAGTTCAAATTCCAATAATGAATCTCATGATGATGAAATAAAGAGGAATGTATTATTTCATATAAGATTTGTATCTAAACACACTAAGATAGATACATTTTTTGATCTGGGTTCCCAAGTAAACTTGATATCTAAAGCACTTGTCAAAAAGATGGGTCTTGAAACTAAAACACATCCAAAGCCTTAAACTCTTAGTTGGGTATGTGATAAATAAAAACTTAATGTCACCAAGCAATGTAGGGTCAGATTTGTTATTGCTTCAAAGTTGATTGATGAAGTGGATTTGGATGTCGTATCACTTGATATATGTGACATAGTGTTGGGGAGTCCTTATCTTTATGATAGAAAATCAGTCTTCTTTTTTCATGAGAACAAATATCACCATCCTAAGGGGGGAGTGGAATATATCATTAGAGCCCACAACATGAGGGTAAACACAACAATTGTTAGTGCAGGACAAATGAAGAGACTCATAAACACTAACAAGAGATATTTACTCATGGTTGTAATGGACAAAGATGTCGAAACATCTGACAGTTTCCAAGGATGTGATCCTTCTCATAAGAAATAATTAATTGATATTGTTTCTAAGTATGATGATATTTTCCAGGAACCAAATGAATTACCTCCTAAGAGGGAAATCCAACATGAAATACATCTTCAGCAGGATTCTCCTCTTCCTAATGTGGGCATGTATAGGATGTCAAGTGTAGAGATGATAGAGATCAAGAAGTAGGTACAAGTCTTATCGGATCAAGGGGTCATCAGGCCAAGCTCATATCCTTTTGGTTCTCCGATCTTGATGGTGTGAAAGAAGGATGGTACCTAGTGAATGTGTGTCAATTATCGTGCCTTAAATAAAATTACGGTGAAAAATCGATACCCTCTTCCTCGTATAAATTATTTACTTGATTAGTTAAAGAATGTTGTTTATTTCACTAAGTTGGGTTTGCACAGTGGATACCATCACATCAAGGATGCAGAATAAGATGCATGGAAGACTGCCTTTAAAACCAAACAGGGATTTTTTGAGTGGTTAGTTATGTCGTTTGGGCTTTGTAATTCTCCGACAACTTTCATGTGTGTGATGAATGATGTATTCAGGCCATTTCTAAATGATTTTGTGATTTTATATCGACATTATTATTTTAGCGGGACTTCGGATGAACATGTAAGGCATGTAAATCAAGTATTGGATACTTTGCAAAGGGAAAAGTTGTATGTAAAACTATCCAAATGTGAATTTGGTAAGATTTCACTTGTGTACTTAGGTCATATTGTAGGGGGGGACAACTGAAAATTGATCCTTCCAATATTAATGTAATTATAAATTGTTGTGAGCCCAAAAGTGTAACCGAAATACATAGCTTATTAGGTGGAGTCCAGTATTGGAGGATATTCATTTCAAACTTCTCCTTTATAGAAGCTCCTTTGCATGCCTTAACTAGTGTGAAGAACACTTTTTAGTGGGGAGGAAATCAACAAAAATCTTTCGACACTTTGAAGGAAAAGATCAATACTGCACCAGTATTAGCATTGTAGAATATTCAACAACCCTTCAATATCGATATAGATGCCAACGGGTACGCCATGGGTGCAATATTAATGCAATATCGTAAGCCTATATGTTACCACTCTGAAAATTTTAACCAAGTTGTTAACTATCATACATATGATAAAGAGTTGTATGCATTAGCTCAAAGTGTAAATAAATGGAAGCACTACTTGTTAGGGAAGGAAACAATCATACATATAGATCATCAACCCTTACAATATCTGCAAGCATAGACCAAATTGCAACAATCTCAACATTATAGTTGGATGGGTTTCCTACAACAATTTCATTTGGTAATCAAGTACAAAAAGGGTACAAGTAACAAGGTATATGATATGCTTTCTAGACCTCCTATTGTTGCTTCTATTATTTTGAAGAATGCTTATTTATCTCATGATAGCTATGTGGAACAATATTCCATTGATGAAGATTTTAAAGAAGTATATGAGAAGCTAACCCATGGTGCACAGGTAGAGAACTATTGTCTGCAGGGAAAACTACTCTACCATCTTGGAAAGCTATGTATTCCTACAAGTGACCGAGTCCATGTAATAAGAGAAGCTCACACTTCTCTTGTGTCTGGGCATTTTGGGGTAGGAAAAACTATGGCTCATCTGCAGAGGTTTTGTTAGTGGCCTCAGATGAAATCAATTGTAAGTAAATATGTAAAGGGGTGTGTGATGTGTTCTACTTGTAAGCCCACTAATAGAAAATTGGGGCTATACTCACCACTACCTATTCCACCCCATCCATGGGAAAGTATCTCCATGGATTTTGTAGGGGGTTTACCAATGTCGAAAAGGGGTCATGACTATTTGTATGTCATAGTGGATAGATTCAAAAACATGTGTATGTTAATGCCATGTAAAAAGAAGATCATTGTTGAGAAGGTTTCTAATCTCTTCTTTCAGTATGTTTGGGTTACCCACATCCATTATCTCGAAATCGAGATACTCGATTCCTTGGGGTTTTTTGGACAATATTGTGGAGAATGATGGACACTAAGTTGAAGAGGAGCATTTATTTCCATCCACGAACCAACGGACAAATATAGGTTTTTAACCGAACAATGCTACTTTTTATTTGAGGCTATTGTAGCAAGCATCCCATGTTATGGGATGAATAGATACCCTATGTACAACATGCTTACAACCGAGCCTTACAATCCTCCACTCAGTGTTCTCCTTTTGAGACATGTTTTGGGTATTTACCTAAGGTTCCTTTGGACTTGATGTATGGGAGAGATGTTGATTCAAATGAAGAAATAAATGAATACAAAGACCACAAGTTCATCCATAGGATCCAATAGGTACATCAAGCAATGAGGGAAAAATTGGGGAAAAGCCAAGCATAGTATAAAGCTCGGCATGACAAACACAGGGTTGATCATCAAATCCAGGTTGGAGACTAGGTATGGATTCACATTAGCAAGGAAATATTGAAGGGTGAAGGCAGGAAACTCAAGCCCATCCGGTATGGACCCTTCATTATTTTGGAGAAAAGTGGTACCAATTCTTTTCGTCTAGATATTCCACCTTATATGAAAATCTACTCAATTGTAAATGTGGAGAAATTAAAACTTTTTGAGCCTTGCATGATCATGGATCAGGGTGAGGAAGTTTCAATACCTTAATTTGATGAGTTTGTTCATGATTACTTGGATGATTTAAATGAATATATCATCCTGGAAAGAAGAATGAGGACTTCACATAGGGGTGATGTTGATTATCTTCGAGTAGGCTTAAAGGGCACACATCCAAGCAAGGAAAAGTGGATTGAGAAGGACAAGGTGAGGCAACTCTTCCCTCACTTATCTATTGATTAATGAAATATTTGTTTGGTCCAAAAAGATCTTAGTGGGAAGGCATGATCCAAAAAGGATCCAGAGGAGACTAAGGACAACTTAGAATTCATAGAAGTAACTCAGGAAGCTCAGAATGGCATCAGTAGACAGAGAAAGGGAAAAAACTCAAAGTCCTCAAAACTTAGTGAAATTAGAATCATCACGAAGAGTGCGTTGCAAGATTTCCAACGACATAAACGGCTCATCAAACAGAGTTACGGATCAAAAGTTATTCGCAGTCAAAGTTTTGGTCAACCTAGCCCAGTCAACAGGGATGCGTTAGCATCCATACTATTGACGTTAGCATCAATATGGATGACATCAACATCCATACAATATACGTGGAACACACAAAGAGTGACACGTGTCATGATGACATCGACATGACGTCAACATGGTGACGTGGCAACACCAGAGGCTGCCATGTGTCACTCGCTTTTGAAATTTTCGGGTCAACATGTGGACCAATGAGGAAGTGCCACATGGCAATCTGTACAACCATGTGGCAGTCCATGCAAGATGTGGCAGGTGACATGGCAAGGTTATTGTGCAAGTGGATGGCGTGGGTCAATGTTTGGTTGCCACGTGACCTAGTCATGGGTTGCCACATGGCAGTGGGAAAATGCCCATTGAGGGCCCAGAAACTGAATTTTCAAAAGTTAAAAAAAAGGGCCCGCCAAATATAGCGAAGTCCCACCAAATCTGGTGGCTAAAATACAACTCCAAAAATATAAAAAACAAATCCAAACTTGGAGACGATTCCAAACTCATATATATTTTTATCATGTTTTGGATCATGTTTGTATCGGACCAGTCATCTTTGAATTGATTTTTCGAGTGTGAATGCTTACTAGGGCCAAGCATAAGAAAGGTGAATGAAATATTAAGACTTTCAATCCCAATGTTGGTTGTGCATCTCGAAGGAATAAAATGACAGAAGAGGACAAGCATGATGAACAAAAGAAAAACTTCCATATGGCATTTTATCGGATGTCATAAATGGTTGAGTGAATGTATGGAGACTATGATAAGAGGGTGAAGAAGAAAGGGAAGAAAAATGAAGCACAAGTTGATGATAATTCTTCAGTAAATCAAGGGGCTGGAGGAGACCCTCTTGAGCCTCCATCTTCACCATCAAGTTCTAACTCTTCTTCCTCTGAGTGTTCTCATCATTCTCATCATTCTATCCATAAATATTATTTTAAGAAACCGTTATTAAATCTTGATGTAAAATTTTCTTTACCTATGTTTAATGGAAATGTTAATCTTGAAAACCTAGATAATTGGATCTGAAAAGTTGAAGTATATTGTCATGTTCAACAGATTGCTGAAGAGGAATTTAAAGTGCAATTGGCTTCTCTTCGGTTGGAAGGCACCGCTCTCGTATGGTGGGAGAGAAAAATTCAGGACATAAGTAAGTGTGGTAATCTTCATTCCTCATGGTCAGAATTTAAATCAGTGATAAGGAAATAATTTTATCCATTGGGTTATTTACATAAAGAAATGATGGAATGGAAAACTTTAAGACAAAGTAAAGGTCAAAATGTACAAAGTTTCAAAGAAGAATTTAGGGAAAAATCTCTTGCATTAATCATTCCTTTGTATTCTTATGAAGCTTTAATAAAGTATATTGCCGCACTTCACAGTTATATTCATCACACTTTGCTATTGGTTAACCCCACCAGTCTTGATGAAGTTTGTGTGCAAGCCAATCACCTTGAGAACAGGGGAAAGCATGTTCAAGAATATCCCACAAAGAAAGCTTCCAATCTCCCACAAAAGTAGTTTAAGAAGTTTAAAAGGAAGGACAAAAAGAGCACCACAGTAAAGAGAGAAGAAGGAAAACCATCTTTCACTCATTGCAATAAAAGTGGTCATGATAATGAACATTGTTGGTAACTACATCCAGAGAAGAGATTGAAATAGGTTGGTGGAAAGGGGAAGATAAAGACCGTTCCTATAGTACAACAAGATCTTGGTTCTGATTAAGGAGACGAAGGAAATATCATGGCGGTTGGAGTACAAGGTAAAGATTCCCTTCATGCTAGTTCAAATTCCAATAATGAATCTCATGATGATGAAAGAAAGAGGAATGGATTATTTCATATAAGAGTTGTATCTAAATACACTAATATAAATACATTGTTTGATCTGGGCTCCCAAGTAAACTTGATATATGAAGCACTTGTCAAAAATATGGGTCTTGAAACTAAACCACATCCAAAACCTTATCCTCTTAGTTGGGTATGTGATAAATAAAAACTTAATGTCACCAAGAAATGTAGGTTCAGATTTGCTATTGCTTCAAAGTTGATTGATGAAGTGGATTTGGATGTTGTATCAATTGATATATGTGGCACAGTGTTGGGGAGTCCTTATATTTATGATAGAAAAGAAGTCTTCTTTCATCATGAGAACAAATATCACCTTAATAAGGGGGGAGTGGAATATATTGTTAGATCCCATGGCATGAGGGTAAACACAACACTTTTTAGTGCAGGAAAAATGACGAGAGTCATAAACACTAACAATATATATGTACTCATGGTCGTAAGGGAGAAACATGTCGGAACATCCAATGCTTTCCAAGGATATGATCCTTCTCATAAGAAAGAGTTATTTGATATTGTTTCTAAGTATGATGATATTTTCCTAGAACCAGATGGATTACCTCCTAAGAGGGAAATCCAACATGAAATACATCTTCAGCAAGATTCTCCTCTTCCTAATG
>JZKD02S2361409.1:19198-30672 GCA_000966675.3 Picea glauca | reverse complement strand
AACTCCAAGGTTCCTAAATCATTGTTGCAATAATCCTCATGATGCCAATAAATATCAATGCACACAATTTAAATCAACATAATCACTCAAATAACCAAGATACCATGCATTCATTATGTTCATCTAAAAATAAGTTAAATGCATTGATTAAATAAGCATATGTCAAACAATAATTTAGTTTGGTCATTAAGTAAGAGTATTTGAGAAGTTCATGGAGTTGTTACAAAAGGGTCAAACCCCCCTTTGTGGTGTGAGGTCATCAACTCCAAGGTTCCTAAATCATTGTTGCAATAATCCTCATGATGCCAATAAATATCAATGCACACAATTTAAATCAACATAATCACTCAAATAACCAAGATACCATGCATTCATTGTGTTCATCTAAAAATAAGCTAAATGCATTAATTAAATAAGCATATGTCAAACAATAATTTAGTTTGGTCATTAAGTAAGAGTATTTGAGAAGTTCATAGGTATTTGAGGCTATTAGGCAGTGATTAGATAAGCAATAATACATGTGAAAATGATGAGCAATATATGACAATCCTCTAGTTCATCAACTAACCTAGTTACCACATGGACTTGTGAACAATAATTGGATCGTTACACCTTCTCATGGACATCATTTTTGCATATGGAATTCTTACCTAGTTACCACATGGACTTGTGAACAATAATTCAATTGTTACCTTCTCATGGACATCACTTTTGCATATGAAATTCTTTTGACAAAAAAATCATTATTGAAAAGTTATTGACCCATAGAATGTAATGAATACACCAAGACACTTGCTCAACCTCTGATGTGTGTGCTTCTCCAGTTGAAGGGTGGAAAACATCCTGCATTGTTGAAAGCAATTGCAGGAATTGCGTTGCTTTCCCCTCCAGAATCTCCATGTGAAACCGTAGATCATCCAAGTCTCATCGTAACTCAAAAACCAGGCCTTGCAGCATTGCAAGGTCTTCTTGCAGTTCAAATGTAGATTCGACGTAGGAGTGAGGCCGTTGTTGTGAGCCTTGGATGCCTTCATGGCCATCACCCTGAGAGTGAGCGCAGTGTAGTAGGGCGCGGGGTGACTGGGAAGGCGAGCAGGCCGACGAATTTGGTGGAGCCACTAGGATTGACTGTGAAGTGAAGGCCAAGTCCCTGAGGGGACATGGGTTAAATCCCAGAGAAGTCCCCGAGAGATCAAACCACTCCAATATACAAGCAAAAGGTGACGAGAGGGGCGGGAGGTTGTTAGGACTGTGGTTTGACTGTGCCAGGGACGACAACGAGGAGGAGGAGTTGTGGGAAGGTGTGGGCGGGGGGCCAGACGCGACCACCTAGGTTTCCATGTCGAACCTCGTTTGGAATTTCCCCTCTGTCTCGGCATCTCTGAGACACGGTGAGGGCAGAAACAAATGGAAGAGAACGATAAATGGTGTAGGAGCATCTGAGCGGAAGGCTGAGATCTAGAGGATCCGGCCACAGGAGAATGAGGCATCCAATGCACCTGGTGCAATTCATAGTACCCAAGTCGCTAGTGCCATCCATAAAACCAACACACGCACAGAGTAAATTCAGAGCCATGACATTGATCCATCGGAGGGACGGATAGCTAGATCAGGGCGCACTGAGATTAATGGCGCCCTGTCTCATGCAAGGTGGTTTTAAATGCATTAAGGTGGCGGGAGGGGGAGGCACACGTCTGTCACGTGGCTGATGCCATGGTGGCCCTCGCCTGGTCACTCCTCTTGACATATGTCTCCCAATATCACCCCATCTGGGGTACTAATCTAATACTCTTGCCATTCCAAACCCATTGTAATTTCAACATAGCGAATGTTTTTACAATTTTAAAATCATTTTAATATTAAGATAGGGGAATCACTTAAAGGATTTAGAGTTTCATAATTCTATGCATTTATTATTTTTGTTGTTCCTTGTATATAAGGTCAATGAAGAAGAAATTGTTTGATTGATGGATAAGGTTATTGAAAAAGTCATTAACATAACAAGTGTTGTGTGGCAACTTAGTCCTTGCCAAGTAGATTTGGGAATGGAGATGATAGTTGGCACCTTATAATTATTCATGATGATTATTTTTGGAAGATGGGGAGAGACAAGGAATATTGTTAAAAAAACATAAATTAATAGTATGGTAAGTAAAGGCTAATTAGAATAGATCTTTAACAATAATGATCTAAAAATGAAGAAGACTTGAAACTTGAATAATTATTGCAAGTGAAATGTTATGTGTTTTAAAGCAACCGGATCAATTTGCAACACATAATAAAGGATTACTTATGTAAAGATACACATAGACAGCAGCATAAAACATTGAACATCAACACATAAACACAGCAACTTGATAAAGGAGTTCACCCCACTCCGGGCTACATCTCCTGGTCTAGCTTCCAATGGATCATTATTATTAAATTTCTCAAAGTGCTCAAAAACATGCCTTACAATGTTCAAAATGACAAACCGACTGCTCCAATGGCTCTGCAGCGTCCCAAAACCCTTGTCTGGGCTCTTTCAGCACCTGAAACGGTCGAAAAATGAAGAAGATAGCCTTCTTGAAGTCTTCCCCTTCAACTTTGATGTCTCTGGTTCTACAAATCGCACCCTTGTGCTTCAAACCTAGCACACACGCTCTTTAAAGCGGAAAAACCAAGTCCCGTATGCAACCGCGCACCGGTACAAACCGTAGGACGGTTAAGGCGCCTCCAGCCCCTAATCGCCTCGGCATTCGGTCATATGGCCTATGCGACCTTGGGCTGGGCGCAAAAGTTGTTCTAACCGTTCAAACGGTATAACTCCCGTGCATACACACCCGCGCGCACATTTTAATATGGTTCAATGTACATAATACAATTATGGGTTATAAAACCCACACAAATGTTTAACTCGGGCGCCACACATATAATATATATGTTTAAACATAAACGTTGGTTGTATTAACCCGTGCCCATATATTAAAACGTACGGTTATATGCGTTGAACTATGGAACCATGGGTCGGGGCTTAAGCCCCGGCCCGCGCCCTTTTCCACATAGCACAAAATGTAAACATAAATACATATGCATTGGATTACATAACAAGGAACAYRTGATGGCGTATTGGTCSGGCGGATGTTTGTGTGGTGGGAGGYCCYGGGRTCGAACCMCRTGGACTCYCRTTTACATTTTRTATATRTCAATGTGAACCAACAGATGGGGGACACGTGGCGCCCATGCATTGGGCCACGTGTCTCCTTATTATTTGCCATGAAAACGAACACATGTCAACATACCACTCGTCCACGTCAACCAATGAAAATGCGCCAACGAACAACCAACCGATATGCGCCTCGTCATCATGATGGTACGGCCCTCCACGTGGCCGTACGGACTGTACGGACAGGTACAGTCAACATCCCAAATTTTTACCTGTTTGGCTTGGCGGACAGATCGCGATATCTCCTCCATATGGACTCCGTTTGCGAAAGTAAATATACCACCGGAATCAGGAAGACAAGACAGACACAATGGCAAATAAAAGTTGATATATGTAAAATTAAATGAAAAAAATATATATTAAAAAGTTATGTTCAATTGTTTTTAAGAAATGAAATGATAAGAAAATTGTAAATATTAAAACCTATATTGAAATGACATTGAATAGTAATTTAAGATATAACTTATATCTTACTTTACAGTTATTCAAAAAGAATCTACCCATAAATAATTGGCAGGAACAAAGCAATTAGTATGAAATAGAATCTTCCCATAAAGTAATATGAAACGTAACATGTGAAGAAGATATCTAATAATATAATCTGGCATAAATCGTGGTTTAATGCATTTTAATGGGAGATGTCCTCGAGGTTTTCGTTTATTAATGCCAATGCTTTCAAACTTGTGTGGTGAGTTGTCACTAATCAAAGCATAATTAATCTGCATTGAGAAGGGCACGAAGGTGGCGGGGATGGAAGGGAGTGATAAATGCTTTGAAACTTTTTGTGAACCCGGGTAGAGTGAAGCTTGCGAGTTCGAGGAGTGTGGAGTGGAATTGTAGATCACGAAAGTTTTGGGTGCAAGATGTATATCACAAAATACGGGGAATGAGAGTTCGATAGTGCCAACACGGGAACCCGCGGCTATAAAATTGGCTAAGTATGGAAAGGAAGGGCGGTCGGTCGGACTCCCGTAAATCACGGTTTAATGCGTATTAATGGGAGATGTCCTCAAGGTTTTCGCGTAAATCGTGGTTTAATGCGTTTTAATGGGAGATGTCCTCGAGGTTTTCACTTATTAATGCTAATCCTTTCGAACCTGTGAGGTGATTTGTCACTAACCAACGCATAATTAATGTGCATTGGGAAGGGCGCGAAGGTGGCGGGGATGGAAGGGAGCGATAAATGCTTTGAAACTTTTTGTGAACCCGGGTAGAGTTAAGCTTGCGAGTTCGAGGAGTGCAGGGTGGAATTGTAGAGCACGGAAGTTTTGGGTGCAAGATGTATATCACGAAACACGGGGAATGAGAGTTCGATAGCGCCAAGTCAGGAACCCGCAGCCATAAAATTGGCTAAGTATGGAAAGGAAGGGTGGTCGATCGGACTCCCGTAAATCGCGGTTTAATGCGTATTAATGGGAGATGTCCTCGAGGTTTTCGCTTATTAATGCCAATTTTTTCAAACATGTGTGTTGAGTTGTCACTAGTAAAAGCATAATTAATGTACATTAGGAAGGGCGTGAAGATGGCGGGGATGGAAGGGAGTGATAAATGCTTTGAAACATTAGTGAACCCAGATAGAGTGAAGCTTGCGAGCTGGAGGAATTATAAACCACGAAAGTTTTGGGTGCAAGATGTATATCATGGAATTGTAGATCACAGAAGTTTTGGGTGCAATATTTATATCACAGAACATGGAGAATGAGAGTTCGATAGCGCCAACCCGGGAACCGACGGCCATAAAATTGGCTAAGTATGGAATTGTAGATCATGGAAGTTTTGGGTGCAAGATGTATATCACGGAACACGGGGAATGAGAGTTCGATTGCGCCAACCCGGGAACTGGCGGCCATAGAATTGGCTAGGTATGAAAAGCAACGGCGGTCGGTCGGACTCCCGTAAATCGCGGTTTATTGCGATTCCGCTTATTAATGCCAATAAGTGAACCTGTGTGTTGAGTTGTCACTAGTAAAATCATAATGAATGTGCATTGGGAAGGGCGGGAATGTGGCGGGGATTGAAGGGAGCAATAAATGGTTTGAAACTTTTGTCAACCCGAGTATAGTGAAGCTTGCAAGTTCCAGGAGTCTGGGGTCGAATTGTAAATCACGGAAGTGTTGGGTGCAAGATGTATATCACGGAACATGGGGCATAAGAATTCGATAGCGCTAAGTCGGGACCTCGCGGAGAGATAATTGGCTAAATGTTGAAAGGGACGACAATCAGTCGGGCTCATGATGTGATGATATAGATGGAGATGAGGATATGTCAGTCCGCTAACCCGGGAACCCGCGATTATAGAAATTTGACTAAGTCGGGTTCAAGTTTAAAGAGAATTTGTTTATATTTATTTCAATAGTATTCATATTAATTTATGTTAATAGATTATTTGTGGTCCAAATGTAAACCATGTTCCAATTTGAAGAGTGTTCCAATTTTGGAGCTCGAGAAAGTCAGGTTCAAGTTTAAAGAGATTTTGATTATATTTATTTCAAATGTATTCATATTAATGTATCTTAATAGATTATTTGTGGTCCAAATTTAAACCATGTTCCAATTTGAAGGGTGTTTTCGGCTCACAAATTTTGCTCAAACCCATAAGCAATAGAGAAAAAAATATATGACTTAACATTCTGTATATGGAAGCATATTCTCAAATATAGGAAGTTGTAATATATGCACAATATTAAACAGGAACATGACCTTAACATGTACACTGAAATGAGTTAATTTAAAAATATATATACAAAATTCAAAAAAACAACACTAAACATTGAAAATCACCATACAACAACCTCAAATATTTTATATTCAGATGAACTGGGTTACAAAATACATTTGAGAATATTTCCCAAAATAGTTGTCTTGGAATTTGTAAAAAAATATATAGTTCAGTACATATTCTGTGAAATTTAAATGTGTTTGCCATAATGATTGGGATTGGGGCTCCCACGGACCACAAAGAAAATATGTACAAGAATCAAGCTTGTAGAAAGAAGAAAGACGGTGATGGAAAACAACAAGACCTGGAAAGAAGAAAGAGAAAATTGTCAGTCCTCGATTAAAGCTTTGTATTTAAAGAGGTAGAGTAATTGGATGAAGACATCGACAAAGACAGAAGAATGTGATCAGGATGAAGACATCGACAAAAAAAAAATATTCAAGGTATCTCCATAGAAATGTTGTCAAGCTGCAGCCATAAGGTGATGAGAACGTTCCTTTGCTCCTGATAGTATTTAAAATGAACATTGGAGCATGATAATATAATCTCTCGTAAATCTTGGTTTAATGTGTTTTAATGGGAGATGTCCTCGGCCGTTTTGCCTATTAATGCCAATATTTTTTATGTGTCTGGTGAGTTTTCACTAATAAAGGCATGATTAATGTGCATTGAGAAGCGTGCAAAAGTGGCGGGGATGGACAGCAATGAAAACTACTTTGAAACTTTTGTGAACCTAGGAGCCCGGGAACCCGCAAATCTATGACAACATGAGGTGAAGAATCGACTAAGTATGGAAAGGTGGGGTATAATGCCTTAAAAAAAATAAAGTAAATAACAATTTTTCCGAGTTCAAGATACACAAAAAAAAAAAATCAAATTCCATAATATTGACCTTTGCCAATTCGATAATAGGGAGGTTTAGTTTATGGATCCAAATATCGCTCGGTTCAGGCGACTGGGATGCATGTGGGGTGCCCGTGAGAAAAGTTAATGTTTTGATGAAGATTTGTTTGTATTGCAACATGTGATAGTAATTGTGTCCTGATGGTAATATAATCTCCCGTAAATCTTGGTTTAATGCATTTTAATGGGAGATGCCCTCAAGTTTTTCGCTCATTAATGTCAATCTTTTCGAACCTATGTGGTGAGTTGTCACTAATAAAAGTGTAATCAATTTGCATTGGGAAGTGTGTGAAGGTGGCAGGGAAATCGACTAAGTATGAAAAGGCAGGGCGGTCAAACGGACCTAGACAGACTCATCGTAGGTAGAGTGAAGCTTGGGAGTTCGAGGAGTCTGGGGTCGAATTGTAGATAACATAAGTTTTGGGTGCAAGATGTATATCACGGAACATGGGGCATGAGAGTTCGATAGCGCCAATCCGGGAACCCGCGGCCATAAACATTAACTATGGGAAAAACATTCTCGCTATGTAATATACCTGGAGCTTGACAAACTCAGGTTCAAGTTAAAAGATAATTTGTTTATATTTACTTAAATACTATTCATATTACTTTATTTTATTAATATTTTTTGTGGCCCAAATGCA
This sequence comes from Picea glauca, assembly GCA_000966675.3. Classification (NCBI taxonomy): domain Eukaryota; kingdom Viridiplantae; phylum Streptophyta; class Pinopsida; order Pinales; family Pinaceae; genus Picea; species Picea glauca. The sequence goes on along the minus strand of JZKD02S2361409.1, from coordinate 23,201 downwards.
AACCATGTTCCAATTTGAAGGATGATTTAACATTTTCATATGCAAGCATATTCTCAAAAATGCCAAGCTATAATATATGCACAATACTAAAGAGGGGCATCATGTCAACACCTTTGTAGATGATAGTGGGCTAGCACAATATTGCATTCTTGCTACGATGATGCCTTAAAAAAACTAAAATAACCAACAATTTTTTGCCAATTCAAGATTGACACACAAAAAATTCATCAGATTCCATAATATTCTCCCATTAATGCATTTTAATGGGAGATGTCCTCGAGCTTTCCGCTTATTAATGCCAATCTTTTCGAACCTCTATGGTGAGTTGTCACTAGTAAAAGCATAATTAATGTGCATTGGGAAGGGGCGAAGTATGGAAAGGCAGGGCAGTCAGACGGAGTCATTGTAGGTAGAGTGAGGCCTGCGAATTTGAGTAGTCTGGGGTCAAATTGTAGATCACCAAAGTTTTGGGTTCAAGATGTATACTCCGAACACGGGGCATGAGAGTTTGATAACGCCTACCCGGGAACCCGCGGCCATAAAATTGGTTAAGTATGGAAACAAACAGCGGTCGATCGGACTCGTGATGTGACGATATAGATGGATATAGAATTTCTTAGTCCGCCACCCCGGGAACCCGCGAGCATAGAAATGTGACTAAGTATAGAAACAGAAACGAATAACATAAGGGAAGAAGAAAAGGGAAAAAGCAGTAAGTATAGAAGAGGAAAAATAAAGGGAGAAAAGAACTTTATGCCTCACACAACAACACTTAGTCTGATAATTATCAAGTGATAGAAACACATCAACTATGGGAAAAACATTCTCAGCCATGAAATATTGCTAGAGCTCAACAGACAATGGTTCAAGTCTAAAGAGATGTTGTTTATATCTATTTCAACAAGCTCATAGGTAGAGTGAGGCTTGGGAGTTCGAGGAGTTTGGGGTCGAATTGTAGATCACCAAAGTTTTGGCTGCAAGATGTATACCCTGAACACAGGGAATGAGAGTTCGATAAGGCCTAGCCAGGAACTTGCGGCCATAAGATTGGCTAAGTATGGAAACGAATGACGGTCGGTCGGACTCATGATGTGAAGATATAGATGGATATAGAATTTCTCACTCTGCCACCCCGAGAACCCATGAGCATAGATATGTGACTAAGTATAGAACCAAAAACAGATAATAGAGGGGAAGAAGAAAAGGGAAAAACGGGCAAGTATAGAAGAGGAAACAGAAAGGGAGGAAAGAACTTTATGCGTCACACAACAACACTTAGTCTAATAATTATCAAGCGATAGAAACACATCAATACTTTGAAACTTTTGTGAACCCGGGAATCCGTGAACCCGCGAAACATTTAAAAATCGACTAAGTATGGAAAGGCGAGGCAGTCAGACGGAGTCGTCGTAGGTAGAGTGAGGCTTGCGAGTTCGAGGAGTCCGGGGTCGAATTGTAGATCACTGAAGTTTTGGGTGCAAGATGTATACCCCGAACACAGGGCATGAGATTTTTATAGCACCTACGCAGGAACCCACGGCCATAAAATTGGCTAAGTATGGAAGCGAACGGTAGTTGATGGGACTCGTGATGTGAATATATAGATGGATATAGAATTTCTCACTCTGCCACCCCAGGAACCCGCGAGCATAGATATGCGACTAAGTATAGAACCAAAAACAGATAATAGAGGGGAAGAAGAAAAGGGAAAAATTGGTAAGTATAGAAGAGGAAAAAGAAAGGGAGAAAGAAATTTATGCCTCACACAACAACACTTAGTATGATAATTATCAAGCGATAGAAACACATCAACTATGGGAAAAACATTCTCAGCCATGAAATATAGTTGGAGCTCAACAGACCCTGGTTCAAGTTAAAAGAGATGTTGTTTATATCTATTTCAACAAGCAATAGACAAAATATATGACTTGGCATTCTTATATGTGACTTCTCCCGATACTTCAAGCACGAAAACTTCTCCAGCTTCGTATGCCAACTCAACACATATGTGAGTATCTAGCTTAACTCATAAAACTTCTTGTAAACCCAAATACAACTAAATCTGGGCCTGATAGGTGCCTAGACTATTTAATTTATTGGTCTTATTCTAAAGGCAACAACAACTTCATAGTGAAGAACCCCCACCAGTTCTCCCAGCATTTGTTGCCTCGATACTTCAAGCACGAAAACTTCTCCAGCTTCGTACACCAACTCAACACATATGTGAGTATCTATCTTAATTCATAAAACTTCTTGTAAACCCAAATCCAGCTAAATCTGGGCCCGATAGGCGCCTAGACTGTTTAATTCATTGGTCTTATTCTAAACCCAAATAAGACTCGCTGCTATAAAAATTTTGAAATGAAGCCCACAACAATGGGAGTGCCTCACAGTAGGAGCCTATTACAATAATGAGTATTACAGTATCCCATATACTCGTAGACATTTATCCCAGGTATAAATTACATTGTTTTGTATGTTTAAAAGCGTGAATTTGTAGAGGGACTAGCTTAGCATAAGGATTAAGCAATAATACCAATTATGGCGGCGGCATACAGCCTTGCGGCCAAGGCCACCAAATTCTCGACTAACTGGAGAGCCAAGAGAGATAAGAGAAAGTAAATCTCATCCGGCAATAGCTAGGACATGAAGGGGGATGCAAAAAAGGATTACAGTTGCAGAGGACATGCTTCCATTTTTTGGTTGCTCCTTTTGCTTTAATAGCTCGAAGGATCATGCATGCAAATTACAGCTGGATGGAACAGCCATAGCGCCTGCCAAGGGATCTTGGATCCAAACTACAGCTGGTTGCTGGATAGTGCACCTATAGCGGGTGGACACTGCAACAACAAACATAAGAATATGTATAGTTAACGAAACTTAGGATAAATTTAGCTAGCAGTAAATGCTAGGAAAAACATTCAAACTAATGCTAACATTAATCCACCTTCGAGCAATGCATAAGAAAATATGTGTGTTAATCCAAGATCTTCATGAATTAAAGCGTATTGGGAATAGCGAAGCTGGCAATAAGACTTCGAATCTATTCTCCAATGAGATGATGACATATAAGGTTTTTTTATTATATAAAAAATAATGTTTTTAGTTCTATAGTTCGAACAATATAGATGATGCGAAAATTTATAGTCAAATGACATATTAATATAAAGTCAACAAATTATCAATTGTTATATTCCCTCTAAGCCTTTGGCAGGGACTAATAATAGATAAAATTATTGAAGAAATTGATAAAAATAAAAAATAAATAAACATATAAATTTGAAAATAAAAAATATAATATTATTGATTCTAAAATAAAAAATAAAATGAAATACCCAATAATAAAATAAACCAATACATTTTAATATTTAAAAAAATAATAAAAAATACTTTGATTAATATTTAATATAAAAATTAGAAGAAAAACAAAAATTCATAATCATAATATCAACCACAAATCAATTACAATATATACTAAACCAAATCAATTATAATATACTAAACCAAGCTATCCCAAGGGATCAAACACAAGATTTTACCATGTAATCCAATTTCATGATATGCTAAACTTTTTACCTTTCTAAAAATGCATGATTCACTTTGTTGAAAACACTGGCCATGTCAAGCTTAATGTCCATGACTATTCATTGATTCGTAGAAATGATGTGGAACAATTATTTCCCAAAATCATATTTTCAAAGGGTTGTTTTCAAAGGACGGACCCAATCAACATGTATAGGTTTCATTTAGGCCTTTCAGCCATTAACGTTATAAGAAGTTTATAAAAGTGTTCACAAAGAAATTAACCTAAATTTAGAAGAGTAAGGATTCCAAAGGGAAGAACTTATGGAGAGCAAAATTTGCAAGATTCTTTACTTATGCTTTGAGATGATGCAAAAGAATTATTATGTTATTGAATAACATAAATTGAATTCTAGAGCTTATCTTTCATCAAACTTGTTTTTTTAAGTTAATTTATTAGGTTTGAAAAAATTATATATAT
>JZKD02S2361409.1:0-13050 GCA_000966675.3 Picea glauca | reverse complement strand
GAAACACATGGTTCATTTGTGTGGATGGTGTGTTAATTTGCTTGTTCTTTCATTTTCATGTTTCAATTATTTTCACAAATTTGAGAATTAAGCTAGTAATAAAAAATATGAGATCTAAGGGAATAAACTACCTAATAAAATATTTCAAAATATTGCAAGATATGTTGGGGTGAACTGTTATAGTGGAATATCCATGGTAGTTTACAAATCATATTGGTATGATAGTAGTTTTCTTTGGGTTTTTTGGGGAAGTTCTAGGATCCTAAAATTGGCTTAAGAAGGAAGTCGCAAAACCCTAGCTACGGTAGATGAGTCCAGTCATAACAACCCTCGAGATGTAGTAGAAGAGACATTTGTGAATTTGGAAGAACAAGTCATCAATATCTCTCACAACATGGACCTCCTCATGGTCGCTCTAGCGAACAATTTTGGACCTTTTGGGTAAGTTGGTGGCTTTAATCAAAAGTTGGATCAGATAAGGAATTTAGAGATAGTGAAGACCTCAAAAAGGAGTAAAAAAAGAGCTCGAGAAAGAGCAATCAAGTTCCAGTGTTATCACTCCTTCACAATCCCTATTCAAAATGGAAGTGAAAGTGGACATCAAGCTCTACCAAGGTGAGATTGATGTTGTTAAGTTGAATCATTGGTTGCAATAGTTAGAAGTGTATTTCAGTGTCCATAATATAGACAAAGAGCAGAAGATTTTGTTTCCTCGATTGAAACTAGAGGGCCATGCACTAACCTGGTGGAAAATATACATGAATACACTTAGGTTAGAGGGCGATCTGCCAATAACTAAGTGGAAGGTGTTTAAAACCCTCATCAAGTCCCAATTTTACCCCATTGGGTATGTAGAGGACCAGTGGATCTATTGCCATCAATTTAGGCAGAGGCAAGGGTAGATTGTGAAAAGGTACACCACTAAGTTCAAGAAGATGGTGATTATGTTGGATATCTCTCCCAAGAACCCAAATGTACTCCTTAAGTATTTGGGGCGTCTACACAATTGTTTGTGAAAGTAAGTGATGCTTGTCGAACTGAGGATTATTCATGAGGCATGTGTGCAAGCACAATACTTGGAGAACATAGGCCATAATAAAGGACATCCAAGTGGTTCTCAATAAAAACACCACCAAGATGCTTCCAAATAAGGGAAGAATAAGTGGAAAGGAAAATACAAGAAGATGATATCCATTGCACATTAGTGCAAGGATATAAGTAACCACTATAACCATTGTAATATTGATGGTCACACCAAAGATAAATGTTGGAAACTGCATTCAGAGCTTGATCCCAAGAATCGTAAGAAGCATTCCAAGAAGAAGAGCTTGTTATCCATGGATTTAGGCAACCTAGTAGAGAGAAGTTTAGATGTGGATGAGAACATCGGTTGCACTATAGTGTTGAAGGAGGTGAATATGTGTAGCCTTCATCACAAGGAAGAGAAGGAGATGAAAAAACTCTTCCACATTAAGATCCAAGTCAAAAATACCAAGGCAGATGCTTTATTTGATTCTGCTTCATAGGCCAACCTTGTAGCAAATGATTTGGTTAGCAATCTTGGGTTGGAAGTTCATGATCATACTAGCCCAAATCCATTGGGCTAGGTAAATAATGATGCAGATCTCACGATCATGAAATAATGTAAGATTAATTTTGATATAAGTGCAGTTTTTATTGATGAAGTGGAGGTAGATATAGTACCCCTTGATGTCTGTGGTGTAGTGTTTGGAAGCCCTTACATGTATATGAGGGATGGGATATTTATGTGGAGAGCAAACCAGTACCACCTAATCAAGGATGGGAAGTCTTATATCATTAATTCACACAAAGGTAAGACAAATATCTCTCTAGTAAGTGCCAACCAAGTAAAAAAGTTGATCAGTTCCCTGGGTGGGGAGGACAATAATCATTTCTCCCAACCACCCATGCTAAACCCAATTGATGGAAACACATGGTTCATTTGTGTGGATGGTGTGTTAATTTTCTTGTTCTTTCATTTTCATGTTTCAATTATGATTTTCTCAAGAGAGGATCAGTCAGGTGATGAATCGGTAAGAGTAAAGAGATCCCTGGAGGGATGTACTAAAGAGTAGAAATGTTAGTTTAAGAATTTTTTGCATGCATATAGACGAATGTTCCAAGAACCTAAAGGATTATCACCCAAGAGGGAAGTGGGACACAATATACAGTTGTATCCTGACACCCCATTACCAAATATTGGGTTGTATAGATAGTATGTAATAAAAGCACATGAAATGAAGAAACAGTTATAGTAGTTACTAAAGCATGGAGTAATTCGACCAAGCACCTCACTTTATGGGTCACTTATCATCATAGTACCCAAGAAGGATGGGACTTTGTGAATGTGTATCGAATACAGAGCCTTGAACCAGATCACCCTCAAGAATTGGTACCCTCTGCCTAGGATCAATGATTTTTTATACCAATTGCGGCATAACAAGTACTTCACCTAGTTGGGTCTCAAATTGGGATACCACTAGTTATGCATTAAAGAAGAAGTCACTTGGAATACCACCTTCAAGATGAGGCAAGGTCTATATGAATGGCTAATAATGCCTTTTATTTTATGTAATGCACAAACTACATTTATGTGATTGATGAATGATGTATCGTGTTGTTTTTTATATTAATTTGTAATAACATATTTGGATGACATATTGGTTTATATCTCTACCTGGGAAGAGCACATCTCACATCTCATGTAGGTTTTAGAGACTTTGAAAAAGCATCAACTGCTAGCTAACCTTAAGAAAGGTGAGTTTGCTCAATAGTCATTGGTGTATTTGGGGTACATGATTGGTGAAGGGGAACTCAAGATAGATCCCATGAAGATGCAGGCCACCTCAAGTGGCTAGTTCTTACTAATGTCACTGAAGTTAGGAGCTTTGTTGGAGCAGTATCGTACTTACAAAATTTTATAACATCGTTTTCAGTGGTAGATGTGTCACTCCATGCCATAACAACTAGAGGTAAGAGTTTCTAGTGGGGAAAGAATCAATAGAAATATTTTGATGAGATGAAATAGAAGATTAGTCAAGCACCAATTCTTGCATTGCCTAACTTGAATCCCTTCAAAGTGGAGATGGATGTAGTATATATGTTATGGGAGAGGTCTTGATGGGGGGAAGTAAGCTGGTTTGTTATCATTTTGAAATGTTTCATGGAGGAGTTCTGAACTACCCTACATATGGTAAGGAACTCTATCGCCTTGTTCAAGATGTTAAGAAGTGGAAGCACTATCTAATGGGAAAGGAAACTGTTATACACACTGATCACTAGCCACTACAATATTTTCAGGCCCATAGTAAGCTTTAGTGAGCTAGACATTACAAGTGGATGGGGTTTTTGCAACAATTTCATCTAGTCATCAAATATCAAAATGGAAACTCTAATAAGTTGGCAGCCATGCTTTCAAGGCCACCCACATAAAAAATTGTAGCTTTGGTAACTATTATGCACATGGAACCTTTTACCCACAATGCATATAAACAGGCATACACATAAGATGAGGACTTTAAAGAGGTTTTTTAGTAACTACAATGCCAAATTTGTGTAGAAGAAGTTGATGGAAGGTTGACTATCATATCCAGAATGGGTTGCTCTATAAACTAGACAAGCTTTGTGCTCCTAAAAGTGAAAGATTGTAGTTGATCAGAGAAGATCACACCTCCAAGGTTGTAGGATATTTTGGTTTTGGGAAAATAGTTGCCAACTTACAAAGGTATGTGTATTGGCCTAGAATGCAAGAAGATGTAGCTCAGTATATTAGAGGATGCATACTTTGTTGGACCAACAATATTGGTAATAGAAACCAAGGTCTATACCATCCCATACATGTACCCACTTGACCTTGGGATAGTGTTTCCATGGATTTTGTGGATGGTTTACCAACAACCAGAAAGGGACATGACTATTTGTTTGTGGTAGTTGACATGTTCAACAAGATGTGGATTCTTATGCCTTGTAAAAAAGACCATCAAAGGACAAGAAGAAACAAACATGATCTTTGAACATGTTTAGGTGCACTTTGGGGTACCATGGAGCATCATCTCATATAGGGATACCAGATTTCACAATGCCTTTTTTACTACACTTTGGGAAAATATGGACACCAAGTTGAAGAGATCTACAACTTTCCATCCATAGATAGAAGCAGTCAACATGACATTGATTTAGCTTTTGAGGGGTTACAATCAGAAGCATCCAAAGACCTATGATGATAATTTTATCTATATTCAACACTCTTATAATAGAGTGGTCCACACTTCTACTGGTAAGTCCTCTTTTGAAACTCACTTTGGGTATTTGTAGCCTTCACCCTTGGATGTTGTATATGGACAACAAGGAGAAGCGATGGAAGACATCACAAGAGAAGCATTGAAAGTAAAAATAATAATTGTTGGAATTGTTACCCTATCAATATTAGCAACATTTGGATACCCTTACAATGGTATCATGTACCTTCTTTCACGAGCTTTCAATCATCTTTGATCAGTGCCAGACTCAATCCTTTTCATTCTCCAATTTGCGACATGATGTCAGAAGACAAAAATGAACCATGATGTGCTTACTTCAGATGCTCAGATACTCCTTGGTGATCCACATCACTCCATATATGCTTCATGTGTAATATTTGTTTAACTGTGATGATATAACCCTCTGTCATGTCATAAAGTTGTCGTTACCTTACGACGGTTGACTAGGATGTCATAGAACATATTTTTTTCTCACTTGCATTGTTTCATTATGGGAAACATATTTCTGGTTAGAAGTATGTCCCTCTTCTAAGATGACTCATACTATCAAGTTGTTTAGATTGGGTAGCACAATCTATATCCTGATCACACTAAGAAAATTCCATTTCCCTGGTATCACTCATTTCCATCCACATTAAAAAACAACATCACGTCATGTATGGCTACTCAAAGGTCAAAAGGAAAGATCGGAAAAAAAAAGGGCCTATGTCAAATAAAACCATGAGGATAAAGAGGTGAAGAGCAAAGTCAAATAAAGTATAAACTACTTCACTATGGTCCCCCCTCCTTCAAGTCCTAAGAGAAAAATGGTTATCTAAAGAAAAAAGGAATTAAAAAATCAAAGAAAATAAAGGGGAAGTGTGTGCAGACCGAAGTAGTAAAGGATCCCTCTAGAAGGAAAATATGAAAAGAATGCCTAGCTAAAATAAAGCTAGAGATCACAAAAGCTAAAATGGACTATGCATGTCTACAACTCTGAGAGTCATCACATGAGCATTCATTTTTCCTGTTCCATTCCTAATATCACTAATTGCCTATCAACAACCTAAAAAACTTAGGAAATATGAGTTTTCCTTAGGAGTGGACTTATTTTAAATTATTAACGATGTTTCCCTAGGTAAAACTTAGGCAAGTGTTTAAATTAAATTAAAATGTCACTTGGAGCTATGAATTAGTGATTTACTAAGGGGTTAGACCCATCATCCTAGGTAAATATTGCACATTGAAGCGTTATTTGATCCATTGGACACATGGAGCACCTCTTTTCCTATTTGAGAACATGTTCAATATCTCAACTTAAGTGGAAGGGCGAATTTCACCTTGGCACGTGATTTATTTCATTAATGAAGCAAGGTGATGAACTTATTTGACCACTTGACCCTTTCCTAAAGGGGGTGTGTCATGAAAAACACTATTTTATGGTGATTGACCTTGTCAAGAAAAAGGAAGGCACTATTTTATTATTATTTGACCACAACAAGGGAGAAAGTCATTATCTATTATAAGAACACATTTAAATATTATTTGGCTCATGGTTCAATGATTTTACCCATGGTTTTTTATAAATGGTTTAGGGCTTCCTCTTCATATATAAAATGGGAAAGTCTCTCATTTGTAAGCATGATTGAATTGGAGAATAAAGGAAGTTTTTTTCCCAAGCATTGTGGTGTAAGTTTTCTCTTATTTGGTGAATAATTTCTTATGTTTTAGCGACAATAAGAGCATTGTTATTGTCTTGATTGAGTAAGGGTTGCGGGAATTTTGATTGGACAAGGTATGGTCTATGGTCTATTTTGTCCCTTGTTTTTTTATTTTTTATTTTTTTAGATTTAATATTTTAAAGGTTGATGTGTGGGACTTGGCATTTACATGTGAAATTTAATCAAAAATTTCTAACAATCCATTCGGTTTGATTCAATAATGATCTTTCCCTCCTCGATAACTTTTCAATAGGATTGTTGTAGCTTGAACCATCCTCATGCTCACCAACTAGTGTGAAGGTCTCCAACAAAATTTTCGAAGGAAGGATTTAGCCAAATCTAGAAAGACTACATCGCCTAATGAATAAAGCATTTTATTGGGTTTTTCCAATCAAAACCCTCTTTGGATTTTTTCCTGTCATTTTTTTAAGCTTAAATGAATTTTTTCTTTCCTAGATTAAAATGATAGCTTATCCCTCTCTTGAATATTACACCAATGTCCTTATATGGACATCTTCCAAGGTTTTAATCGGATGGCATGCACATTTACCTTACCTTTTGAAATTTATCGTCGTGGGTTTTATGTTGGGATATCATAAATTTGGACTTTGTCAATATTGGATTATTCAAAGTTTCATCTAACCATTGTGAGAAAAACACACATGTGATCATTTGGCACATTTATAAAAGCATATTACACACCTTTATTTGAAATATTCATAATATATGGTTCATTTTCCTCTCAGTCTGCAGACCCTGCAGATTCTCTGGAAATGGAGTCCCTTCCGGACTTGTTTCCAAGTATGAAGCAGTGGCCTTCGAGGGGTAAGTTTTCTCGGGATGGTGAGCATCACCCTTATTTAGAACTTCCCTTCTTGTCTATGGGTCTATCGAGTAACCCTTTAGGTGATCCCTTGGATAATGATGCGGCGGAGCCGATAGGGTCAGAGGGTGACTTGGGAAGGGGTGGGTCTGTGCCTGCTTTGATGTGTTTGGGGTTAGGCATCAGTGTGGGACAAGCTTCAGTTGGTTCCGTAGAACAGATGCTAAGTGAGACTGAAGTGGCACTTTTCTCGTTAGTCCAGGATCTTCATCGTAGTGCTTGGTTAAGGGAGCTGGAACGGGGTGACTACAGTCTTAGTTTGATTTTAAATTCTTTAGTCCCTGCTTTACACGAGATTCCTGAACCGAAACCTCTGACTACTTTCAAAGGAAAAATGGTCATCTCTCATGATTTCTTTGCAAATAACTCGTTTAATCCCATTGGTTCTAGGGAAGGGCAACCTGTTTCGAGTGTAAGGGTTTTGCTTGGTCAAGGGGTCTGGGTTGTGAAATCTCACCTATAAAGACCTACAGTGCTCGGAAGCGAGCCGAGGTTTTGGTAAAGGAGTCGGTTATCTTATCTTTGACTGATTTTGATCATGGGGCGCTTAGAGGCATTAAATCCCTAGCACGTGCTAAATCATGATCTTGTTGTCCCTAAATATTAGGGGAGTGGGGGGCTCCCATAAATTGGCCTCGGTACGTCGTCTTTTTCTATTAAATTGATCGGACATTATTTTATTTTAGGAGACTTTGGTTGATGAATCAAGGGAAAGATCCTTTTTATCGAAATTAAAACCGTCATGGTACTCGAATGTTGTAAGCTTTGTGGGAAAATCAGGCGGCTTGTTGGTGGCATGGGATCCCGATAAGTTCGAACTAAAACCTTATATATGTTGTGGTGGTTTACTTGTGATAGCTATCAGCCTAGATCTAAAGGAGCATTTGTCTTTCTTAAACGTATATGGCTCGTGCAGTGACAGAAAAGTTTTTTGGCAAAAGATGGGGGATAGAGGTATCTTGTCTCTTAAGAATTTGATAGTTTCGGATGACTTCAATTTCACTCTAAATGAAGGGGAAATATGGGAAGAAAGCGGCCACCCCGATCCATTGGCTTTGTTATTAAAAGAATTGTTTGTTGAAGGAGGTCTAGTGTACATATTTCCGGATGAGGTGGTGCCTACGTGGTAGAATGGAAGAAAAGGTGTGGATAGTATCATGAAGAGACTAGACAGGACTTTTGTTTCAGTGGACCTGTTGAGGATTTTTGCTAGATATCGTGCTTGGGTGGTGCATCCTTTCATCTCGGATCACGCTCCAGTCTTTCTTCAATTAGATGGAAACTTCCAAAGGCAAAATTATCCTTTCAAATTAAATTCTGGTTGGATACACGAGGAAGAGTTTTCATAGATAATCATTAAAGTATGGAAGGACCCAAAATTTCTGCAGGAATCAGGTATGCAGATAATACTGGTATGGAAGCTAAAAATTCTAAAATCAGCTATAAAGAGGTGGGTAAAAAGGTTTAAAAACTTCTCGGCTAAAAAATTGGGTCTTTTAGAAGAGGAATTACAATCATTGTATCAAACCTCCATTACAGATTTGAACAATGAAGAGTTGATAGGTAGGATAAAAGAGAAGGAAGCGGAAAGATTGAAGATCTTAGCAACGGAGGAACACACCTAGAGACAGAGGAGTCGGGCGATCTGATTAAAAAGTGGGGACCATAATACAAAGTTTTTTCATCATTTTGCAAGTGATCAAAAAAACCATAAACAAATTTGGGAAATTCATTCGAAGACTAGTCATGTAATGTCAGGCCAAAAGGAATTAGAAGAGGAGGCGGTAAACATTTTTAAAAATTTGGGATCAACAGCGGGCATCATTAGCGAAGAGCAGACTTCTTTAGCAAGACTTTACCCTAACATGGTCTCTGGTGAAGAAGCTCTGTTGTTAGAAAGATTGTGTTCTTTAGAAGACTTGTCAAGCATTTTAAAGGCATTTTCAAAAGATAAAATCCCACGTCCGGATGGCTGGACTGTGGAGTTTTTCCTCCATTATTTTGAGTTGGTTGGAGAGGACCTCTTAGGTATGGTCAAGGAATCAAGAAGAAAGAGAGAAGTTATAAAAGCTCTAAATGTCACTTTTCTTGTACTTATTCCAAAAGTGAATAAACCAACTTCTTTTGGTGACTTTAGACCCATTTCACTATGTAATCTTTGTTATAAGATTATTGCAAAATTGTTGGCAAACAGGTTGAGGCCTATTTTGTCAAAAGGATTAGCAGAAGAACAACTGTGATTTCTTCAGGGCAGACAAATTCTAGATGTCGTGGGCATGGCGCAGGAGTGCATCCATAACATAAAAAAGAAGAATCGACATGCTCTCATTCTTAAACTTGATCTTAAGAAAGTATATGATTTAATCAACTGGGAGTTTCTAAGGATTATTTTGATCAAAACGGGCTTTGGCTTATCTGTTACAAATTGGATTATGAGTTGTGTCACCTCAGTTTCTTATGCAATCCTCATTAATGGTGAACCATCTAATTTTTTTCAAAGAGGAAAAGGCCTTAGACAGGGTTTCCCACTGTCGCCTCTACTTTTTATATTGGTGATGGAGGGGATGAGTATTCTTCTGAAAAATGAGAAAGAAGTCGGTAGGATTACTAAAATTTTACATCTCCTTTTTGTCGATGATGTATTGATTTTGTCTAGAGCTCGTGTAGCAGAATGGAAGGTGATTGTTGCTCTCCTCAAGACTTTTTTACATGCTTCGAGTCTAGAGATAAATGTGGAAAAATCCACTTTCCATGTGGCGGGGGTGGAGGAGTCGGGGCTAGCGCCTTTTAAAGAGATTTTTTTGTTTTCTTACGTCCCCATAGATGATGGCTTCAAGTACCTGGGCTATTTTCTCAAGCCAAATTGTTACAAAGCTGAGGACTAGCGTTGTCTTGTTAAAAAAATTGAAAGAAGAATTGACCACTGGTGTAATCGTTGGCTTTCTCTAGGTGGAAGACTAGTTTTGATAAAGGCAGTATTGGAGAGTCAACCGATGTATTGGATGTCCATGGCAGCAGTTCCCAACTTTGTTCTAGTAAACTTCGTCAGCTTATCTTCTCCTTTTTATGGTCGAGTTGTAGTGAGAGGAATCGATTACATCTCTGTATTTGGGACACTATTGCTAGGCCTAAGAAAGCTGAAGGTTGGGGGTTGAGAAATCTTGTCTTCTTCAATAAAGCCTTAGCGGCCAAAAATTTGTGGAGAGGGTTGACCAAAGTGGGAATTTGGCACAAATTCCTTAAAGATAAGTATTTACCTTTTGTTTCAGTGTCAACTTGGTTTAGATTGGACAACAAAACTCATGGAGAGTTTTCACGAGTTTGGAGAAATGTTTTAAAAGCCCTTCCACTTTTAGATCATTGGTTGTGCTGGAAATGGAGAGACTGTCCAGGCAGGCAAGGATCGTATTATGGGATTGGGTCAGCAATATTTTCTTTCTAATGAATTTCTTTCATCTTTAAATCTTCAGGGAATTACCTTTCTTTACCAATCTTGAAACAATACTCTTTCAGATCCCCTAAGCACTTATTGGATTGAGGCCATAAATCTTGGTTTCATCAGGGAACTTCCATCTGAATGGGAGGATTACAGAAGTGTGCTCTCGCATGCGGGTATCCAATTAAATGCCTATGAGGATGATTTAAGATGTTCGGGTGGAGATGGTTTTGGTTTTCCCTCGGAAATTAATTTGTATAGGGCTCTCTCGGAGAGCTTGTGGCTACACACTACAAACGGGTGGTGTTATAAACTGTGGAAGTGGAACTTGGCTCTAAAATTAAAACTTTTTTTCTTGCTTCTCTTGAGAAACAAAGTTCTCATGTGGGAAAACCTACTTGTTAAAGGTTGGGAAGGCTCGAGCTTTTTCATCCTGTGTAGAAGGAATCCAGAGACTCTAAGCCATTTGTTTATTTGTTGCCCTTTCACTCGTCAAGTTTGGTTTATTATTGCGTGGATTCTCAAGTTTTACCTGTCATGGGATGGGAACATAGTTGAAGATTTCCTTTTGACTTGGGTTGGAAAGCACCCAAATTTGATCACTCTTCTAGCATATGTCTATTGGTTTCTATAGCTGGAAAGAAACAAACTCCTTTTCAACAACGAGTCTACTCTCCCTCAAGTGGTGGCTTTTAAGTCTGTTGCTTATTTTAATGCAAATGTAAAGCCCCAGAAATTCAACTCTATGTCAAGGATTAAAAGACCACCCCCACTTCAACAACTAGTGGGGTGGTTTGATGGAGCGGCTACAGCGGATGTATCAAATAGTGGAGCGGGAGGAATTATTAGTCTAAATGCAAATACTTCTTTCAAGTGGACTTTCAACACAGGAGCTAGAACAAATAACAGGGTGGAATTGTTGGGGGTGTGGACTACTCTATATTTGTCTTTAATATTACACATTATTGGCACACATATTATTGGGGATTCAAAACTCATTATAAATTGGTGTAATGGTAGTGGGAGGCTCCAAAGTCTGGCGCTGGAAGGCTAGAAGGAGCAAATTAAAAGGCTTAGCACCCTGTTTGAAAAGATTTCCTATAATCATACATATAGAGAGTTTAACAAGGATTCACATGTTCTTTCAAAGAATGCTCTCAGAGATCAAAATCACCGCGGAGTGATTATCTACACACAGTGGGAAGACAACAAGCCAGGTCCTTCTAGGCATAATAAAGTATTCTGATCTTCAGCAGGCTTATAGAGGGACATCATTGAAGACTTTATTTTTGTCTTTTCAATATATTGTGGATTGTTGTTTGAACATCTTTTATGGATATTTTGTTCAAGAACTTGGAATTGGGTACTCTCAGAATTAAGAAATGTCTGTATTGACAGCCATAAATGTTCCAATTAGTGTTGGTATAGCCATTATGGATGTTCTTTTTGGAAAGAGGATGAACAAGGATGTAATATTTTATATTATCTAATATAAAGAGAAATTTTCTTGTTTGGAAAAAAATATCTATTATTTTTGGCACATGATTATAAACTGTGGAATTAATAAAGTATTGAAATAACCTTTGCAATTTATGCTTTACATAAAAGGCCCTGCATTTGCATTGGTTAATCTTCTTAACAAATGATAAATGATGTGTGCATATGATGATAAATGGTAAATGGTTACATGTTTTCTTTCTTTTTTAATAAAAGGAAATCTTATGATGATAAATGGTAAATGGTTACATGTTTTTATCTTTTTCTTTTTATAAAAGGAAATCTTAGGCATATAGTGTTTGATGTATTCATCTCGCTAACAAACTTGTATATAGATAATGCGAAGGAATGATGATTCAATCTTCATGATGATGCATCAAACTCTGTTTTGAATGTTTTAGATGTTTGAATGCTTGGAAAAATATTGAGCACAATTTATATTGGATTTCATGCTTTAAAACTTAGTTGATACGTGGATGAGCAATGGTGAATCTGTAACAAATGATGATGATTGATGTGAACATTTAAATCAATAATGAAGTACTTCATGTTGGGAATTTATGCTATGTTGGATGTCAATATTCTTGGCAAGACCCTTGGTGATATAGGCTAGAGACATGCACCCGACATCTATAAATAATGACAGGGACTTGTCGTTGAGCATTTAAAATTGCGGTTTGGGAGAAAATACACATAGGGATACATGAGATTTTAGAGGGTTGAGATTTTAGGGATAAATTGCGGTCGAGTAGTATTGCATTAAACAACACCTGAACCTAAAGTTTCACTTCCATGTACCTTCGAGTATATCAAAAGTACCCTAGGAATCCAGATACCAATCATTCGGTCGTCAGAATGTTATAGTGCACTGAACACAACATTCAAGAAGATTACCCTATCGTACCATGGGCATCCGAGCCTACATGTATATTTGAGGGTTGTAGCATATGGCACACCTTTGACTAGAACCCTTTTTTCTTCTTTTTTTGGGTCTTGCCTAGAACATCTTTGGTTGAAAAACAATTGAATGACCATGGAAGAATAACATTTAATGAATGAACCTTCGATGAATGTGGAATAGTTGAATAATGTTAAGAACCAAATATCAAGATAGCATAGAAAAACCTTAGAAAAAGTACTCAATGCCTTGAAAAAGAGATAATTTCATATGATAAGCCTCTTCGAGGGGGCAACCTCCTTTTACCCCACTTAAATGTTCAAGTACAAGATGATTCAAAATGAAAATGTCTCCTT
>JZKD02S2361398.1:0-27721 GCA_000966675.3 Picea glauca | reverse complement strand
TATGATTTTCCACTCAAGTAGGGTTCATGTTGGCCAGGGGTTCTTTTGGTTTCTCTTTGTTAATTTTCCATTCAAGTAGGGTTCATGTTGGCCAAGGAGAAATAAAGAGAATATGTTCATTTTTATTTGAATGTTTGGATGGGTTTTTTCAGTTGCCCTTTTCTCCTTTTCTATTCACATAAAGATCATGTTGGTCAATGGAGAGATAGAGAGAAGACATGTTTCCATGGATTGAAGCATCCACGTTATGCTCGTGTATTGAGATTTGGACTACAATAAGGATTTTGGTTGAATGCTAGATTGTTTATCTTGCTCCCATGAAAGAATGGTAGGGATAAATCAAGGCAATGAGCTACTTCAAGTCCAATATATTCTTTATTATACCGAATGGATTAGTATATTAGAGACTTTGTTGTAGCTATACTAGCAAGCAAGCTAGCAATTATTTGTTTAATTGTTGCATGTTGCCTCTCTATCGAGGATCAAAGTTGTTATGGCTCNATGGAGTGGCCATGTGGCCAAGGCTCCGCACCTGTTAGGCTATACTCCAACTGTAAACTTTGAAACCCCACGCCAAATTTTGGGTTGCATGGCAGACCGGGGCTACACACCAAAGGAAGGTCTACCGAGCGCCAAGTGTAAAGGGTCATATGCATGTTCCGTAGACCGGGGCTAACACTGGAGTGGGTCGCGCCAAAAAAACTAAGTAACAACTCACGCGCCAACACATGTAGTAGGAGTTTATATGCAAAGGTCATGTGTTATAGCAATGCAATGGGGGTTGGGGTTAGGCCCCAACCCTTTTGTCTACCAAACAAACATTAATACAAGTTTAAATATTGTATTCAAACCTTATGGATTAAGAAACACTGTGGGTAGGCTGGTAGCTCGAACTTGCCAAATCTCTTTCCCCCACCCGTAGTTCACGGGTTCGACTCCTATGGAGTCATAAAAATTTACAACTGCAAACCAATGGAGGGGTGCCGCGTGGCAACCCACGAATGGGCCATGTGGCACCATAACACTTGCCTACCAAATGACACGTGTCACCAACGGATAGGTCCACTCAATTTCCAATGCATCACTGCCATGTCACATGTACAGACGTACAGACTGTACGGTTAGCTTCCACGTTAGCATTATACAGACTGTAGAGTCAGCAAAATTTTGTGTGTTTGGAAAAACAAACAGAACGTGATATCTTACTCAAACGATGTCAGTTTGAGCCCATTCAAGTTGCACTGGGTTCGTAACGATGAGGCCTACACACATGTCCATTTTGAAGCGATTATGAGCACTTTGATTTTTAAGAAAAAATTGATTCCCTGGATGATTTAGGGGCATCCATTCATATATCTCATTTTCCAACTCAATCTTCTCTAGGGTCATTGGGATTCCCGCTTGAGGTGACCACTTCACCTCTAAAGTGACAGGAACACCTGCCTAAGGTGACAGTGGGTAGGTGCTCCAAAATTTGTCGCCATTTGGTGGTTGGGTCAGGATTTTCCCAACCTACAACTTGTGTGATAACACAACCATGATAACAAATATAGGAATAAATATATCAAATGCGTAGTTGAGAGGGGTTTGATCCTGGAGGTTTTGGACCTTAATTTGGGCACTAGAGGTTGTGAAGAAAGGTTCTTTGGCATAGATCATTGTACTTTGTTTATGAATTATTAATAAGTGGAGAGATCCATATTATATTTGTGTAGAAGTTGTGAATAGACCCATAGTCCCATATTACATTTGTGAATAGAACCATATTATATTATAGAGGTTGTGAAGAAATTTTCTTAGGCATATATTTATGTACTTTGTTTATGAAGTATAAATAAATGAGTAGACCCATATTACATTTGTGTGTGAGACCTATGATCTTAGAATATTTATTTCTTTGTGTATGTGCAATATCATTTATGTTAGTTTTGGGTTGCATGATGTTGAATCCAATGGGACTGAATCTTGTAAGGATGAAATTCAAATTTCCTGAATGAATTCCCAGTGTGATTTAGGCTATGTTAAACTTGAAGCACACTAAGCATAAAAATCCTAGGTTACTTCAACTATCTAATGGGGCTACGAGGTTGGTAAATGAAGTTATAGCGAGATGTACAATGGAGATAAATGGACTCTCTACATATGTTTATTTGAGTAGCTTGCCTCAAGCTTCAAACAATGTGCTCATTAGGTTGGGTTGGTTGGATCTACAAACTAGACCATCTGGCTCATGTTATAATAAAAACATTGATTGTATTAATGATGTATGGAAAGCAAGGTTAGTTCAATGCATTCAAAGGGCCATGTTCATAAGGTATATTTTAACTTTATAACTCAAGAGTTGCTAGTTTTTTTTGCAACGCATGTGATTGAACCTTACAAGGATAAAGGGACAAAGTTGGGAGACTTCCTAGTGCTGTAACAGTTCAAAGGTGTATTTCAAAATAAGTTGTTTGGATTTCCTCCCAATAGGAAGGTGGATTTTTCTATATTCATTGTAATTGGACTAGTTAACTATGTAACCAAGGCTCCATACCAAATGAGTGCTTTACAATTTCCAGAGATAACAATATAGTTACAAGAGTATCTTGGTAAATGTTATATTCAACTTATTGTTTCATTATGGGAAGAATCGGATCTCCTTGTGAACAAGGATATAAATTTTAGGCTATGTATTGATCATGGGAAGTTGAATAAGAGCACCATGATCAAGAAAACATATTTCTTTCCAATGAACATATTTATTTCCAATGATTTATGACTCTTATTTGATCGAATGAAAGGAGATAAAGTCTTCACTAATATCAACTTGAGATTTGGATATTACTAAGTCCCAATCAAAGAGGAATATGTTTATATGACTACTTTCAAGGCATGTTATGTGCATTATGAGTTAGTGGTGGTGGAATTGGGATTAAGCAATGCACATGTTTCCTTCATAAGTTTAATTAACATTTCTTTAGCAAGTACTTGGATACATTCATTCTTGTATTTCTTGATGACAAAATGAGGAACACTTGCATTTTGTTCTACATGTGTGAAGAGAACACAAGCTATATGGTAAGTTTAGCAAGAGTGAATTCCACCAAAAATAGGCCAACCATTATTTGGGCCATATCATTTTAAAAGGGGGAGTATTGATTGACCCTAACAAGATGGAGGCTATTATGGGGAAGCCTACATCAAAAAATGTATTTTATACGAAGATTTAGATATCCACATCACATAACCACATACTTTATTGGTCCATGATTGAGGTGGACTGAGATGGAGAAATTGAGCCCTCGTGCATCCTTGAGAAGGTGACCATGCTCTAGCACTGAGAAATTGAATAGACTAAAACCTAGTGAAAACACTGAGCAATTGAATAGACTAAAACCTAGTGGAAACATTTTGGATTAGATGAAACAATTTAGAAAATAAATTCATTGAAGAAAAATTACCAAATTTTATTTCAAATTTGAAACCACATTAAGTTCTATGCTTTTTTGAAGGAAGTGAGGAATGTAATACCTCATTCGATACCATGTTTCAAATTTGAAGCCACATTAAGTTCTATACTTTTCTTAAGGAGGAGAGGAATGTAATACCTCATTCGATACCCCTCTTTTTTACATGAACCATTATTATATATTTATTTTGCTTATTCTCTTAAGGAATGTAATACCTCATTCGATATCCCTATTTTTTTGCATGAACCATTATGTAAATATTATATACTTATTTTGCGTATTCCCTATGTATCATTGATATTATTGAAAAACACTATGTTAAATTGTAACACCGTATAAAGATTCTTGATGTGGAACTTAAGGTGAAGGCCCCTATGTATCATCGATATTATTGAAAAACACTATGTTAAATTGTAACACCGTATAAAGATTCTTGATGTGGAACTTAAGGTGAAGGCCTCTTGGTGAATTTGTTTAACATATTTTATTTTCCTTTCACTCATAGGCATGCCATGATGCAAGCACAATATCATCTTACAAAAAGCTAATTTAAAATATGAGAATGGTTGCATTAAAATGTAAGGCAGACTATGATGTGACCACTTTCTCTCATTGCACTTCATTAACATAATAGAAGTGACCACTTTCTCTCATTGCACTTCATTAACATAATAGCTGCATTAACATAATAGAATGTAAGGCAGACTATGATGTGACCACTTTTTCTCATTGCACTTCATTAACATAATAGACGTGACCACTTTCTCTCATTGCACTTCATTAACATAATAGCTGCATTAACATAATAGAAGTGACATAATTGTTTATTCATTAACATAATACAATTGAGATAATCTCATAAAAATATTGCATAGAGGTATAATTCAACACTTCACCCATAATAATAAATGCTTATCAACCCTTCCTTCTAATTTATAATCTTAATTTGAAATTTTGAAGGGGTTCTTTTGGTTTTTTTTATTTTATTTTCCACTCAAGTAGGGTTCATGTTGGCCAGGGGTTTTTTTGGTTTCTCTTTGTTAATTTTCCATTCAAGTAGGGTTCATGTTGGCTAAGGAGAAATAAAGAGAATATGTTCATTTCTATTTGAATGTTTGGATGGGTTTTTTCAGTTGCCCTTTTCTCCTTTTCTATTCACATAAAGATCATGTTGGTCAATGGAGAGATAGAGAGAAGACATGTTTCTATGGATTGAAGCATCCATGTTATGCTCGTGTATTGAGATTTGGACTACAATAAGGATTTTGGTTGAATGCTAGATTGTTTATCTTGCTATGAAAGAATGGTAGGGATAAATCAAGGCAATGAGCTACTTCAAGTGCAATATATTCTTTATTATACTGAATGGATTAGTATATTAGAGACTTTGTTGTAGCTATACTAGCAAGCAAGCTAGCAATTATTTGTTTAATTGTTGCATGTTGCCTCTCTATCGAGGATCAAAGTTGTTATGGCTCTCACCATGATAAGAGAATAGGTCAATAATGGTGGTTGTTCAGTTAAACTTATTGTAATATGTAGGCTAGTAAATGTTTCACACACAATTGTTAAAATTGAGAGAGAGAGAGAGAGAGAGAGAGAGAGAGAGAGAGAGCATTCTTCCCATAACCCTTGTCATCTCTAACCTTGACTTAAGGGAGAGGCATTTGAGCAAGAATGCATATAATAATGTGGTGAATGCTCTCTTGGCATCCATTTTCATGGAACTTGTGTTGTCTTTATGTTAGTTATTGATATTAATTTTCACGGTCAACATAAGTTGTCTTTATGTTAGTTCTTGGCATCCATTTTTTTGTTCCATTTATTTTTAGATAAATATTATTTGATTGTATTTATGTTTGTTTTATGTGATGAAGCTTAATAATTCTGTGTATCTAAAGTTTAGCAAATAAATATCATTTATCCAAGGATGAAGTTGTGTGCTAGTAATGTTGGCATTATGACATCATCATGCATATGACAATAATCATGGCAGCATAAGAATGTTGGTAGAGGGGTACAAATAGTATCCACATCGCATATCCTTATTATTTGACTTGACATCCATGATGCAAGGGCCTTTCCATTTGTATTGCATACAAAGTGCATATAGAAATTGCTCAACTACAAAAGCAAGATGAACAATATTTAACTTCGGTGGTAAAGTTTGTAAGTATTAAAGTTTATAAATATTGTTTTTGTTGATATACATAATTTGAATAGACAACATCACAATGAATTGTGTAACTTTTAATATGATATTTTGGTTAATCTACTTAAGTTAAATAAACAACTTGATAAAAATAATAGATAATTTTATTGTGATTTTTTATTAATTTATATAATTTAAATAAACAATTTTGAAAAAAAATAATAAATATTTCATTAAATATCACAATCACAAAAAAAAATTGAAATTAAAAATATACCCATTCCATACAAATAGATTTGACAATCCATTTTAAAATGATCAAATCACAATTCTATCCATAAATACAACCATATGACACATCAATATTGAAAGTGTACTATAATCCTAGGAAATTTTGAGAAATGAATTTGAAAATCCATTTTAAAATGATAAATATTAATTAATTAAAATTATATTTATAAAGACAATTATATGATACATCAATATTTATAAAAAACAATTATACAACACATTAATATTGAAAATATACTTAATTTGAATTTGAGAATTCATTTTAAAACAAGTGTCATTGTAGTGACGATGTTCCATAAGTTTGAAATTGTTATACTAACCAGCCAAAGACAAATGATGGTAGGCCACTGGCAATGATGACCATGACCATGATAGAGAAATATGCTTTTATATTTTCACATTAGCGTCATATATATCTCCAAACGATCTGTTAATGAGGTAAACGTATTAGCGCCTTTTGCTTCATGAATATTATCATTAATACGTAAAAATAAAAGTCATATATATCTTATGGCAAACGCTGTAATCGGTTGATATATATGCGAAAGCGACTCAACCAATTTTCACAGAGCCGTGAATCCTTGGGTGATTGTGAAATTTCAAATCAGATGAAGCACCGCCAACTGTCTTAATCACGGTGATAGAATTCTATTTCCTATCAAAGAAAGATGAAGCACCGCCAACTAACTTAATCAGTGTTCAGAAGCGAATGCCAAAAAGTGCCCAAGCGGTTTTACCTGTTCTTAGCTCGGTAATGGGGTATTTAAGCTTCAAAAGTTTTATTGAGCTTTTTTTTTTCCAACGAGAAATTAACTCGATTTATATTAGAGATATAAATCATTTACATCACAAGCAGCCATTACAATTTCCGGAGACTCGATTTATTGAGCTTAGTAATTAGGTATTCAAGCTTCAAAAGTTATAAAACTATATGCTATATAAGTTTTATTGAGCTTAGTAATTGGGTATTCAAAGCTTTAAAAGTTATAAAACTATGCTATATAAGTCATAAAACTTCGCTATATAAAACCATGCTATATAAGCAATCATTTAAATGCTTCATTAAACATTTAATAGAGAAAGCATTCCACATTAAAAAAATTAATTGAGAAAGCATTCCACATAAAAACATTTTGAACTTCAAGCTAGGGTATAAAAACATTTTGAACTTCAAACTAGGATATAAGTTTTATTGTGCTTAGTAATTGGGTATTTAAGCTTCAAAAGTTATAAAACTATGCTATATAAGTCATAAAACTATACTATATAAAACCACGCTATATAAGCAATCATTTAAATGCTTCATTAAACATTTAATAGAGAAAGATTCCACATAAAAACATAAACATTTTTAATAAAAAAAGCATTCCACATAAAAACATTTTGAATTTCAAGCTAGAATATAAAAACATTTTGAACTTCAAACTAAGATAGCGAGGAAAAACATTTTGAACTTCAACCTAGGATATAAAAACATTTTAAACTTCAAACTAGGATATTGAAGGTATTTGGCTTAGGTATTTAAACATCTATCCTAGTTTAATAAGATTAATAACATAAGTTTAAAACAAAACATATATATTATTTAATCTTTAAATTAAAAAACTTCAAATATTAGTTAACATTTAATGTATTATTGTTGTGAACTGTATCAATTGCTATAGTTTGGCAGGTAATTCATAATCTTACAATGAAATATGTGGAGTAATAAAAAAAAATTAAACAAACCTTATAAAAGCATCAATCCCTAATTAACTTGAAAATGACAATAAAATCATTGGCGAATTTAAGACCTCACAACTGTGCCAAGTGTTCACACTTGCACATGGCAGTGACATTTGCACAGAGAGTTGGAGTAGTGTGATGGTTGGTTGTGTATGTGTATTGTGAAGTCGGGCATTCATGCTTGCATCTTACCCTTCTATCCCTGAGCATATTCATCTAGCTTCCATTCATGCCCATACTTGGCTCGACCACTTTCCTTATAGAGATGATGGGGGATATCAAAGAGCTAGCGAGGTGGGCCCTATCTCTCTCCTCTCTTCAAAATCCAACTCTTTGGACGGTATATGGGAATGGGATTCAAGATGAGATATAGGAATGGCCTTCGTTCCAGAGTCCCTTGTGAAAGGAACGACTAAAGACTGGAATGGAACCCGTAGAGGTCCATGGTGAATGAAAGAAAGGAATTCAGGGTAGGGAGTTCTTCCTCTAAGGCCTTCTATTGTGGGGACTATCCATCATAGTTACAAGTTGTTCCCCATTCATACGAGGTGGAGAAAGAATCACCATATCTAATCAGTGGAGTTAGCTGGTGTGCAATATTTTTGGTATGTGTTTCGTGGAGTCAAGAAGGAATTGGTTTCACTGGAAGACATCAAATTGATCTAATCAGTGAGTGTCAATCATCTCTCCCATTTTCACTGCTAGCCTCTCAAAGAGCTCCGTGAATCCAGTCAAGACCAATGTTCACCTAAGATGTTGTATGCTAGGTATGCATTCACTAATTGTTGTCAGACAAGTCATTCGATTTCTCTCTTAAAGTAAGTGTTTTCTTTGCTTAATAAAATAAATAATCCTCATGGAAATATGTATAGAAGCCTCTTATCAGGAAAGGTGGGTTTGGATGATCCGAATTCACTTTGCGCTTCCTTGGCCCTCTCTTCCCATCTCTCCATTGTTCGTCGTCATTTCCCTTTCTTCCTAACGAACAAGAGAGCTCAAATCAAAGGGAAATAGGTTGCTAGGTTTTGTAGAATCGAAAGTTTTACCAAATAAAGATCGACCTAGACTGTTGTTTTCCAAATATTTGTAGACCTGGATGACATCTTCTTTAATGTTGTCAAGGTTTCCAGTTTATGTATGCATTCTATCAAGAATGAATCACATGCTATATAAATTGAAATTGTACCATAAGGTTAGATTTAACGTACCTTGTGCACTATTGATTCTTCTGCATCTAGATTGGGTTTTGTCATAATTGAAAGACAATGAGATGAGACTTTGTGGATGCATGTTGCCCCTTTTTTGGTTGTGACCTTCAGTTCATGGGTAGGTAGTCGTGAGATGCCTAGAGGGACGTTCATCTGTCTCCAATCTTGTTCTTCTGTTGGATATCATATTAATAGGTGGGTTCAACTACAAGTATTGTGGCTTCAATATATATATTTCCATATATATATTTCATGTTGAAATTGAGTTAAGGATACGGGGTACAATATTTCTAGCAAAACTCAAGAAGTTATGTCGCTATTGCAAATGGGGTCTGAGAAGGAAGATTGATTGAGAAGTAGCCAATGGTACATCATCCATTAATCATTTGATTCACATACAACATCCTAGGTTTGGAGAAGGACTTGCGTGTGGAACCTCTCAGAGGCATTACGAACTAGTTAATGAACAACTATGGCAATATGGTGGTGAATATTGTTGACTTTCCTATAACTCAACAATGAAATTAATGCCAACAATTTATTTTAACCCAAAAATTATACTAGTTGATATAAAACTAGAAATTATACTAGTTGATATAAAACTAGAAATTATACTAGTTGATATAAAATTAGAAATTATGTAATTTAATCTACAACCGAGTTATACACCAAAAATAACAAAAGAAACATCCACAGAAACAGATAAAAATAGACAAACACGAGATATACCCTGGAAACCCCAGTGTGGGGAAAACCAACAAAGGAGGTGATTTTTATTGAGGCTTCAGAGGAATATTACAACAACAGAAATATTCAAAAAACTTACAAGAAAATCGACCTTCTCTATTAGTTATACGACCCAGCTAAATCCAGTTGTATGAACCAACAAATCTTGGCCTTTTTCTTTGTTGTACAACCTAACAATCTATGTTGTACAACCTTCTGAAATTTACCCTTTGTTGGTTGTTGTACAACCTGAGAATTTCGGCCTCTGTTGGTTGTTGTATGACCTGCACAGAAATGGCCACGGATAATTTTAAGAATGGAAATTTATATTATAATGTAGAAAAACGGGCTAATCTTACTAGTCCTTAATATGCAAATTGTAAAATGTTTGGCGTTAGTTTTGTAAAAATATTCAAATTTCTAAGGATTTTGTATAGTTTCTATAAAAGTTCGGTGAATTTTAAGGTAAAATAATTTTATTCTATGGAATTTGGGCAAATCGTTTTTAGAAAAAATGGAAATCGACGAATCTTTTTTTTTGGAAAAACCATGTAAAATTAGCCCATTGGCGAAATTTAGCCCCTAAAATCATCTACGGAAATTGCCTCTTTGCTAGCTAAAAATTACGGCCTGATATGGCCCAGTACACTCCAACATGTATGGCCTCTCTAATGCAAAAATTCAGTCTCTGCAAGCTGCCTAAGTTGCCCTGAAATCACCTTTCGGTTGACTGCTTTACTCACTCAACCAGTCACCCTCCTTCCTCAGCTTCAAGCATCTTCCTTCTCATTTTCTCAACTCACAAATGAGAAATTGTGTGTCCTTCACACCCTTAGCCCATGCCTTTATCCTTCCATCAACCACCTTGTTTCCTTAAGATGTGTGCTCAACCATGCCTTCAATGGCTTAGATTGAGGCACCTTCTTTAGGTTAGACCCCACACTCCACTAAGTGGCGTGCCCACTAGAAAGGGTCCCACAAAGCACTCAATAGTGTGCCCCCTCTTCCTGGGCCCCACAATTGATCTGAATCGGATTTGAAAAGAACAATTGGCTATCAGCACAAGACTCAAAGATGAACAACGCATGCATTGTTAAGGCTATGGGAAATGAAGGAGATCAACTTGTTGATGTGGAGGGCCCCATATCATCATGATTGATATCCATTTTTGTATATAATGTATGTAAATTCGGGCAGTATATGGTTGCATGAAAAGAAATAAAGAGACGACCATAATACCTTTCCCACGTGGGATAAAAGACAAATAAATAAAGAAATGAAGGAGAGACAAACTTGAGAGAATTTGAAGCATTAGGGACGCCTGACCTTCCAGTTATCCTCTCAGTCAACTTAACATTCTATATAATGTATCCCGACAATGAGAAAGGGGTTCTTTAGCTATGAATGATGTAGAGAGGTTTCCTAGATGTTATTGAGGAGCATAGACATGTACCAAAGAGCCTGTAACTTGCCCATTGTTGAATAAATAAGAGCTTGGTCAAAGCAAAAAGAATGCTAGTTTTCTCGATTGGGTTTCCATGGTAAAAATCTTAGTCTATGTGTGATGATTGTCATGGTTTATGTTTTCTTAGGAATAGTTAATGTATGTGTTGTAATTTAATGGTCGTCTGTGTATATTCTAGAGACGAGAAATTTATATTGTTGTTGTATGAGCTTGTTTTATATTAATTTGGTTCTTAGTGGGTTAACACACTAGAATAATGACTCTATAATTATAGTTGTGCAATGAATTTCGAGGTTAGAAATCGACGACCATCCTTCCAGAGCCATTATTATTCATTCAGGGGTTTCTAATTTTGTTTTTAGTCATTAAGCTCATAATCAACCTCGTCGGGCGTTTTCCTTTGGCCATAAATCAAAGATATCATGTATCTAAGTCTGGGGTTGTCTAGGCGTTCATTAGCTTCCCACGAACCATAACCACGTTTTTGCAAACTTTCCTGCTACCAAATTAGCCCAACATGTTTTCCTCCATCATCATATGCAAAAATCGACTTCTAAAACATTCTTGATTGTCGGGGAACATTAAAATCAACTACCCTACGTTTTTATGCATCGTGGGTTACCCAAATTCGTTCCAAAACGTTTTCTGACATAATTAGTGAGTAAATTCACCCTCAGACATTCCTCCCAGCTGTTGGTCATTAAAAATTCGACTTGGTTTCCCTTTTGGTTGAATTTCCTTCCCCATTCGACCGGTATACATCTCTTGGGTAAATCCAACTTGAGTAATTTTGAGAGTAAATCCAACTTGAGTAATTTTGACTTGAGTAAATCCAACTTGAGTAATTCTGCCTTGGGTAAATCCAACTTGAGAAATTTTGACTTGACCCGACTTGCTTCGACTCGACCTGACACGCTTCGTGTTACATTTCCTGACTCGACTTGAATCATTATTTCTTCCTGACTCGACTTAACTCACTATTTCTTCCCGACTCGACTTAACTCATTATTTCTTTCAGACTCGACTTGGAATTGGATTGGTCGAGAATTTTTACGACATCTAAACAACCATTGTTATAATTACTTTTAACAGAGAATTTCGTGTTGGTGAGATAGATAGGCTATAAGCCTCCCATTTACGGATCCATAATCCACTCAAGATTGATTTTTTTGTTGATTTCCTAAGTTAAACTTAGGCTAAGATAACTAAGGTTGATCTGGGTATTTAGTGTGTCCATCAGCATGCCTAGGACACCTATGCCCATGCTAAGACACCTACTGAGATACAAAACTAACACTCCCTCTTAGCGAGGAAGGTGTCTCCACCTAGACCAATCTCTGACCTGATCAAATATGTTGTTGCTCCCTATGAATTGGAAGACCCTCTTGCTACCTCTATTGCACTCTAATATGATCTCCTGCTATTCTCATCCATCAATGTCATGTCATACCAACTAACAGTCTTGGATGAAGCCACTCGCCCACTAGACTCGGCCATTGACATTAATCTCTGATCCAAGATCCCCATGGACCCAACTAAAGGCTTTCCTAGCACCTTGTACATCATACCCTCCCTAATGCCAAGTTTCACTATTGCATCCAAGGTCGCTCCCTATGAACATATGAGAACATGTCCATCATCGAACATCATTGCATACCCCATATACTCTAGAGTTGATACAAAGAACAAATTAACCTTCAACTCTGGTACAAACATCACCTCATCCACATCCAGAGAACCACCTAACTCTAGTTGGAATCTGACGCATCCAACCCCCTTCACTGCATGCATGGTGCTAGCCCCACTCTGCACATGCAAATATGATCCCGTATTTGAAACACTAAGGAATACCAACCTCATTCTCGGCATATGGAGAGATGATCTGCTATCCATGAACCATGCCCCAATTTCATCCAATGTTGCCAATATGTTGTTGCTAGAAAGAGAGAAAACCAAAGAAAATTCCTCGTCGAATTTCTCTGCAAACTCATTCATCTCAGTAGATGTTGTTGTTTCTACATGCGCCTCCTCCTTCTTCTTACCGGGACAGTCGTTGGCATAGTGTCCAACCTTGTGACATGCAAATCATTTCACTTTGCTCGTGTCCCTGGAGCCTCCTCCACTGCTCTTGTTCGCATGAAGAGCCACATTCTCCTCGTCTTCAGTCTTTTGCTGGCTATCCTGAGTGGCATCAACTCTCGGCTCCTCTTGGGTGAATTCATTCCATAACCTCTCTCAATCAGAGAGTTTCTCCCAAGCCACCACTCCACAAACAAATACTTCCATTACTTGGTGAAGTCATTCAATGTTATCCTCACCAACTGAGTCTTGTTCACTGCCTCTCCCACAACTTCCAGTTCATCTCTTATTTAAGTGAACTTTGTGAGGTATGTAACTATTTACTCTCTCTTGGCCATCTTTGTGCTTCTCAGCTTATCTTTGAGTAACATCTTTCTACTCTGGTTATCGAACTGGTACAATTTCACTAGGGCCTCCCACATGTCCTTGGTTGTATTCTTATCAAACAGATGAGGAATAATGTGGTCTTTGACTCCATCCACAGTTACCCTCTTGGCCTTGTCATCTTTCTTGTTGTGCGCTGCTAGTTGTACTAGATCACTTGGGGTTGCCACTTTCCCTTAAAAGATTCCCCACATCTTTTTCTCCTCTAATACTAGATCCATATGCTCCCTCCAAGGACTAAAATTAGAGGTGTCTTCCAACCTATATTCAAACATCAAGACAACCATGGTAAGATCCTCTGACTCCCCCACCTCTATTGGTCACACATCCCACTTATTGATTCACTCTTCCTGGTATGCACAACAAGTAACTTGGCTCCTATATTCAGAGGCTGAGCTCTAGTACCATGTTGACTTTTTTACAACTCAATAATGAAATTAATGCCAATAATTTATTTTAACCCAAAAATTATACTTGTTGATATAAAATTGGAAATTATGCAATTTAATCTACAACTGAGTTATACACCAGAAATAGTAGGAGAAGCATCCACAGAAACAAAGCATAAAAATAGACAAACACCAGATATACCCTGGAAACCCCAGTGTGGGGAAAATCAACAGAGGGGCTTTTATTGAGGCTTCAAAGGAATATTACAACAACAGAAATATTCAGAAAATCTTATAGAAAAATCATCCTTCTCTATCAGTCGTACGACCCAGCTAAACACAGTTGTACAACACAACAAATCTTGCCCTTTTTCTCTGTTGTACGACCTGTTGAAATTCGCCTTTTGTTGGTTGTTGTACGGCCTAAGAATTCCAACCCCTATTGGTTGTTGTATGGCCTGAGAATTTCGACCTTTGTTGGTTGTTGTATGGCCTGAGAATTTCGGCCTTTGTTGATTGTTGTACGACCTAAGAATTTTGGCCTTCGTTGGTTGTTGTATGACCTAAGAATTTTGGCCTCTGTTGGTTGTTGTACGACCTACACAAAAATGGCATCTTTGTTTGTTGAAAAGTATGACCTGGTACGACCCAGTACATTCCAACAGGTATGGCCTCTCTACTGCAAAAACTCAGCCTCTGCAAGTTGCCTAAGATGCCCTGAAATTGCCCCTCAGTCGATTGCTTTACTTACTAAGCTAGACACCCTCCTTCCTCAACCTCAAGCTCCTTCCTTCTTCTCACTTGCTCAACTCACGAATAAGAAATTGTGTTTCCTTCACACCCTCAACCCCTCCCTTTATCCTTCCATCAACCACTTTGCTTACTTGAGATGTGTGCCCAGTCATGTCTTCAATGGATTAGATTGAGGCACCTCCTTTGGGCTAGACCCCACACTCCACTAAGTGGTGTGCCCCACTAGACAGGGTCCCACAAAGCACTCAACAGTGTGCCCCCTCTTCTTGATACCCACATTCTACTCAAGACTAGATTTTTTGTTGATTTCCTAAGTCAGACTTAGGCTAAGATAACTAAGGTTAATATGAGTACTTAGTGTGTCCATCAACATGCCTAGGACACTTAGGCCCATCCTGAGACACCTACTAAGCTACAAAACTAACAAATATCCTTAGTGAATAGCTTAGATGGATTTGGGGAAGGGCTTGAGCACTTCCCAACAAGTAAATATTTGGTGGTGGTAGAATGGATCATTGCAGAGTGATCAATCTCTTGGCCCTCAATCCGGTGAGACGATGGCAAGCAAGAGGCATTAGTGAGGCAATGAGACAGTGGCATGCATTGAGCTGGTGAGATAGTGGCACACGGGAAGCAACATTGGGCAGAACCAATGTTAGTGGCTTTAATGAAAGCTCTACATTTTTTATGCAGCATGACCATCATTTGTCAGCAAAATCATTGTAATATAGTTAAAGAACTGGCATAAATCATTGTAGTAAATTTAAAGAAGTGACTTAGACGTGAAATAAATTTATAATCCAAAATTAAAACTTTTTTCCAATAGAAAATTCGCTCGAAATTATATTAAGATTATAATCTCATTTACATCAACATGTACCATTCAAAAAGAGTATTTTCAAACAGTACCATCAAGACTGTACTATCGCCAAAAACTCTATAGCAAACTAACTTTGTCCCTACTGACTCAGAATTGCTATCAATAGAGGGAAACTATACTCTGTACTCGTATATGACTAGCTACAAAAACGTACATCTCCACTAAGAAGATAAGAGACAGAGGTCACATAAATCAAAACTCTATCCAAAATAACTCCAGAATGTAACTGAAAAACCCCTCGGATTAGGAGAGCTTTAGATGGACAGGAGGACCAGCCTTTCCATTTCCCCAGGTATAGAATGTTAATCTACCTGAAGGACCTAGCAAAGCTTGTTTGGAGAGGCGATCCGCTTCTTTATTAAAATCCCTGTATATATGATGATAGTTGATTTCTTGGAATCATGTAGACAAATCCCTGGTTCTATGTTTCCATCCTTCAATGTCGATAGCATTTAAATTTCCATTTTGGTTCAGCCACTCTATGATCAACTTAGAATCCCCCAAAACCTGTATCTTTTGAATTTTCCATAGTTTTGCAAGTGTTAGAGTAACCCATGCCCCCAACAGCTCCACTTTGGAGTTTGTACCGACCCCTCCATTGATATGCGATCTATAAACTTGCATGTATGGGATTTTGATAACTCCCCCCGCTCCACATATCGTTCCACCCTGAATGGAAGCCCCATCAAAAAAATTCGTTGAGTCATCTATAACAGATGGTAGATTGGGCTCCTTCTAATAGTAACCATTTTTTGTGTTGAGGAGCAAGAAGTTTGCGCTCTTATTGTTTTACAAATCATAGCCCAAAACGAGGGCACTTTATCCTCGAAAATAACTAGATTCATCTCAAGCTAGATATACCAACATAAATGTACAGCTAGAGTATTGGGGACAGTTCTATCTTTTGTCCAAGGGTCAAAACATCCACTAAGGGATGTACAGGACCATCGACAATTTTGATTACGCATAAAGGATAATATGTCCCACGTTGTCTGTGTGAATGGACAATGCACAAAAAGATGGTCTATATCTCCAGCATCATTTTTACACAGAGGGAAAAAATCGGGACCCTGCCATCCTTTTTTTTTCAAAACATCCCAAGTTAATATCTTATTTTCGGTCGCCATCCATACGAAGATTTTTAACTTCAACTAGATGTTCCATTTCCAAAGTTTAAGTTTCCAACCACTCTATATTGGCAAATCTTGTGTGGATATAAGAGTTGTGTATATGTTTTTTACAGTCAGTTTCCCTGTGGAATCCCCTCTCGTTCAGAGAAGAGAATCAGTTCCATCTATGAGTGAAACACCAACTTCATTTATATTATTGCAATAACACTCCCACTCGGACGCTAAGCTGCCCGTTAGCCCCAAATCTTTGTTGCTTATCCAAGTCTCTGAGGAAGTAACTGGATCTTGGGGAACTGAAGCTTGAGCCAATACAGTGAATCTTCTAAGAGTTAAATGTGCTACTAATTCTTCCGATAGGAAAGATTTTGAACCTAAACCAAGAATCCGATCTCTGCCTAAATTTATGATGTGTCCCGAACCTGTAGACCAACTAAGCCAATGAATAATTACATGAACTAAGTGTACTAGGCTAGTCCACATCCTAGATGCAGAGCTAACCTTATAATTTTCCAGCCTATACTAGTTAATTACTATAGAATTTTGCAAATATTTATCCCTTAACATCTTGTGCCAGATGCCCTGTTGCGTGAGAACCCTCTAGAGAGTATTCACAATCAATGCCTTATTGAGCAGTAGGAGATTTCTAAAGCCCCGACCACCATTATTTTTTTCTCTGGAAAGTAAGTCCCATCTGCAAAGGTGGAGTTGTTGTGTATCTTTGTGCCCATTGTAGAGAAAATGATACATCAATTTCCTGATCTTACTAAGTACTGATCGAGGAATTGACTCCATCGACATCCAATAAACCGGTTGGCCTTCCAACACAGTTTTTACCAGGATGTATCTACCACCCAATGTAATCCACTGGTTGCACCATAAGCCTATCCTCTTTGATATTTTTGCTAGCAAACAATCCCAATCTTTTGCTTGATACGCGCTTGTCTTCAGATAATATCCTAGGTATTTGAAGCCCGAGGAGAGGTCTCTAAAAGTGTATGGAAGAAGACTCTTGAAAGGAGAAAGTTTGCTTTCCGAAATGCCTGCATAATGGATTGCAGTTTTTGATAGATTTACTGTTAGCTCCGATGCTTTACAAAATAAACAAATAATTTTGTCAATTTCCCACCATTCTTTTAGACTCGCCTTCGTCATTATAAGAACATCATCAACAAACCGTAAATGCAAAATCTTATACATTCGAGAAACTTTTATACCTGAAAGGTTACCTTCACCTATGGCGTTTTTCAATAGTAGGCTGAGGCCCTCCATGACCAAGATGAAAAGTAGAGGCGAAAGTGGACAACCTTGGCGTAGTCCCCTGCCACTTTTAAAAAAATCTGTGGCTTCACTATTTATCATAATAGAAAAGGATGAGGATGTCACACATGCCATGATCCAATTGGTCATCTGGATCCTGAAGCCGACTGCTATAAGGATAAGTCTTAAGAAATTCTAGTCGATACAATCATAAGATTTCCTTAGGTCCAGTTTTAATACCAAGGCTTTTAATTTTTTCTTTTTTATACTGTGTAAAATTTTGTGCGGTGTTCCAATAGCATATTGGATCCTCCTATCTTGTAGGAAACCTAGTTGCTCAACATAAAGTCCATTTGAAAGGATCGGTTTGATCCGATTAGAAATGATTTTTGAGATCACTTTATAGAATAGATTGCATAATGAAATCGGACTAAAATCATCGAAGGTTGATGGTTTGTTAGCCTTCGGAATTAAAGTAAGAAAAGTCGAGTTAAGGCTTCCAACAATAGAGCCCATCCTTCTCGTTTCTTCCACCATTTCGAGCAGATCCTCCCCAACTATATAAAAAAAGAATGTGAAAAAATCAGAGGTCTAGCCATCCGGCCCTGGGCTCTTTGCTTTTTTGAATTTAAAAAGAACATTTTTTAATTCTTCCATTGTAACTGGTTGATATAGGGTACTTGTTTCTTCATTCTTAAGCATCCGGGGATAAAACCCCACAATCTTGACTTGTTCTGCAATGTTCACAGAATCCTGAGCTTTGTAAAAATCCTTGAAATGATTGATCGTTTCCTCCTTAATGGCTCCCTGCTCTGTAAAAATGTTTCCATTACCATCATTGATTTCCCAGATGTGTTTCCTGGCCCTGTTGAAGCTAGCATAATTATGAAAAACATTTGTATTGTTGTCCCCACTAGACAACCAAATTGCTCTACTACAAAGTCTCCATCGTTCTTCGGTTCCTCTA
The DNA here is from genome assembly GCA_000966675.3 of Picea glauca. Lineage (NCBI taxonomy): Eukaryota > Viridiplantae > Streptophyta > Pinopsida > Pinales > Pinaceae > Picea > Picea glauca. Next base: position 8,863 of record JZKD02S2361398.1, on the reverse strand, counting down.
AGAATAATGTTTCTTTCAAGTTCCCTCTGCCGAAGGAGCTTCCCTTCTTCAATGTTGGTAGAATCCCCCATCAGATGCAGGATCGAATCCTCTATTCCAGCTTCAAGAACCCTAAGTTTTTCACTGTTTCTTTCCAGCCTATCTTTATACGACTATTTTGTATGGTTCTTTAATACCTTTAATTTCCAAACAATTCTCTTTTGACTGCCCCGTTCAGAAAGGAACACAGTATCTTTCCAGATATTTTTAACGAATTTGACATAATCTTGTTCATTCAGCCAATGGGCATTCATTTTGAAAGGATACGCCTTGTATAATGGTAGAATTTCCAACTGAAGGAGTATAGGTGCGTGATCTGAAATATAGGGAAACTCTACCCAAGATCTATAAATGCCAACTAATAATAATAATTCTTCAGATACTAGACACCGGTCCAGTCTCCTAGCCACTGCTTCACTTCCCGAACGACCATTCCGCCACGTCGGTACAAGTTTAATCGGTTTTATATCAATCAACTTTCTAGCACAAAATAAATCCCTGAAAAATTCATTTGATGGTCTATGTCGGGTAGCCCCACCCCAAACCTTATCCAGAGATATTACTATGTTCAGGTCACCAGCTATAATCAGATTCCTAATCGCCAATATACCATTGTCATCCACCGACTGCCAAAAGAGTAAACAGTTTGTACATGGTCCATAAATATTTAGCAAAGCTAATTCCCGCTCATCCTTAAAGCACCTGCCTGTTAACAGAATACCGCCAATCGTGAGATAGGGCACTAGATCATAAACAATAAGATCCCAAGAGACTAATAAGCCCCCCAAAGTGCCCACAGAATTGACTGCACATGATACCCAGGATGGTCTCAAAGCATGAAATAAATCTCTAGATCTTTGAGCAAATACCAGAGTTTCCTGGAAGAAAACAATATTGGGTCTGGACTGTGTTGAGCACTCAACACACCCTAAAAAAATCTATGAACATTTTCTTTTTTGGGTACCACTCAATCTTCTTCATCGACTATCTGCACGAATCGACGACCCAGAGTTTCCCTGACTCACTAGATAAATTCGGCATCGGCGAAAGATAAAGGCGGTGAAAATCATTTGGAAAGTCAAAGTAGCTGAGTACCGAACTTCATCGGCGTCGGCCAATGAAAGCGTTCATTTCCCACGAACAACCTCAGGGAGGATTTCACTGAAGGCCAATCCATTCGGTTTCAACAGAAAAAGTGCAATAATGAACACTACGCAGAGGTAAGGAGTAAATAGTCTATCCCCGATCCCTACGTCGGAGTGATGTGACGCGATGAAATGTTTTACCTCCTTATGTGTCAGACACGCCACATTCAAAGCTAGTAGTTAATTCGTAGATCGTGCATTAGTTACTAATTCGTGCACGAATCAAAAGGATACGTTAAACCCACCGATACAATGTATCTTCTCCCGTGCCTCCATCGTCAACTTCTTAAGGTTTATTTGTAGAAATTCGAGGGTAATTTATTTTGAATTTACATTTATTACTCGTATTAACTTATCGATATGACCGGTATTACCTCTCTAGTTATATCCTGTTCGAGTCATTGTGCATGGCCCCATTCTGCGCAGCAAGAAATTCAGAACAAACAGAAGAGTGAAGCCAACAACCCGGAAGAAAATGCCCAAAGTTCAGTGAGTATTAAGAAATTGTCATAGCAAGCGTTACAGGTATGTATATACTAACGATTTTCATGCATTTCATTGTTACATGTCTGCACCCAACGTTGCTTTGTACGCATGTTCAAATGACATTTTAAATTGCAGGAACAATGCCTCTGAAGAAGCCTTCCACCAAGAAATCCCCGAGAGCCCCTACGCTGCAAGAATCAGAAGTAGGAGAAGGCTCCTCTCCATCAGTTGCGAGACAATTAGAATTCACTCCCAAGTTAGTGTACGTCATTAAGAGAATCACCAAGGAGCCCTTTGTCCAGCCCCCAGCTTTCGGAGATACGGAGGCAAGCATTGGAGCCAAGATGGCATTTCCTCGTTGGGAAGAAATTTTCAAGAAAATCAAGAAAGAAGAACCCCTCGAATATGCCCCGCATCGCAATCCCGAAACAAGGAAAATCGATGACGAAGTCCTCCCCAACATTCACAAAGCTTATCTGCACATGGTGGCGAGCCGGTTTCTAGTCTTTCCTTGCATCGAGCTCCTGGAGTGGATTATTGACCACACTGACACCCAAAAATGTTTGATCAATGATGATAATAGTGAATGCGTCGGATTATTCCTGCCATCAGAGGTTCAGAGTTACTATAAGCTCAAAGATTCCGAGCTAAAACTGAGCATTGATTTCATCTTGAGTTTCTATGCATCGCACGATACCAGCAAAATCATGTCGTCTTGGTGGAGAGAAGACAAAAAATTCACAAACCGGACTGTTGGCTGGTATCCAACAGCCAATCTCAGGGAACCATACATATATCTCATGGCTCTACTCTGCAGGTTACATAGGGAGAAAGATTTCTCCCGATTTTTAGAGACTTGGATGCCTCTGGCTTTTACAGTCGCCATTTGCACAGGCTTCAATTGGGGTGCCATCATCTCCAAGTAGTTGAGCACCTGCATAAAATAGGCCCAGGTGTCAAAGGAGGGAGATACCCCCGCCTTCTACATGGCCTCGTATCTCCTAGACGCCATCTGCGCCAAGAACGCTTTCGTCGGGATGAACCTGAATTGGCACTCTTCGAAGCTCGCAGTCCATGTATACTTCAACATCCTATGGGAAAACAGGTACAATAAATTCTATACTATTATCTGCGATCAGTTTATTGCACGCACGTACTTCTTTCTCTTCAGGAAAGAATGCCCTAGATTGTCAGATGAAGCAAAGAAGGTTATAACCAAAATTGGCCACTAGTATTTAGATGAACGAGAAACCTACATCAGGGTTTTCGACGCAAGAGGGGCACCCCACTTATTACCCATTTATGTTCCCGGCCAGCTAGTGTTAGAGGAAATTTGCTATCAAACCATCCTGGAAGGATACAATGCAACTTTAGTGAAAGACAAGAAGCGAGCTTTTATACCGTATGGGTTTCACATCGGATTCTGCATGGTCAAAGATACTGCGCATGCTAAACAACTCAGTCTAGGTTAATTGGAATTTCGGTTCCAAACAGGTCGATTTCGCAAACACGATCCCAAGGGATTGGTTCTATAGCACGCGTCGCAGGTATCATCATGTTGACCCTATGCCCACGACCAGTTCGAAGATGAAATATTTACTGAAAATGCCCAAGACTAGAATATGGTGGCGTCCAGGAGAGTTGATCCTCAAGGAACTAGGTTTAGAGATATGAGACACGAAGAACAGGCAACATTTCTGGAGCAGGCAGTTCAAGAAATTAGCCGACACCTGGGAGGAGCAGTTGCATATGAATTGGATGAAGAAATAAGTGATCCCGAAGAAGACATTGAAGTTGCGGGAACTCACCAGAAATCCCCGGTACAAATCATGGATCTTTCGGAAGATCAAGCTGCACGAGAAAGGGGTACGTTGTTGCTTAAGCAAACCGAGTTGCTAATGAAACAGATGCGGGATGACCCGTATCTTTTCATAGGACTTGAAGTCTCAATTGTTGTTCAGAGTATCCCGACGGAGTCAAATGATCCTGGGTCCACAGTGCCTGACAATGCCCATGGGTTAGGCAACCCTAAACCCACAACATCGTTGATCGATCCTTCGGAAGAAGGGACAACTCAACCAGAGACAGGTCAGGTCTCGATAGAGACACAAGCGCCCAATCCCTTGAGCACTCTTATACATATTTACAGCGACGACGAGAGTTCAAAACCCGCTCACGGCACCCCGGTGTGAGTCCAAGAGGAAAAAGGTCCCGAGAAAACCACTTCCCTTGAGCTCGAGGTCCAAGAAAAGCAAGCCTTACAAATGGAAATAGGGTCTGAAGGTGGCCTCGACACAAAAGAGTCTGACAGACATGAAGCAGAAGCAAGACCGAGTGGCAAGACTCCACAAAAGAAAATTGATAGTTCTGCGGTCGACGAGCAAGTAAGAAATGAGTATGTACCCAATGCCTCCATTATGCCCAATATTCAAGTTCCAGACGAACGACAAGTAGAGGTCGAATCCACAAAACAAAGCAAAGAAATTCGAGAACCCACTCTTGAGCAGATATACACCGTGGGTAGCTTGAGAAACAACTTCTCATGGGGAGATCAACATATACCAGAACCGGTAGACGAAGTAGAAGACATCTATGCGATATCCTACGATCAAAAGAGGAAGGCCATCGTTCAAAGGACCACGAAGAGGCGAAGGATCACTTTGGATCAATCCATCGTGGTTACCACAGAAGAGAACTTAATCAACATTGCAGATGCTCGCACGTCCGAACTGATCAGCATAGGAAAATCCCTCTCAGATGCTACCCAGGACAGATCTAGGAGAGATGAAAAGGAACTAGCCGACACCCGGGAGGAGCTCGAACACCTGTGCCATCTTGTCAAATACTATAAAGGAGCTACACAGACCATCGTGTATCTGAAGGAAGAGTTCAACGGAGTTTATAACGAGTTCAAGAAAGAAAGACACCTGTTAATCGAGAACATAGTCGAGTTCCAGGAGGATACTCTCATGGCACTCGCAACAGGCAAAGAGATGGAAAGGTGGCACGAAAAGGCACAACTAGCGATAGAGAGACTCGAATACATTGAGGCAGTCTAGCAGGGTCGAGAAAAGGAAAATCATGGCATTCGGCTGGTTGGAAAAAGTAGTCTCGACCGCATGAGAAATCCACCGAATACTGGGCGAAGATGACCCGGGACCCAGACCAAGAAATCCAAAAGTGATGGGCCAAGTGCCAGAAACACTGGGGTAAAATTAATAAAGTAATGAAAGATGTCGGTCTCCCCGAATTCGGCAACCCCGATGAATTCACTAACCTGAGCGATGTGTTCAAGACGCACTCCATACAAGACTCACTTTGGGCCGAAGAGTGCGCAAAGGTCACTGATGCAAAGCCAAGGCAAGTGCAACAATTCACAGGACACCCGATCAGAGCTCGAGCCATGCTGCAACAACTGAACTCCATTTTGGTAAAGTACCGAACGCATGCAGTGGATATCAAAGGAGTATATGTTGCCCCTATGGAACAACACAGGTTCCCATGGGCTCAAACCTTTGAAGATCTGTTTATTAGTTGGTCTAAATATGAAAGAAGCCACCCTTTTCAAGAGACATCTCAGGTGGACTGTTGAAAGAAACTGTTGGATGATCACTCCACGTGGCAATTTGTTTTTAGCCTAAATTGTATTTTGCCATTAATTACAGTTGAATTTTAGACTATAAATAGAGACATCGACCGATTAGTCAAGGGGTCGATGGTTGTTGTAAGAACTATTTATTTTTTGGTTTGTTGATAATTATTTTGAGACTGTATGAATTGAGAAGTCCATCTGGACCAAAGACAAGCTATTTTCATTAGATGTATGTGATTGGATTCAAAGAAAAATTACTTCCTATCTTGTTCCACGAATGATACAGTAAATGAGTAAGAGCAATCGATTATGTTGTCAAGTTATCTGGTGCAATGTTTTGATGTTCTTTGCTCTAATGATAAAGATAAATCATCGTGTTGTTATGCAATGAATGTTATAGTAGATGAATTATTTTGCTTGCCATGATCTTGGTTACATATGTGTTTTTCTTTCTGTTAGTTAGATTCTCAGGCAGTAATTGGATGCTCATTTGGTTAATGTATTATTACTAGGCCCTTTGGCATAGAATTACTGTCTGCATGTTTGAGCAGGGGGTTATCCCAAGCTCAGCCCCTTCCCAGTAGTTGAAATTCAATCTTGTTGCTTGCCAAGTTGGCTTATGTTGGCTTGCGTCTCTTAGACCATCCCCACTCAAGAGAAAATACAGAAAAGAACGGTCCTACCTAAAGGGACCTTCACAAGAAAACACAAAGCCCATCGATAAATTGGTCGGATCGCAAGATCTGGAGAACCATTCCATCTCAAATGTTGCAGAGTCTAATTGGGCCTCAATGGCGGGTTTGGTTCCTGCTGTTGAATCAAGGGATTTAAGACCCATCAACAGATTGATCCAAGAGTCTCCTAACTAAGGCCAATTTGAGGGTGCCTCCAATCTCTCTAATGTTCAAAGAGAGTAATAACATTACTTTTCTCGCGTTAGGGCTTTCACTGCTCTAAGAGCCCCACAATCAGTGGAGGAGGGTGTAGTATAAACAACTAAAGGAGGTAAGACAACCATTTTTTTCCAGCAACTTCGGGTTTTAATAGGTGACAATTCAATACCAATTCCTCTTGACCGTGCAAATTCTTTCCCACTCCCCCCAGAGTGAGTCCAGGAAGAGTTGGCCTCTGAACCCGTAGCAGTATCCATGAATGCCTTTCCTTTGTAAACTGGTAGTTTAGTAGCATTTTTTTTTATCCTGGATGAAATGGATGAGTGAGTCAAGGATTGCACTGAGGGTGGGTTTGTCCTCCTCTGATTCTTTGTAACCCGGTCGCATCGTAATATCCACTTCCTCCAATGAAGAGTGACTCGAGTTAACATGTGAAGGTCAATGGCTAAGGTGAGATGAAGACAGTAAATCACTAAACGTAGTAGGAGGGACAATAGGACCACCGGGAGGGTAGGTAGATAAAGCTTCAGTTTCCAAGTCAGATAAAGGATGGGATCTTTAGAGTCTCGCCGAGACCTCCACAGGTGGTTTCTTTGAGTTCAAACCTTCAACTAAATCCAGGTTACCAACCGTTGATGAGTGGAGCCACTGTGACTTATCTAAGGCATCCTTTTCCCACAGAGTTAGTGAGGAGTATAAAACAGGGCAAAGTCGTTTTAACTTACCGGTAAGTGTCGTCGAGTTTTCCTCCTGCGAATCTGGGCCAAAATCATAGAGTAATGCTTCGCCTCCATAAGAATCCACTTCAGTGACATAGTCAGGAGGCTCTCTTTGTAACAGAGTGTCCTTGAACTCCTCTTCAATAACCTTACCTGAACATTCACGATGAAGGTGACTTGTACAACGACACCGGGTGCAGCGAAACGGGATTCCAAGAAAATCCAGTCTCTGCCTGTAATGTCGCCCACACCACTCAATATCCAATACCTCAGGGAGTCCTCCAGGAATATCCATTTCTACGAGGACTCTTCCCATTTTCCTTGATGAGTTCTCCAAAGCTGCGAAGTCTAGAGAAATGAACCTCCCCAGCGAATTCCCAATCGCTTGCAAAGCACCTTCGTTCCACATATGTATCGGGAGGCCAGGCAGGAGTACTCATAGGTGATAGAGATGAAAATGTTCTATCAATGGGTCAAACGCCACCCTCCAACATTTTAGCATTAAGCTTGATCCAGATTATTTTTGGCACGAAATGAGATCGAAGATATAATAAAGAAATGCACATAGATATCAAAGATCTTCAATAATATAACAGAAATGTATCAGAGATGCAACCATAAACACAGATATACAATAATACATGATTTCTATTAATGAAAGAAATGTACAGAGACTGTAAAAATACAGAGTGAAANCAAAATGGCCCCGGAAGTTAAAACCTGCTAAAAATAGTAAATTGTCAAAATTGTTAGAAAACTGTTTTGAGCCAGTCGAAAAAGGTGGGTGGCCACCGATATCCACCTGGATCAAAGATACAACCCCCATTCACCCAAGTCAAGTCCACTAAATGTGAAGCATCCTCCAGCAACTTGTAAAGAAAACTCATCCACCCTTTTGTTAAGTAGAGAATCTCTGGGGTATATCCCAGGTAGGAAGTCCACTATTTCTCCAGCCAGTCTATGAACTTACCATTACTCAGATACGAGTAAGCCAGTATTCCCACTACCCCACAGAGTGCCAGCCTACAAGCTCCTTTCAAGCCCACATCCGCGCCTAAAACCATTTTTCTGACCTTCATGTTTATCTTCCATGCTTTCCTTCGATTACTTGTCGAAGATGGAGCTTTTTGTAAGTTTCTAAACCTCTCCGACTGGTAAATACCCTTGTTGCTTAGGCGAGAAACCGATGCTTTTGTTCACAAATCCTCTAGTTGCAAAAGGCTTCGTTCAACAGGGGAGCCGGTTAAGTGAGTATAAGAAACGGGTTTCTGGGATCCAGAAGTACCATGATTAAATGTCAGAGTAGAAGTTGTAAAGCCTGGATTTATCGTCAAATCAAGCGTTAAGTGTAATGGATGGCTTTGACCCCCACCAAGAGCATCGACCTTTGAGAAGAGCCTCATGTTGCCACCCCAGCTCGTCCTCAATGCTCATTAACTCTGAAACATGTTTTTCTATGTCATCGAGGGCTGACAGAGCCATGTGGCTTCCACTATAAAACACTTAACCTCGGGTCATACTTTAGACTTTGTGGGATACCTGTTGGAGTGTACTGGGTCGTACTAGGTAAGTTTTGTGGGATCGACAAAACAACAATAAGACTCTAGAATTTAGGTTATATATTTTAATAATGAAAAAATTGCATTTGCTCGATAATAAGACTCCACATGTGCCAGTCAATAACTTTCGTTATAAAAGTAATTTAAACATTGTAAAAAAATAATTATTTTATTTTTCCTATATACAACATTAAAGAATGGAAAAATATTTTTAGTCAAAGATTAAGTAATTCATGGTCAACAATAAATTGATTGCAAGAGCGACAAGAAAAGACTAATGATCAATAACAATCCAAAATGTTCACTACAAGATTAAATCTTTCAAACAAGTTTTGACACATCAATATCAATATTGTAATCATATGACACATTAATATTCAATATACTTGAGTATTGAAATTAACTTATACAAGAAACAAATTACTTAATG
>JZKD02S2361387.1:19924-30672 GCA_000966675.3 Picea glauca | reverse complement strand
TTTAATGGCAGTTCCTCTTAACCTCCACCACTAGAGGATAGAAGGAAGTGACACCTTGTCTATCAAACCTAGTGTTTACTCATACAATTTCCCCAAGAACCCTGAGTAGGTGAGTAAGTATCTTTATGAAAGAGTAGAAAGAAGGTTTGATTAGCGGTTAGCCATGGAAACATCACTATAACTTAAAAGTAAAAATAAAAAGTGATTCGAGCCTAAAGATACATTTTTGTTCTTTTCCAATGGTACCATCCACTACACACTAAAAATTCTTGATTATACCATATATTTAGATAGGCTACGTATTCTTAAGTACACCTTATATCAGGACAATCTATAAGGAATACATAAAGAAGATTCATCCTCTAACATAAATACCATCCCAATCTTAAATAAAATTTTCAAATTTGTCTCCCCATCTTCTTGCAAAAAGCAATCTTTATATAAAAATCTTAAAAGATGGTGGACCAATCTTTGTTGTAAAAGGGTGTAAGAGGCTAACCCGTCGGGATACTAAACAGGTCTACTGGCAATGGGTATCAGCCTATGGTATGACTAGGTAAACCCGTCGGAGTACTAAACATGCTTGCTGGCAGCGGGGCATCCTACCTAGCAAGGGTGATAATCTGAGAAACAATAAATAAAATTCCTAAATCTTAAACTTGTCCTAGTGTACGACATTACTTGTAGACAAAGCTGAAAAGAAGTATGCATGGTTAAGAAAAGGTCAATGAACTCCATAAATCTTCCATTGGGAACTAACTTTAAGACTATCCTAAGACTCTCTCGCCTACCTCTTCTTAACTATATGTAGGATGTTCTATCCTACAGGTGGGGCCATATTTTAATCGTCTCATCAGACTAATGTGTGAAATTTATCTCTACACTTGGCAAGATGTAAATCTTGGGCTACTGGGAGAATTGATTGGTTTCCTATATTTTTTATTGTGAGGTGTCACAATACTTAGGAGTGGGGGAGGGGTTTTCTGAGCTAAAAAATGATAAACACTTCCCATGTATATTATAATCCATGAGAAGAGAAAGTAGAATCTCTGTAAAAATTATGTTATATTGTTTTTATGATATTTTGGGCTACTATATTAGCAGTTGTTTTTATTAAAATTCTAAAATTTATACTGCTGACATAATTTATGTGTATAATCAATAATCATGTTGTGCATTATACTTACAGTTTTTCTTAATATATATTTTGCAATGGAAGACTGCTTACACTCAAATGATCCCTGTAATAGTTGCAGATCGATAAAAAAGGAAACTTGATCAAATATGAACTTATCACACCAAGTCTTCCTCATAAAAATAATGTTACTCCTTCCTCCCAGATGCCTACACTGTCTTCAAAAGTTGATATACCTTCTTCATCTATCAAAGAGCCTAAACCTTCCTCTCATGAGCCATCTGATCAAACCCTAGATATTGATACATTGCAACAAAAAAATTATCATTTGCTTCAACAATTGGAAGAGCGAAAAACTATGGATAGGAATCTACAAAACACCGTAAAAGGCCCAAGACAAAATCCCCAGGACAAGAGGGAGAAGATTCTAAAGTTAATCCACCCCCTCCTTCATGAGTTTAGTTATGTCGGGTGATTCATTTTTGTTTGCAGTAGGACCTGCAAATCCTTAGGCATGGGGGTAATGTTGGGTTTGTGTTTTGACCATTTTATTGCGATGATCAAATCCTTTTTGCATGAGATATTACATATGCTATGATCTCATTTATCCATTTTAAAGGTATTATCAAGATTCATATATCAATTCACCATGAGTTCACACAAGGTATTTAATTATCATTTTTGTAATGGTTTTGTGATCAATTCAGTTCAATTTGATGTTTATGAACATTTAATGCATGGTTTTTTTACAACAGGGAAAAATTGTGATCTGATCCTCCATCCAGAGCTTCATTCGGCACTATTACAGGAAGCGAACTTCAAGCTTACCTTTTGGGAGGATGAAGTGGAATCAGAAAAATCTAGCACATGGGTTTTGTGCGTAATATGCCCAATTAGGTCCACTATGAGTTGTTCCCTGAAATTATGAATGGATTGAGAGCATTTCGTGGTTTTCAACTTGTCATCCAGTGCTCCATATTGCACTCAAAGCGTAGATGATTTGGCAGTTAGCACATTGGCGTCCTATGCTGGGAAAATAGGCAACCTAGGTTTTTTGCCCCCTCGTGGCCTCCAACTACTGAGATCTTGAAATATCATATTAGGTAGTTATGCTAATCCCTGAGTGGATCATTCAGTTTCTAGAAGCTAAAGATTGCCAGAATGCATTTAATGGGATTTACCATTTTTAGAGGAGGTCGACCCTTCCAGTGGTCGACCTCTCGAAATGTAATCGTTATAAATACCACCAGTAGTGGCCAGAACATAGAGACAAAATTGTTAAGAAGAGTTTCATTGTGTAATTCAAACATTCTCTACAGCTTTTGTTCTGTATTTCATTTTTTTCATTAATGACGGAATTGCAATGAGTTAAGACTGTGTTTTGATGTTGGAGAGTAGACATGGCCTGTTGGGGGGGCCACCAGCGGTCTAGGTGATTGTACATTAGTAGATATCATGTGTTTATCTTATTTCTTAGTTAGAATTTATACTTGTTTCTGTGTTGTATGTATTTTTCAGTATCAATTATTGTATATGTCAATTATAATTTGATTATCTAATTAATATTTCTTTAATTGAAGATTGCTTGTAGGAGCTGGCTAATTATCATGTTGTGTCTCTTCTTTCTTAGCTATGAATCATCCTGCAGGACACTAATTTAGATAGTGTATGGAAGTCTTAATTAGTTACTCTAGTTTTGGCAACTAAAACAGAGCATTAACTTAGACAGGGTATTAGTGTAAACATATTTTTAATTTAAGGTTGTTTGTAAGTTGTGTTGGATTAATTGTTTCAAGTTTTGATGGCTATAATCAGGATAAATTCATAGATCTATTTGGTTTATTAATCTTGTTTTAGTATACTAGGATAAAAATAGATTTTAGGATTATGTTTTCTAAAAGCATTCTAGTTTTGAAATCTGAGTTTTAATGATAGGATTAGTTCAGTTATGGATTTGAATTGTAAGTTTTAATTAGAAGAGTGAATTCAAATTAAGATTTTCAATTATGAGTTTATGAGTTTATAGCTTTGCTTGAATTAGTTTTGAGTTTGTAGATTTTGATATGAAGTATTTTCAATGTTATTTTGAATTAGAATTTCTAATTAGTGTTAGTTATGGGTTTGAATTAATGTTTATGCTTTGTAGGATAGAAATAGTTGTGAGTTTCTTTAAGAATAAAGTTCACTTCTCGAGATAGTTTTGATAGACTAATTGCTCACTTTCTTGTTCATTCAGAGATAGATAGATTAGTTGCATAATTTACTTGTTGTTTGCTTATTTAAAAAGAGATTGAATAGATAGATTTGAAATAGATTTCTTGTCGTTTGTTTATTTAGAGATAGTTCATAGNTTTAATGGCAGTTCCTCTTAACCTCCACCACTAGAGGATAGAAGGAAGTGACACCTTGTCTATCAAACCTAGTGTTTACTCATACAATTTCCCCAAGAACCCTGAGTAGGTGAGTAAGTATCTTTATGAAAGAGTAGAAAGAAGGTTTGATTAGCGGTTAGCCATGGAAACATCACTATAACTTAAAAGTAAAAATAAAAAGTGATTCGAGCCTAAAGATACATTTTTGTTCTTTTCCAATGGTACCATCCACTACACACTAAAAATTCTTGATTATACCATATATTTAGATAGGCTACGTATTCTTAAGTACACCTTATATCAGGACAATCTATAAGGAATACATAAAGAAGATTCATCCTCTAACATAAATACCATCCCAATCTTAAATAAAATTTTCAAATTTGTCTCCCCATCTTCTTGCAAAAAGCAATCTTTATATAAAAATCTTAAAAGATGGTGGACCAATCTTTGTTGTAAAAGGGTGTAAGAGGCTAACCCGTCGGGATACTAAACAGGTCTACTGGCAATGGGTATCAGCCTATGGTATGACTAGGTAAACCCGTCGGAGTACTAAACATGCTTGCTGGCAGCGGGGCATCCTACCTAGCAAGGGTGATAATCTGAGAAACAATAAATAAAATTCCTAAATCTTAAACTTGTCCTAGTGTACGACATTACTTGTAGACAAAGCTGAAAAGAAGTATGCATGGTTAAGAAAAGGTCAATGAACTCCATAAATCTTCCATTGGGAACTAACTTTAAGACTATCCTAAGACTCTCTCGCCTACCTCTTCTTAACTATATGTAGGATGTTCTATCCTACAGGTGGGGCCATATTTTAATCGTCTCATCAGACTAATGTGTGAAATTTATCTCTACACTTGGCAAGATGTAAATCTTGGGCTACTGGGAGAATTGATTGGTTTCCTATATTTTTTATTGTGAGGTGTCACAATACTTAGGAGTGGGGGAGGGGTTTCCTGAGCTGACAAATGATAAACATTGCCCATGTATATAATAATCCATGAGAAGAGGAAGTAGAATCTCTGTAAAAATTATGTTATATTGCTTTTATGATATTTTGGGCTATTATATTAGCAGTTGTTTTTATTAAAATTCTAAAATTTATACTGCTGACATAATTTATGTGTATAATCAATAATGTTGTTGTGCATTATACTTACAGTTTTTCTTAATATATGTTTTGCAAGGGAAGACTGCTTACACTCAAATGATCCCTGTAACAGTTGTAGATCAATAAAAAAGGAAACTTGATCAAATATGAACTTATCACACCAAGTCTTCCTCATAAAAATAATGTTACTCCTTCCTCCCAGATGCCTACACCATCTTCTAAAGTTGATATACCTTCTTCATCTATCAAAGAGCCTAAACCTTCCTCTCATGAGCCATCTGATCAAACCCTAGATATTGATACATTGCAACAAAAAAATTATCATTTTCTTCAACAATTGGAAGAGCGAAAAACTATGGATAGGAATCTAAAAAACATCGTAAAAGGCCCAAGACAAAATCCCCAGGACAAGAGGGAGAAGCTTCTAAAGCTAACCCACCCCCTCCTTCACGATTTTAGTTATGTCAGGTGATTCATGTTTGTTTGCAGTAGAACCTGCAAATCCTTAGGCATGGGGGTAATGTTGGGTTTGTGTTTTGACCATTTTATTGCGATGATCAAATCCTTTTTGCATGCGATATTACATATGCTATGATCTCATTTATCCATTTTAAAGGTATTATCAAGATTCATATATCAATTCACCATGAGTTCACACAAGGTATGTAATTATCATTTTTGTAATGGTTTTGTGATCAATTCAGTTCAGTTCGATGTTTATGAAGATCTAATGCATGGTTTTCTTGTAACAGGGAAAAATTGTGATCTGATCCTCCATCCAGAGCTTCATTCGGCACTATTACAGGAAGAGAACTTAAAGATTACCTTTTGGGAGGATGAAGTGGAATCAGAAAAATCTAGCACATGGGTTTTGTGCGTAATATGCCCAATTAGGTCCATTGCGAGTTGTTCCCTGAAATTATGAATGGATTGAGAGCATTTTGTGGTTTTCAACTTGGCATCCAACACTCCATCTTGCACTCAGAGCGTAGATGATTTGGCGGTTACCACATTGGCGTCCTATGCTGGAAAAATAGGCAACCTGGGTTTTGTGCCCCCTCATGGCCTCCATCTACTGAGATCTTGAAATATCAGATTAGGTAGTTATGCTAATCACTGAGTGGATCATTCAGTTTCTAGAAGCTAAAGATTGTTAGAATGCATTTAATGGGATTTACCATTTTTAGAGGAGGTCGACCCTTCCAATGGTCGAACTCTCGAAATGTAATCGTTATAAATACCACCAGTAGTGGCCAGACCATAGAGACAAAATTGTTAAGAAGAGTTTCATTGTGTAATTCAAACATTCTCTACAGCTTTTGTTCCAGATTTCGTTTTTTTCATTAATGACATAATTGCAATGAGTTAAGACTGTGTTTTGATGTTGGAGAGTAGCCACGGCCTATTGGGGGGGCCACAAGCGGTCTAGGTGACTGTACATTAGTAGATATCGTGTGTTTATCTTATTTCTTAGTTAGAATTTATACTTGTTTCTGTGTTGTATGTATTTTTCAGTTTCAATTATTGTATATGTCAATTATAATTTGATTATCTAATTAATCTTTCTTTAATTGAAGATTGCTTGTAGGAGTTGGTTAATTATCATGTTGTGTCTCTTCTTTCTTAGCTATGAATCGTCCTACAGGACACTAAATTAGATAGTGTATGGAAGTCTTAATTAGTTACTCTAGTTTTGGCAACTAAAACAGAGCATTAACTTAGACAGGGTATTAGTGTAAACATATTTTTAATTTAAGGTTGTTTGTAAGTTGTGTTGGATTAATTGTTTCAAGTTTTGATGGCTATAATCAGGATAAATTCATAGATCTATTTGGTTTATTAATCTTGTTTTAGTATACTAGGATAAAAATAGATTTTAGGATTATGTTTTCTAAAAGCATTCTAGTTTTGAAATCTGAGTTTTAATGATAGGATTAGTTCAGTTATGGATTTGAATTGTAAGTTTTAATTAGAAGAGTGAATTCAAATTAAGATTTTCAATTATGAGTTTATGAGTTTATAGCTTTGCTTGAATTAGTTTTGAGTTTGTAGATTTTGATATGAAGTATTTTCAATGTTATTTTGAATTAGAATTTCTAATTAGTGTTAGTTATGGGTTTGAATTAATGTTTATGCTTTGTAGGATAGAAATAGTTGTGAGTTTCTTTAAGAATAAAGTTCACTTCTCGAGATAGTTTTGATAGACTAATTGCTCACTTTCTTGTTCATTCAGAGATAGATAGATTAGTTGCATAATTTACTTGTTGTTTGCTTATTTAAAAAGAGATTGAATAGATAGATTTGAAATAGATTTCTTGTCGTTTGTTTATTTAGAGATAGTTCATAGNAGTTAGAATTTATACTTGTTTCTGTGTTGTATGTATTTTTCAGTTTCAATTACTGTATATGTCAATTATAATTTGATTATCTAATTTGTCTTTCTTTAATTGCAGATTGCTTGTAAGAGTTGGTTAATTATCATGTTGTGTCTCTTCTTTCTTAGCTATGAATCATCCTGCAGGATACTAATTTAGATAGTGTATCGAAGTCTTAATTAGTTACTCTAGTTTTGGGAACTAAAACAGAGCATTAACTTAGACAGGGTATTAGTGTAAATAGATTTTTAATTTAAGGTTGTTTGTAAGTTGTGATGGATTAATCGTTTCAAGTTTTGATGGTTGTAATCAAGATACATTCGTAGATCTATTTGGTTTATTAATCTTGTTTTAGTATGCTAGGATAGAAATAGATTTTAGGATTATGTTTTCTAAAATCATTCTAGTTTTGAAATCTGAGTTTTAATGATAGGATTAGTTCAGTTATGGATTTGAATTGTAATTTTTAATTATAAGAGTGAATTCAAATTAAGATTTGCAATTATGATTTTATGAGTTTATAGCTTTGCTTGAATTAGTTTTGAGTTTGTAGATTTTGATATAGAGTATTTTCAATGTTATTTTGAATTAGAATTTCTAATTAGTGTTAGTTATGGGTTTGAATTAATGTTTAGGATAGAAATAGTTGTGAGTTTCTTTAAGAATAGATTTCACTAGATGATATAGTTTTGATAGAGTAATTGCTTACTTTCTTGTTCATTCAGAGATAGATAGATTAGTTGCTTAATTTACTTGTTGTTTTCTTCTTTAAAATGAGATTGAATAGATAGATTTGAAATAGATTTCTTGTCATTTGTTTATTTAGATATAGTTCATAGCCTTAGGTTGTTTAAGGTTACTTAAGCCATATAGAGTTTATAATTCTAGAATTGCTTAAAGCTCTTCATTATTTGATTTTATTGGAATTAGATTAGATTAGGCTAGGCTAGTCTAGATTAGAGCTCTAGACCTACATATACAGTGTTGGCACCTCAAAGCTTACGAGCCCCAAGTTGACAATTTAATGTCGAAATAGATAGCATATATTTTACTTGACATTTTTGGCGCCATTGTTAGGGAGGTGCTAAATGGATTAGAGCTTAGGTAGGTAGGTTTCCTTTAGTTGCACAACAAGGGGGAGGATAAAATTTAACATGAGAGGTAAGAACCTGCTTATCCATTTTAGTGGGTCGCTCCAAAGCCTTGTTGTTCCCTTTCCGCAAGAGTGTTTACTTTTTCTGCAAATTTGCTTACTTTTCTTAGTTTGTTTACTTTTCTCAGTTCGTTTACTTTCCTACAATTTACTTTCCCACAAGTGTGATTTATTTCCTGTACAGTGTGTTTAATTTTCGGCAATTTACTTTCTCGCAAGCGTGCTTTCTTTCCTGCACAGTTTGTTTACTTTCCCACAATTTAGTTTTCCTGCCATTGTGCTTATTTTACTACAAGAGTGTTTTCTTTTATTTCTTTAATGCAAGTTTTATTTCTTTCATGCAAGTGTGCTTCCCTTTCACAAAGTGTTTTTATTTTTCCTTACAGTGTGTTTACTTGCATACACATGTGAGTTTGATTTCATTCATGCAATCATATTTTATTTTATGCTTTGATTTCTTTCCTGTAAGTGTGATTTATTTTATGCAAGCGTGGTGTATTTGGTTTGCGTAAATCTATTTTAAATATGTCTTTTAGGTAGTTGTGATTAAAAAATTTAAAAAAATCTATAATAATAAAAAACTTTTGGATGGTTTAAACCCTAGACACTAATCCCTATGTGAGGTAGGACCCATTAACCAGTAGAATGGATTTGAAGGTAACCATTAGTTTGGGAGAACTCTCTCAAATCCTAGTAGCGGTTGGGATCTCTTCTTTTTAGGAAGAACACATCTTGACAATAGTCAAGAATGTGTGTACCTCTCCGGAAATATTAGAAGAATCAAGGTCCTATGAGCTACAAAATAATTTTCCTTGCCAAACTGCGAAAGAAACTGAAAAATTATGGACTACAACTGATGGAGAGAAATCACAAAGACATGAGATTGAGGATTTCTCAACATCCATCTCAACAGATTCTTTATGTACTTCAGAAATCAATCATCGAGAAGAAGAGGATATGCATGGCATGATGAAGGAGAGCATAGAAACTATTGTTGATGAACATCAATATTACATTGAAATTTGGTTTCAATAGGTCATCATGCCACTATATTATTCTCTTATTCAACACCTTCTGATGCCAAAACAAATAGGTTGGTTGTTTATTCATATCCAGGTAATCACTGCGGTAACTTTTTCATATGCGGATATAGGTATGTTTCTATCTTGCTTCGCACAAGGTTACATTGGAAAATTTCTTACACTTCAATAACAAATTTTCCTTTATTTTTAGGTAGGGTAGGATAATAAATAAAAGATGCATGTTGCTATTTTAGCTTAAAGTCCAATGCAGCCTCATTTTACATTTTATTTTTAATAAAAGAACTATGAGATACATGTTCCTATGACTTGATCTCATTGATCTCATCAGTTTTTTATATTTTAGAGTGTGGATTTTGACAAACAGTTTTAGAGATCTCTGCATGTATTTATTTCACCACAAGTGGACAATTTCAAGGAGACAAAAAGGGAAGTATTTTCCTTCGAAAACAATATTGCTATATTTGAACCTTGTTGTCTTCTTAAGCATTAATAGAATAATGAATTTTATTATTGCTTGTTTTGAATTAGCCATATTTTTGCAAGATTTTATCTTCTTTTTTCTCAAGACATCTTTAATGGCAGTTCCTCTTAACCTCCACCACTAGAGGATAGAAGGAAGTGACACCTTGTCTATCAAACCTAGTGTTTACTCATACAATTTCCCCAAGAACCCTGAGTAGGTGAGTAAGTATCTTTATGAAAGAGTAGAAAGAAGGTTTGATTAGCGGTTAGCCATGGAAACATCACTATAACTTAAAAGTAAAAATAAAAAGTGATTCGAGCCTAAAGATACATTTTTGTTCTTTTCCAATGGTACCATCCACTACACACTAAAAATTCTTGATTATACCATATATTTAGATAGGCTACGTATTCTTAAGTACACCTTATATCAGGACAATCTATAAGGAATACATAAAGAAGATTCATCCTCTAACATAAATACCATCCCAATCTTAAATAAAATTTTCAAATTTGTCTCCCCATCTTCTTGCAAAAAGCAATCTTTATATAAAAATCTTAAAAGATGGTGGACCAATCTTTGTTGTAAAAGGGTGTAAGAGGCTAACCCGTCGGGATACTAAACAGGTCTACTGGCAATGGGTATCAGCCTATGGTATGACTAGGTAAACCCGTCGGAGTACTAAACATGCTTGCTGGCAGCGGGGCATCCTACCTAGCAAGGGTGATAATCTGAGAAACAATAAATAAAATTCCTAAATCTTAAACTTGTCCTAGTGTACGACATTACTTGTAGACAAAGCTGAAAAGAAGTATGCATGGTTAAGAAAAGGTCAATGAACTCCATAAATCTTCCATTGGGAACTAACTTTAAGACTATCCTAAGACTCTCTCGCCTACCTCTTCTTAACTATATGTAGGATGTTCTATCCTACAGGTGGGGCCATATTTTAATCGTCTCATCAGACTAATGTGTGAAATTTATCTCTACACTTGGCAAGATGTAAATCTTGGGCTACTGGGAGAATTGATTGGTTTCCTATATTTTTTATTGTGAGGTGTCACAATACTTAGGAGTGGGGGAGGGGTTT
>JZKD02S2361387.1:0-19914 GCA_000966675.3 Picea glauca | reverse complement strand
TTAGATAGTGTATGGAAGTCTTAATTAGTTACTCTAGTTTTGGCAACTAAAACAGAGCATTAACTTAGACAGGGTATTAGTGTAAACATATTTTTAATTTAAGGTTGTTTGTAAGTTGTGTTGGATTAATTGTTTCAAGTTTTGATGGCTATAATCAGGATAAATTCATAGATCTATTTGGTTTATTAATCTTGTTTTAGTATACTAGGATAAAAATAGATTTTAGGATTATGTTTTCTAAAAGCATTCTAGTTTTGAAATCTGAGTTTTAATGATAGGATTAGTTCAGTTATGGATTTGAATTGTAAGTTTTAATTAGAAGAGTGAATTCAAATTAAGATTTTCAATTATGAGTTTATGAGTTTATAGCTTTGCTTGAATTAGTTTTGAGTTTGTAGATTTTGATATGAAGTATTTTCAATGTTATTTTGAATTAGAATTTCTAATTAGTGTTAGTTATGGGTTTGAATTAATGTTTATGCTTTGTAGGATAGAAATAGTTGTGAGTTTCTTTAAGAATAAAGTTCACTTCTCGAGATAGTTTTGATAGACTAATTGCTCACTTTCTTGTTCATTCAGAGATAGATAGATTAGTTGCATAATTTACTTGTTGTTTGCTTATTTAAAAAGAGATTGAATAGATAGATTTGAAATAGATTTCTTGTCGTTTGTTTATTTAGAGATAGTTCATAGACCTAGGTTGTTTAAGGTTACTTAGGCCATATAGAGTTCATAATTCTAGAATTTCTTAAATCTCTTCATTATTTGAGTTTATTGGCATTAGATTATATTAGGTTAGGCTAGGCTAGATTAGAGATCTAGACCTGCATATACAGTACTGGCACCTCGAATGTTATGAGCCCCGAGTTGACAATTTAATGTCAAAATAGATAGCATATATTTTACTTGACAAATATACAGTAAAAAGGACTTCTATTCAATAAGGAAATATGTTGAAATTTTAAAATGAAGATTGAAAACAAGCTTGCTAGAATGGTGGTGGCTTATCTCTGAGAAGAGATGTGACAGTTGCACTCATTCGCAAGAAGATGGTTAAAATGAGGCTCTCTAATACTTTTTAAAATAAACAAGAATTTCAAAACCCTATACATCCAAAAACCTAACCCTAGGAGATGAAGTGCCAAAAGTCATGTAGGCCCTGTTGGGGTAAGTTAGTACATCAACTTCTCGGGGTCATAACTTTTGCATACAATCTCCATTTTAGGCATATGATAGGCCGTTGGAAAGGTCTACCCGAGGGATACACATGTGTTCATCATAGTATGGCTCCATCAACAGTTTGATTCTAGATATCCCTAAAAATGTTGTTTAGGGCCTTAAAATGGCCCCAGAAGTCGGGGACCCGAAAACTAGGAAAAAATTGCCAAACTGTAAAAATGTCAAAATGAGTCAGTTGGAATAGGTGGAAGGAAAATGAAATCCATTTGGTTCAATCCTCCCCTGTTAGGAAGAAATGGTATCCATTGCATTGATTTCTTCCATTGGATGAGGAAATTTCTATTGAATTTGGCCTATGGTGAGCCACTTGCCTTGGTGCAAGAGTTGCCCTGCTTTGACAACTCGATAAAGTTGGATCCTTTGATGGAGTGTGCCCTTGACCTTTATGTCCATAATTGAATCATTGGATTCCTGTTGCAGGTAGTCAAGGTTGAGTTATGTTGGTTTCAAATCTTCTGCTATCTCTAAGGTGTCCAGTAATGGTGGGAAATATGTCCAAAGGAGATCCACGTTGAACATTGGGTGCAGGCCAAGGAAAGGGGGAATGTTGAGCTCAAAATCATTGTAACCCATATCCTTGGTGATGGTGTAAGGTCCATAATGGAGTGGGAGAAGATTCCTTTGGGGCCCTGTAAGGCGTTCTTTCTACAAGTGCAACCAAAATTTGTATCCCACCTAAAAAATATGTGGCACCCAATGTTTATCATGTCATTGCTTGTACTTGGCATTGGAATTCTGTAAAATATCCTGAACTTGTTGACGGATGTGTTGGATCCACTCAATGAACCAGATGGATTTTTCATCTTCAGTTGAAGTAGGTGATGATTCGATTGAGGTGGCCACAAGGGGTAGTGAAACATCCATGGGACCCAATGGTTGGAATCCCAACCCCACTTGAAAGGGGTTGTGGTTGGTTGAGCTATGTAGGGATTGATTGTAGCTATGATGAACATAGGGAAGTCTCTCATCCCATGTGTGTGGGTGCTTGGAATTGTACATGCATAGGATATACACGATCATCTGATTGATGAATTCGGTCTGGCCATCTGTCTGGGGGTGGAAGGCAATGGATTTGGTGAGCTTGGTGTCTAGCAGTGACTAGAATCTCGACCAGAATGCACTGAGGAACCAACTTTCCCAATATAATACAATGGTTTGTGGGATTCCAAAATGTACCCAAAATCTTTCAAAGAATATCTTGGCAATGGCCTATGTGGTGATTCTCTTCTTCTAGGTGACCATAATCGCCATCTTGGAAAATTGATCAACAACCACAAAAACAAAGTCATTTCCCCTCTTGGTGGATTAAAGGAATGACATGTAGTCCATTGAGATGGATACCCATGGTCTATCAAGAGTAGGTAGAGGGGTGTACAGGCCCTATTTCTTAGTGGTCGGTTTGGAAATAATGCAGGCATTGCAGGATCTGATATACTTACTAACATCTTATCGAAGTTTCAACCAGTAGAAATGTTTCTACAACACTGCCACTAGATTTTCGATGTTGAAGTGTCGCACCGCTCGACTATAGTGGGATTCTCAAATCATATTCACTTGCTCGCCTGATGGAACACAGAGATGGCCCAGATGACACAACAACTCATCCTGAAAGTGGAAATTAGCGACAATTGAGTTTGCACCCAACATTTGGTAGGTGGTGGCGAAGTCAGGTTCTGTCTCATAGAGGTGAGGCCATTCAGAGGTCTCGTGGAAAAAAGAGTCTAGCACCATGGTAAGTGTCATGAATGGAGGTCGGCTGAGGAAATCAATGACTCAGTTGTACTTCCTATTTTAGACTTGATGTTGAGGTGGAACTTCTGCAAGTATGTGGAGCACTTCTAATGGTGGTGATTCTACAATTTTCCTTGTGTCGGCATGAACTGTAGTGGTTTATGATCCTTGTGGATGACTATCTCCTTCCTAAGAATGTAATGTCTCCACTCCCTGGAGTCTTTCACAATGGAGTACATTTATTTTTCGTAAGTAGGTTACTTACGGATGGCATATGATAGTGTCTCACTATGATAGGCCACGAGGTGGTCATGCTGAGTGAGAATTGTGCCCACAACGTAGTCTGAAGCATCTGTCTCGTTCTCAAAGGGTTGTTGTAGTTCCAGTAATGAAAGTACGAGGGATGAGCACAAGCGTTGCTTCAAATCATCAAATTCTTGATGTTGGTACAATACCCACACAAATGTTTCCTTACCACCACCTCTGGTTACTTGGCTAAGGGCCCATGCAATATGGGAGAATCCCAACACAAACCTGTGGTAGAAATTGGTAAGTCCCAAGAAGCTATGAAGATAAGTGAGTGTGGATGGGGTTGTCTAGTCACGGATGACTTGGATCTTGGCTAGATCCAAATCCACACCATGTTGATCAACGATGTAGCCTAGGTACTAGACCTTGTCCATGTCGAAGGAGCATTTTTCCAAGTTGGCATATAGCTTGTGTTGTTGCAGGGTGTGTAGAACCTACTGAATATGTTGCAAGTGTTCCACCCAAGTCTTGTTGTAGATGAGGATGTCATCTAGATACACCACTACAAAAGTATTGGTGAAAGGTTGCAGGATATCATTTATCATCCTCATGAAATTTGTTGGAGCATTTTTCAAACCAAAGGGCATGACCAACCATTCAAAAAAACTTCTTTTCACTTGAAGGTTCTCTTCCATACATCTATTTGTTCTATTGGAACCTGGTGGTATCCAGAATTCAGATCAATCTTACTAAATTATTTCCCCCCCTTGAGTTGATCAAGGAGATCGTCGATTCGGGGAATTGGGTATCGGTTCCTAACTGTAATTTTATTTAGGGCCTGATAATCAATGCAGATTCACCAGGTCCCTTCTTTCTTCTACACCAACACGATTGGGTTCCCACAAGGAGATGAGATGGGACAGATGTGCCCCTTGTGGATTAGTTCTTGGATCTATCACATGATCTTCTCATTCTCTAACAAAGAGCAGTGGTAGACTGGCCCATTGGGTAGCGGTGAGTCGGGGGTCATATCGATGGGATGATTTATGTGATAGTGCATAGGTACCCCGATAGGTGAGGAGAATATATTTGTGTATTCTTCCATGACCTTATCCACTTGCTTATATTGTGTGGAGAGGTCGTTCATGGAGGCCGTGGATGTGGCTGCAATATTTTTCTCACTATGAGAGAAAATCACGAAGAAGACAAACTTTTCATTCTGAGAGATGACCTTCCTACATTGCTTGGAAAAGATCAAGGAAATAGAACTAGGTTGGAATGTCTCAGGTATCCTATACAATTTCCTATCCAAAGTAATAATAACACTACAAGGCCTAGACTCATATACAACATGATGTTTCCATAAATAAGGTTGTCCTAAAAGAAAATTACAAACTTTGAGAGGAGTGACATCACACAATACCTCATCTTTGAAGTTATTGATGTTGTAATATAGGTGACATTATTGGCTGACATAGAGATCGCTTCCTTGGAGAAGACATCCAATGGTGTACGACTAGGGGTGTGGCATTGTCAACAGGGCTAGCCTCTTGATGACCTCTTCTTAGATGAGGTTCTTCTAGCTACTACTATCAATTATGAAGTCCAGTGCGATGCCTTTCACCCACATCTCTGAATGAAATAGGTTCTCTCCTTCCTTTGGCTTGTCTCGTTCACCGGGATGGATATTGGTGGTAGAAGCAATGGAACTAGGTTCTGCATCAATGATCCATCTCCTTATTTATGGATCTGACTCAGAGTCAGAACCCGCATCTTATTCAAAGGATTTCACCTTAGCCACCAATGACTACTTTGAGAAACAATTAGCAATGTTATGTTAGGGGCTCTTATGGAAGTCGCACCACTTCCCAATATCTTGCTTTGCCTTTCCAATGTCCTTATTTGTTTAAGGATTAGCTTGGTTGTCCTATGATGATCCATATTTTCTTTTTCCTTTGTTATGTGGGTTAGGGATGCCCTTATTTTGTTGTGAGGGGTTCCCAGGCCCAAATTTCCATGTCTTTTTTTTAAGCTTCTTCTCGATTTTGATGACATATCAATAGGTCGTGCCCAAGGATGAGATGTCTTGAAACTCCATTTCGAATGGGATGTATCTATGCAGAGCACCGTGATACTTGAGCACCATATTTCACTCAAAATATTTAATACCCATATTGGTGCGCAAGGTATGGAAGATATTTGTGAATTCTGGCATTGCTTGGTCTCTTTCTTGTCGTAGTGTGGTCCATTTTGTCTATTGGTCATCATAACTTATGACAGGGTAGTATTGTTCCTTAATATAATGCCTAAAGGACTCCCATGTGACTGTGACTGTAAATAATGATTTTTCCTCTATTTCCTTTTGCTCACAGAAATCTTCCCACCAATATTTGACATGGGGAACGACTTTGAGGAGCGCAAAAGTAATCTTTTCTCTATTCGAAAAGTTATGGACAAAAAAATACCCTTCTAGTATATTCAACCATTTTTCTACATCATATGTGTTTATCTGAACTTCAATTATAAGAATATAAAAGTTGGTTTGTACCTTGAAGGGGACGGCTCCTCCGCTCTAGGAAGATGCATTGCCTGTTGGTAGTCAGCGAAGGATTTGTGTAAAACTATCCATCATATCATTCCTCTATTGCATGAGGGATTCCTCGAGAAACATTTTGAAAGGATCTCCTGTCCCATCGTATTTCTTTTCTACCACCGTGAGAGGTCGCTTGGGCATGCGAGATATTTTTTCCTCAAGAGAAACAATCTCGAGACCCAATTCTTTGTACCCTAACCTTGTCGGGGACATGCATTAAGAATGACAAGGAGCATACCGCTCTGATACCACTGATCCGGATTTTATGAGAAGAACAAAATGAATACAGATTATTATTATGATTAACATAAAAACACAAGGAACAATAACAGAGATACAGTAAAACTAGCTTCTATTCAATAAGGAAATATGTTGAAATTGTAAAATGCAGTTTGAAAACAAGCTTGCTATAATGGTGGAGAATTATCTCTGAGAAGAGATGTGACGACTATGCTCATTCACAAAAATATGGTTACAATGAGGCTCTCTAATCCTTTTTACAATAAACAGGAATTCCAAAACCATAGACATCGAAAAACATAACCCTAGGAGATGAAGTGCCAAAATTCATGTGGGACCTGTTGGGGTAAGTTAGTACATCAACTTCTCAGGGTCGTAACTTTTGCATACGATCTTCATTTTAGGTGCACGATAGCCCATTGGAAAGTTCTATCCGAGGACTACACATGTTTCCATCAGAATCTGAATCCGCATATATTATAACTATGGTGATCCCTAATAATGTTGTTGAGGGCCTCAAAATGGCCCCAGAATTTGAGAACCCAAAAACTAGGAAAAAATTGTCGAACTAGAAAACTGCCAAAATGAGCCAGTTGGAACAGGTGGGAGGCCACCAACATCCATCTGGATCAAGCATGTCTTGTACCATTTTCTTAATCTCCCCTTTTTGTTGATGAGGATATTTATAACGCCTTTTATTAGGAGTACTTCCATGTCTTAATTCAATTTGATGTACTTCATGATAACTTGATGGAAGTATCCCTTTAGGAATTTCTTGGAAGACCATATGGTGCCTTTTTAAGGTGCATTTTAATTCCTCTAGAATATTTTCATGTTTTTTATTACTTCCATAGAATAAATTCTAACCACAACTCCCCTACTACCCTTTTTAGGATCTTCTCCATTCTATAAGAGTTGATGACCTAAGAATCTACATATTTTAACCCTTTGAGTTCATATTTAATTCTTTTCAATTCAAATCTCATGAATAATTATTTATAATCTGTAGAAATTGTACCTAATGTTATCAACCATTGAATCCCCATAACAACATATACACCTCCAATGGGAATGGAACACATCGATATTTCTAAGTTATATTCTCCCATACTAATTTTAATGTGGTGGTATTTTCCTTCACAATCAATACTACCTCCATTAGCAATAAAAACTTGAAAATTTGTAACTAGATACACAAAACAATTGAGGCTCTTTGCCAATATTTTATCGATGGAGTTATGGGTACTCTCTAATTCAATAAGCACTATGACCCTTTTATTTTTAATGTATCATGAAATATTAAGGGTTTGAGGTGCTAGAAAACTTATTAGTACATGGAAATATATTTCACACCTCTCACTATTGTTCAAAATTTCTGCATCTTTTTCCTTCTCTTTTAAGTTCACAATTCCTTCCTCACTTCTTTGTACAAATTCCTCCATTTTCTCTTCATCGTTATTAATTTTTTTTGCTAGTTTATCTGTGACCTACAGGACTAGCCTGTGGCTTGAGAAACTGGAACTTAGGGGCATCTATGCTATCAAAATCACCTGGGGATTGCACCCATCCTGAGCAACACCAACCCTTAACATGGTTGGATTTTTTGTCCCCATGGGTTTAGAACTGGTGACTTAACATCACGAAGTGCCTTAATATCACACTTTGTCACCAAATGTCCTACACCTTAGGGACTCTCTTCATCATTATTATCCAAGGTGAATAATTTTGTTTCTTGGCATGTATGCCCTTTTGAACATTTTTTATTATAACCAAAACATATTTATTTTTCTCTTCTTTCTTCCATTTCCTTTGATGTTATTCAGGTAGGTTGAGGTAGGGTTTCCATATGATCCCCAAATCTATCTCTTATTTATGCATATCTTTCAATGGCATACTTGTGTGTAGTTGTATTCTTATCTTGAATATGATGAGTAAATTACATAGCCTGGATAATATTATTAGGATTTTCTAAGAAAAACTCATGTTTAATGTATTCTCACAACCACCCATGTAAGCCTCCAACAAATTTTCATCACTCATGTTATCCACCCTTATGGGCAACACCTGAAATTTTGAATTATAATCTTGAATATCACATATGTGCTTGATTCTTGTCAATTGACTAAACTAGTCTTGTTCCCAAACTTTTCCATATTGTGATTCTAAGTCTCCTAGAAGTAAACTACGGGTATAATGATAAGAATGGGGCTTCCTTTTGAGTACCCATTGATACCATTGATGGGGTTTTATATCAAATTGCAAAGTTGCTAAGGAAACCACTTTCTTATCATCCATAATATTATGCAATTCAAAGTATTTCTCTATTTGGTTCACCCATGTAAATAAGTATGTTTGTTGGAGAAATTTCTATTTTCGAGACACTATTTTAGTAGGAGTTAACTAACTAGTTCTATTTTAGATTTTCAATTTATACCGTCACTATTATGCATGCATGCATTCCTAAGGAAAGCTAACTGCTTGATTTCTTTTCTTAATTATGGAATGTTCTTTCCAATATATGAGTGTATTCCACTCATTCATTGTATCACAATGATCATCATTGATTAGCTCGTTGGATTAGTGTGAATATATTTTCTCATTCTTCCATATTGAATCTCTCATCCTTTCTTGATAAGATTTTTTTGTACTTGCTTTAGCTAGGTCTCCTGTGCAGGTTTCGATGAAATGGTGACATGGTATTAGAGCTACGCTTCTTGGAGCAAGCAATAGAAGCTAGAGAATAAGGAAAATCAGAGTTTCGATGAGAAAAATTCATGTAACAGATAGGGTCACACCTATTACACTAGCAGAGTGCGACCAATCGCTCCCAATATACTAGGAGAGTGCGACCACTAGGTAAAAAACTTCTTGCAGGCTCGCACCCCAATACACTAGAAGAGTGTAACCACTAGGGAATGGTCACTTTTTATCTTAAGGAAAGGTGTGACCACCTCTTAAAGTTCCCTTTTTTGCAATGATTTCTCTGTTTTTCACTTGCATATTGAGAGTAAATTTTAGGGTTTCTTAGGCACAGTGAGAAAGATGGATATGAAACCAATTCTATAGTCAATCTTGGTGGTAATCCTCACACCATAAAAGTATTTTGATTTGAATCCCAAGGATAAATTCCAACTCAGAAGGAAAGGAATACACAATTTTTCGATGGGGACATAAACAAAACCTACATCAGCAATTGAGAAGACCAAATGGGTGAACTGAAAAGATGAGGCCACAAGACTTCTTCTTGAATTAATTTCATCTAATTTATAGTTTCATGTTTCTTCATGCAAGACTCCAAATGCAATCTAGACTGCCTTGGAAAGTCTATTTGGAAAGTAGGATAAGATGAAAGGTCATATACTTTAGGTAGAGTTGAATACCTTGGAACCTAAATTTTTTGATAATATACATGATTTATTTACCAAGTTTAAATATTTGATATTGATCTTGGAATCTTTTGGTATTGAAAGGCCAACACAACTATACCAACTTATTCTAACAATCTAGGCTAAGCTAGGACCAAAATATGATGTCTATGTATCCACTTTCCATTCTGGCAGATATCTCCTATGAACAAAGTAGAATATTCCTACCATGGAGTAATTATTTGATTCTCTCACACATGAGAAGGAAAAACTTATTCAAATGGTTTGAATTAAGGAACCCAAAGAAAATGCACTCACCATGCAAGATCGAAAAGGATCATCAAAATATAAAGGAAAGGGGAAAACACATCTAGATCCAAAGAAGAAGGGATATTCCAAACCCTTCAATGATTCCTCAGGTTCCAACGACTCTTCATATTTCAAGAAGAATAAGAAGGGAAAGTACTGCTCTTATTGAAATAAATCGAATCATGAAGAATCTGCATGCATGAGGAAGGAAATTGATCTTATGGCATAGGTACTTCAGCAAAACAAACTTGGAAACTTCATTTCAGAAGGATTCAAGAAGTAGAAGGAATAAGATCCTACTCCTAATAAAGGTAATCAACGTGCTCTTGTTGCAATTAATTCCTCATCTAATTCATGGATTATAGCTTCTGGCACATCACATTATATGGTAGAAAAAGAGGAAGTTTTCAATTCTTTAATTTCATGCTCAAGACCCCCTATTGTCATGGGGGATGATACTCGAGTAGCGGTATCAGGAGAGGGGAGAGTGGAACTCCCTAATGGTATTTTTGAGAATGTTTTACATGTTCCAAAGCTTTCTATGAATCTTCTCTCGATTTATCATATCATTCAGAAAGGTAAAAAGGTTGAATTTACATCATATTCAGTTTGTGTACTTGATATGCATGACAATTCCATTATTTCTATTGGTGAGGTGGATCACAAATCAAAGTTGTATAAATTCACTAAGTTTGCTAACAATGAATCCTCTTTTCTACTTACACGTGATAAGAGTAATTTACATGCACCTCCAGTGCAACATCAAAATACTCGTGTGCTTCTATCAATTCCAAACATCAGACATGATTCCATACACTTGGATTATGTACATGGAAATGAGAAGGTAGTACAACTAGATAAGGATCCAACATAAAAACTTCAGCAGATTCCCAAGAGGGCACAACTCACACTTCAGGAAACAAGTGTCCTTGAAGTGAATCCATTGGATTCGAGGAGGACTCAATCTCATCATGAAGAGCCTTCTCATGTACTTTCAACTTCTGAAACAACGATTCCCATGCATTGCTATATGGTTCAATATTCCAATCCAAAGACCTACAATGAGGCTATGGGAATCCATTATGGAAAGTAGCCATGAAGGAGGAGTATGAATCACTCCTAGAGAATCAGACCTAGGATCTGATTCCACTTCCACCATAAAGGAATATTTCCAGGGGTTTTTGTTCCCACATGGTTTTCCCTCTTTCCTCATTTTTATTCAGTGTTCATTAGTTGCAGTATACATGAGTAGCTAATATGGCCTAGTTTTCAGGACTCATTTTTACTCCATAGTGATGTTTAGGGGGGGTGTTGGAGAAATTTATATTTTCAACACACTAGTTTAGTAGGCGTTAACTGACTAGTTCTATTTTAGACTTTCTATTTAGACCGTCACTATTATGCATGCATGCATTCCTAACAAAATCAAATGGATTGATTTCTTTTCTTAATTATGGAATGTTCTTTCCTATATATGTATTCCACTCATTCATTGTATCAAAATCATCATCATTGATTAGCTCATTGGAGTAGTGTGAATATATTTTTTCATTCTTCCATATTGAATCTCTCGTCCTTTCTTGATAAGATTTGTTTGTACTTTATTTATATAGGTCTCCTATGCAGGTTTCGATGAAACATTGACAATGTTCCATAAAACTTATTTAATTCAACCTTGGGAAGGTTGACACCCTTAGGAGCTTGTTTAGGCCACAATAATCCCCCTTTCATTTTTATTTTATAAGAAAAAGGAGAGGCCCCCCCTAATAAACTTTTGTTAGGTACCTAACCCCCTAACTTATCATGTAGGAAGAATAATACATTTCCATGTAATAAATGTCGATAATAGTTAATAAGGCCTATTTAATAAATATGAACAAGTCAATTTAAGAAGGCCTAATAGAAGCTTTCGCTTTTAGAAATATCTTCCTATCTTCCTCTAGAATGTTCTTTAGAAGATAGAATTAGTATAAATAAGAGTAGAAGGTATGAGAGGGATTTGTCTTGAGAATTATTGTAATAGAGATCTGCTCTGTTGGAGGTTTCCCCATCGAAGAGGCAAGTGAACATTGTTTCATATCAATAAAGGTATTATTTTGGTGTTGTGGAATCCATCTATTTGTTGTTTTGTTGTATTCTCTACAGTCTATCTATTTTTTTGTTGAATCCACTATTATTCACTGCAATATTTATGCTTATGACTTTATAATAGATCTAGTACCTAACAAGTGGTGTTAGAGCACCTTTCTTGGAAGAAATTGTGGGATTTTTTTTTCTAGGTAGAGATGTATTCTGACATCTTAAAGCTACAAATGTTTTTCATTCATCACATAAATCTGCAGTCAGGGAAGCATACATGCAATAACTACAAGTGGTACTTAAGCGCACATTGTTTTCCACTCTTGTCACCCTTTTTGGTACCCCTTCAAGTGGTAGCGCACCATACAACACATGTATATGGATTTGGCCTAGATACCCTAAGGCCCTATGTAGATAAACCATTCGAATCCTTGACTGCTAGAGTGCCACCGAGAACAACACTTGGGAATATAATCTCTAGTACCTGGGTAGTCGGGTAGTATGGCTAAGGGCACAATATACCCTCCTTAGTTGGTGGCCTGAGATATTGGTTTGGGTACTACAATTGGACCCTGTATGTATATCACAGAGTTATAGCACCGGGAAAACCATTTTCTGTAGAAATATTGAATAGCCTAACCCTTGGGATGAAAACATAAACAGAACAAACAAGATTTATTGTTGTGCAATTGTGCCTCCTGCATTCTGGTTTTGAAATTTATACACATTTTTTTTTGTTAATAATTTGGCGATTTATTCACTGTATTATTATTCAAATCAAAGTATAACTCTGTAAGAGTAAACAAAAAAATATTTTGGGTCCTACCCGACCCATTACTTGATATCTATCCCATTTGATATTCATATATATTATTTTCACCCTTTTTTATGTGGTCCTACTTCCCCTATTTTGTTCCCCTCCTTCACCCATGGCCACCACTTGCAACCAAGAATTTATTCACCTACAACATGAATCCAAACAACACAAGGTAGACATCCAAAGACTGACCTCTGAAATGGATTCCAATAATTCCCACTTGGACACCTTCGAGGCCAAAGTTACAGGTGAATTGGTAGAGGTTAAGGGTATTTTGTCCTCCCTCACCCAGTGGTTGAAACAAACCCTTGGCTCTCCCTATCTTGAAAAACCATTCCACTCTAAAGGTGATAACTCTTCCCATAATATTTCCCTTCATTCCAATTCCCTTCCTTGTGACCCCCATCTTCCTCGCGTTGAAGTGAACAAATTTGGCAAATTTGATCCCACTAGTTGGGTCACTCAAATGGAACATTATTTTTGCTTGTGTGGAATTATTGATGATCTGTCCAAACTTCGTTATGGTGTTCTATATTTGGGTCTGGAACATTGGCAATGGTGGCAGTGGCGTAGAAATACTCGCTAGGGGTATGTTTCTTGTACTCAATTTGTGGCATAGGTATATGACCTCTTTGACACTGACACCCACTATCTTGTTTGTTTGACCAAGTTGAAGCAATCTAACACAGTGGAAGACTTCATATCTGCCTTTGAACACTTCAATTTCAAAATGAAGGGCATGTTTAATGCCTTCTTTTGGGAATTTTTTATCAGTGGCCTCAAAGAGGAAATTCTAGCCCAAGTCCTCATGGATTTCCCTGACACTTGGTTGGAAGCTACTTAATGTTCTAAGGAAGCCCAAAAAATTTTCTCTTCTTAGACCTGAAAACCTTCATTTGTTCCTCACACTTGACCTACCAACCCTTCCCCTCCTCCCACTCCCCTCAAGATCAGAAATTAACCCGAGATGAAATGGAAGAACACCAACTCAAGGGCCTTTGTTATAATTGTGATAAAAAATATTTTTCAGGGACCAAGTGTAAGAAACAAAAGTTGTTTATGGAAATATCTGAGGATGTTTTTGAAGAAGAGATCAAGACCTACCCTATAGTAGAGTTACCCAAGCCAACTAATATTACCTCACCCTCTAAGAAACTAGAAGTAGACCTGGTCATTTCATTGAATTCTCTCACTAGATTCTCTACTCCCCAAACTCTCAAGCTCATTGGCTACATTAAGAATGAAAAGGTAATCATCTCAATTGATAGTGGAAACACACATTATTTTATTCATTGTCATATTGCCCAAGAAACCCATTTCTATATACATGTAGTGAACAAATTTCAAATCATGATTGCCAATGGAGATTCCATGAAATGTGGGGGGTGTTGTGAAAAAATGTGTCTCCAAATTGGGAAGTACAACCTGAAATATCATATGTTTTCTATTCAAATGGGTGGTTGTGATATTGTGCTCGGTGCAGAATGGTTACGCACTCTTGGTCCAATCCTCATGGATTTTAAGGAATTAACCATGCAATTGCAATGGGGGGGGGACAATATAAATTCCAAGGAATCACAGTAGGCTCCATTGATATCATCAGTTCTCATTGAATGGAAAACCTCCTCAAAAAAGGTCATTTTGTCATTATTTCCCAACTCCATTTTATTCAAGAAATTGAGACACTTGTGGTGCATCCTGACCTCCATTGTATCATCTCCAAACACTAAGCTAGTTTTTCCACTCCCTAGGGACTTCCTCCTTCTTGTGGTGTTCATGATCATTCCATTCCTCTCATTCCTAATAGTCTTCCTCCCAATGTTTTCCCTTATCATCATCCATTTTCCCAAAATAATGAAATTGAGAAAATTGTTCAAGATTTTCTAGACGTCGATGTTATCCTCCCTAGTACCATCCCCTATTCTTCCCCTATGGTCATGGTGCTAAAAAATGAACATACTTGTTTCATGTTTCCATACTTTCCCACCCTTGATAAACTCACCATCAAAGAAAAATTTCCCATCCTTGTCATTGATGATCTCTTGGATGAATTAAGTGGTGCTCAGTATTTTACTAAGACTGATCTTTGTTTTGGTTACCACAAGATACATATGTGAGAGGAAGGCATTCTGAAGACTACTTTTTTCACTCATGAGGGTCACTATGAATTCTTGGTCATGCCCTTTGGCCTGTGTAATGCTCCCTCCACTTTCCAAAGTCTCATGAACCATGTTTTCCATCCTTTTCTCTGACATTTTATCCTAGTTTTCTTTGAATATATTCTCATATAGTAAAACTTGGACATACCATCTTACCCATGTGGATCAAGTTCTTGGTCTACTCTTTCAGCACCAACATTTTCTCCAGCAATCTAAATGTTCCTTTGGAGCTTCAGAAGTGGAGTACTTGGGTCATATTTTCAGCAAAGATGGTGTAAGTGTGAATCCTATGAAAATTGAAGCTATGTAGGATTGTTCACGCCCAAAAACTCTCAAGATATTGCATGGTTTTTTGGGTTTAACAGGATATTATCGCAAGTTTGTTAAGAATTATGGAAAATTTGCAGCGACTCTTAGTTCTCTCTTAAAAAAGAATACTTTCACTTGGAATCTAGCAGTTGATAAATCATTTCAAGCATTGAAATAAGCCATGTGTGCAACTTCTATCTTGGCCCTTCCTGACTTCACAAAGCTTATTTTCCTCGAATGTGATGCATCCGAGAAAGGCATTGGCGTAGTACTCATACAAGAGGGTAAACCCTTGGCCTTCACTCGCAAACAAATATTGGAGCGACATATTGGCCAATCAATATATGAAAAGGAAATGTTTTATATTCTACATGTTGTGGATTTATGGCACCCTTATCTCTTGGGGAAACGCTTCCAAATTAAAACCAACCATCAAAGCCTCAATTATTTCCTAGAACATAGGATTCATCCCTGAAGAAAAAAAAATGGGTGACCAAGCTATTTGGCTATGATTATGAGATAATTTATAAGAAGGGAAAATAAAATGTAGTGGTTGATGCTTTGTCTAGAAAGTATGAAGAAGAAGGATCCATTTTTCCCCTCTCCTTCATTATCCCATATTGTCTCCAAGATGTTCGTCGGGAATGGATGCAAGACCCCAAAACTTCTCGACTGATCCAACAATTGCAATATAATTCTCTAGTTTCTTCACATTACTCTTGGTACAATGAAGATCTTCACTACAAAGATTCTTTATATTTAAGCCACCAGTCACAACTTAAATCCATGGTGATTTTTGAGCTTCATGTTTCACCGACAGGAGGGCATTCTGGGTGTATCAAAACCTATGAATGAGTCAAATGTTCTTTTTTCTAGGAGGGTATGAAACAATACGTTCACACCTTTCTCGCTGAATGTGATGTTTGTCAACGCAACAAGGGGGAAACTATCAAAGCTTCAGGCACACTGCAATCGCTTCCAATTCCAACAACTATTTGGAAGGATATTTCTATGGATTTCATTGTGGGCTTACCTAAATCCAACAATAAGTCATTCATTATGGTAGTAATTGTTGGACAACTGAGAGGGGGGGTTGAATCAGTTGTAACCTTGCTTAAAATTTCATACTTATTTTAAACTCTTTATAGATCACTCAATGACAATCACAATAATGCAGGGAAGTAAGTAATAGACCATTCAACATCATTCACACAAATGAGATACACAAAGACAGATATTTCCTAAGGAAACCCATAAATGGAAAAAACCTCTTCTTCTTCATATGGTAAGTAATCTGTACATTCTTTACATTATCATATATATGAGCACCAACTCATAATGAGGCTACAACCTCTATTTTTCAATATGCTACTTGCTGAGAGCACCAACTCTCTGGATTCTCTAGCACCAACTAGAAGGAAGCACCAACTCCCTGGTTTCTCTAGCACCCACTAGAAGGAAGCACCAACTCCCTAAGTGTTCCAGCACCAACTGGATAGAAGCACCAACTTCCAGTCACACAGGAACCAACCTGTATAACAGAGAACAACAGTTCTCCCTTGCACCACCCTGCCACCCTCGTTTCTCTGGCTGCAACTAGATGAAAATTTATCCTTGGTATATATAGGAGACTAGGAGGTATAATTACAACTAATGGCCTAAAGTCGACATAAATAAAACAACATTACTAATATAATATGCCCCAATTAATGGGTAATGAACCAATATTAGGTCTTAACACTACAACTCCCTTTGTTCAAGCACCCACTTGAACCTCTGAGGACAACAGTCCTTCCTAGCACCTCCCTACCACCCTCAAATCTAAATATTTGCTATTAAGACTTATTAAAGTGATATAAAGTTCTTCAATGTCTTACCGGTCTCATCATTGTTCTGCTACACTGCGCTTCTCTGTCTGCATCAGTGTCTTCTGCACACTCCTTGCACTTTGTGTTCTTTTTCTTTTTATGTTCTTTGTGCCATGTCCCTTCAATGCACCATTTCCCTTCTATGCATTTATGTTGTTGTGCTCTGCCTCTTTCTTCACACCTCCATCACTCTCAACAGCCCCCATTTCTTCTTTGTTCAACATTCTTATAGTCTCTATGCACTTTGTGCATGCAATATTCTACTTGCTTTTGCATCCTATTTGCCCCCAATATCCTCCACATCAGGGTCTTTTCTTCACTTCACTCTTCCACATCTATCCCATCTCCTGTGTGCCACATTGTATCTCTTTGTTCTACATCTCCTGCTCATTGTGAGTGCTCTACCTGATCATCATCATAACTCTTCAACTTCTCTAGCCATTTTCCCCACGCATCCATCATCATTGGGTGTTATATCGAGATTCCTCAGCTTCTTTGGTAGTTGAGACTCTTCATCTTCTCTGTCATAGACGAGCTCATCCTCTGGTAGAAACCATCATTTGTTTCTAGTAGTTACACTTTGAAGTGCAACAGTAGCCCTCTGATCTTATTCAAAATCATCTGCACCATTGAATTGACTTCATTGAATCTTGCGTTCATTTTTCCATTTCTCACTTCGACATTTCAGGATCCCTATGGTAAGGATTTCATTACTCTCCATGTCCCGATCCCCGAAACTATGAAATGGAGCTTGTATGCACTAGCTCCTTCCTCCATATTCCACCGATGTGACCAATGGTTGTGACCACAAGCTGAGCCAAAACATGTTACGCATTTCGGCATTTCAGCAATCGTGTTGTGTGGCATCTCGACTCTCCAAGTCACAATCTTTGAAACTCCAAAAAAAGGAGCTTGCTGCTTCAAGATTTTCTCTACATCTCTTCGACGATGTGACTATGAAAGGTGACTGAGTTATTATACATATAGTGCTTTTGCGAAAAAAAAAATCGTCACTTCGACGTTCCTGTGGCGATGAGTTCTTGATGCTCCATGTCCCGGTATCCGAAGCTCTGAAATGGAGCTTGGTTTCACTAGCTTCGATCATTTTGGCATTTTACATTTTGGCATTTCGTGATTCTTGTGATGAAGAGTCTCGTCACTTGACTCTTCCAACTCCCAGTATCTAAAGCTCCAAAATGGAGTCAGATCAATGGTCCACACCCTAGATTATTCGACGGTCCAGATCTCTTCGTGATTTCGCACATCACGATTTTGACATTCTTGATGTGAGAGTTCTTGACAACTCCAACTCCTAGTCTGCGAAACTCCGAAATGGAGTCAGCTCAACTTTTCGGCTATTCACACTTCGCAACTTCAGGATTCCTATGATGAGGAGTCTCGACACTTGACTCCTCCATCTCCCGGTATCTGAAACTATCTCCTTCTTTCAGGATTTTGGCATTTCGCGATTCCAAGACTCCTATGGTGAAGTGTTTTGACACTTCAACTCCCGGTATCTGGAACTGTCTCCTGCTTTCGGGATTTCGGTGTTTTTCAACTCCGGGACTCCTGTGTTGAAGAGTCTCAACTCTTGACTTCTCAATCTCCCGGTATCCGAAACTCCGAAATGGACTCGGATCAACTTATTTCGATGTTTCGCATTTCACCATTTCGACATTCTGTCGTGAGTTGCTTCCTTGACTCCTCCAATGCCCGGTATCCAAAACTCTGAAATGAAGTTTATGCTTCTGATCTTTCCATGCAATTATCCCTGTGCTACTGATCTTCTTTGTCTGCCTATTTTCCATCAAATAAACAAGCACACTCTTGCACTCTTCGTGCTCCTCTACACTATCTCTTCTGAGCTTACATTGTCCCTTTTTTTCCATCGCTGCATACTCTGATCTTGCCATCAATGACAAGCACATATTCCTGAAAACATGCCAACAATCTCCCCCTTTGGAATTGATGGCAACCCTGAATGATTGCGCTAATCTATTTGGACCTCCAACTGTAGCATCCGGTCCGGACCACTCCTTTTCTCCCCCTTTGACATCAATGTCAAAGAAAACATGCTCCCCCTGAGTTGTTGTAGTATTTTTAGGAGGTATCAGATATTTAATCAGTACAAATCTCCCCCTAATAGGATGGACTCTCTTAGGTGTGAGACTGGATGACACCCAGCTTCTATCGGAGATACTCAAATGGTGTCTTAGCTAGGGGTTTAGTAAATATGTTTGCAATTTTTTCTGTGGTTGGAATGTAATAGACCTGAACAACCTTATTGGTGACCTGTTCTCTCAGAAAATAGTCTTTTATGGGAATATTCTTGGTCTTGGAGTGGAATACAGGATTCTTGGATACACTAATGGCACTAGTGTTATCACAATGGATTGGGATCAATGCAACGTATTTTACCTCCAAGTTTGCAAGTGTCTGAATCATCCATAATATCTGTGTGCAACAGGTAGCAACATCAATGTACTCTGCCTTTGTATTTGATAAAGAAATGGAACCTTGCTTTTTACTAATCCATGCTACTAATGAGTCACCCAGGAAGAATGCTCCTCCACTGGTGCTTTTTCTCTGATCAACACAGTTTTCCCAATCTGCATCTGAATAGGCAGTTAACTGAAAATTCTAATTTATGGGATACCACAGACCATAAGTCATTGTTTCTTTCAAATACCTGAATATCCTTTTGACAGCTAGAAAATGACTCTATTTAGGTGCAGACTGATATCTTCCTACCATTCCAACAGCATGCATTATGTCTGGGCGAGATGCTGTGATGTACAATAGGCTGCCTATCATTGAACTATATGAACTTTGATCAACATTAGGTGAGTCATCATCCTTTCTTAATTTGCATCCAGTAACCATAGGTGTGCCCATAGGTTTAGAATCTTCCATTTGAAACCTTTTCAACATTTCTCTTAGATATTTTTCTTGAGAA